>CM062638.1:7587159-7932159 GCA_025617555.3 Puccinia polysora | reverse complement strand
TGGCTCAATGAGATGGCTCAAATTCAATGCTAAATAAATTAACAGGAATGTTAACCATCTTGATATATGGAAGATTTTTTAAAGTGAAAAATCCCCAACCAATGAAAGAGGAATTAGCACCAGACTCTAACAAGATTCTCCAAGTTGAATTGGATTGGACAAGAACAAATGTCAAACTTTTTTTTCTTGGGGCTCTTAGATTTTCAAAGATTGGATTTCAAACATTCAAAATTTGATTGGATTTTTTGCAAGTATCAAGATAACTAAGTACTAATTTTTTGACTTGGAAAAATTACTAAGTCCATTTATTCCTCTAAAATACATTAAAAACCATTTCTCCCCCTTCAAAGCATGCTCATTTTGAAAACTCAGTTTATTTTTCCGGGGAAACTGATATTTTAAGTAGTCCCTTGCCCTCTAGGTCTGAGCCAGAGTTCACATTTCAAGTTTACTGCTTTCAATTCTTCAAATATTTATTTCAGTTCATTTTTATATTCAATGCGTCTTATGCTACTTGAGAGAAATTTTGACTGTGTGACTTGTTGATATCAATCAACTTGATGATTATCTGTTGTAATAACACAAGATTTTGAGCTTCAATTTCAAGTTGTTTGGTCAACAAAGTTGTAAAAGCTCTTAAAAATTGGAATATGCATGATTTTGTTCCTTTTAATGCAGCATGTTAATATTTGAGAATGATAAATATAAACTCAATGGAAACCATATTCTTTCAAGAGAAGATTATTGAGTTTTTTCTGCATCAAAATTTCTTCTTTCCAAAAGATTTCACCAACTGTTAAAATTTATACAAATTTTTAAGATTAAAAAAAGCTCTAGAATTGTGAAGTACTTCAAGTTATTTTTCAAACAGCTTTAACAAAAAAACTTCAAGAAAAAAATATGAATAGCAACCTTGCTTAAATTTATGCAAAAGCTATTTGGATCATTTGAAGATTGATTTGTACAAGACTGGAAATAGAAGCATGGTTTAAAAGGATTTTCAAAATAAAATGATTTGACTTCCTCATTGCTTTGTTTTCATTGTGGGAGATATTTCCTGCTTTCCTCAATTCCTTGCATCTCCAACCACTCATCCCGTTTTGCTTCTCACTTTTCAACTTAGCTTCCCTATTGTTGGGTTGTCTATCCTCTCTGTTCACTCATGTGCTCATGTAACCACTGATCAATTCATCAAGCCCAATTGCGCACATATTGCATTAGTTTTGATATGGAAGCAAAGAAGTCATTGTATCATAAAGGTACTGAGCAACATCAGAGGATCAATGTTGAAAAAAACAAGCAAGGCCATATGTTCACCACATATGAAACAAGAGATGTATGCTTGTTCTATCCGGAAAAATGTTTGACAACATGTTGTATGAGTTTACAAGCAAAGGATCAAAGAGGAAGATAGAGATAAAAAAACAGGTAGCTTAATTTTCCAATCAAATCACTCTGACTCCTCCAGACTTGTCTTTTGGGCCTGTAGATTTCACTAAGGTGAAGGCCTAAGTGCATGGCTGTTGACCAGTGGAGGTGTAGAGAATCCTTTTGGATTGGGTAAAGTTTAGCAAATAGCTTGCTGGCAGTCACTTGAGGGGGAATTTAGTACTACAACTAATGATAAGATAGAGGAATACTAAGGTTTTTTTGAATTCCCTGCCCCTTTGAGACTATAGTAGTCTCAAAAAAATAAAAGAAAAGAGATTGGTTGCTGATTTTCAGATATAGTTGCTACTGTAGTAGTCTCTATCAGACCTAGGATAAATTTATTCAAGCTTGATAAGGAAAAATGGTGGAACAGATAGGTTACTTGTTGCATAGAAGCTGAGTAAGGGAAGAATCCTTTTTATATTTTTATCCTTGATATATTTTTTTATTTATTTTATTGGTTACTGATGGATACTTCTTTTATTTTACAGGTGATGACTGAATAAGGTTGAAATTCTTGGGAATATACTTGATAACTGATGGTGAATGGATGATAATTATTATTCTGGATGATGGTGGTGATTGATGATGATGATAATGGATGTTGATGATGATGATTATGATGATGGATCATGATGATTATGATGGATGATGGTGATTTTGAATGATGATGGTGATAGATGATGATGATGATGGTTGGTGATGATGATGGTTGGTGAGGGTTGATGATGATGGATTGATTTTCAAGTTATGGGGACATGGTGGTGATGTTTAAAGGTATGGGGTATTGGTTAAAAAATGGGGGTGGTGGATGGTAAAAATAATTGGTTATTGGGTTGTTTCATGGTCAAAAGTATGGGGTAATGATGATGGATGGTCAAGGGTAATGGTGGTGGTTGATGGTGGATGGTGACGATTGATGATGATGGTGATGGTGGTGGTGATGGAGATGGAGATGGTATGGGATATTGGATTGGTGATGGTCCCAGCATGGTTTATGGGATATTCATTGAGGATGGCCAAGTATGAGATAAGGGTGCCTAGGAGGCATGGTGATCCCTGGAGGGAAGGATGGGGAGATCTGATGGGACCTGGATCGGGGAGAAAGGCCCTCTATTTATAGAAAATCCAGCCCTCAATTCTGCCATTGATTGTCTCCCTTGTACAATTAATACAGTTCATGAGGAATTTTGGCTGTTCATAGGAGGAGTCTGTGAAGGATCTACATGCATGTACACACTTTCATGCATTTCTGTGCTGCATTGATAAAGGTTCCCCCTGCAAAGATTACTTCTGTATAGTGGTTGTTGTTCATTTTTTTGGTCCTTCATGCAGTTCTTGCATATATTTCTTCTCCATTCAGCTGCTTTTTGGTACTGCATGCAGTGCCTTTCATATAATTCTTCTCTATACTGCTGCAGGTTTTTTTGATGCTGCATGAAGGGTCTTGCATATATTAATTATGTATAACGCTTCAGGTTTGTTTGGTGCTACATGCAGGGTCTTGCATAAGTTAATCATGTATACTGCTGCTGGTTTGTTTGGTGCTGTATGTTTTTATTGTATGTGTTATGGACTTGAAAGCATCCATGGTATGTCCATTAACTTTCACTTTTCTGTGAAACCTGGTAAGGGTATAAGTAGGCCTGGGTTGATTTGATGTTTGTTGCTGTATGTTTTTATTTTATGTGTCATGGACTTGAAAGCATCCAGGGTATTTCCATTAACTTTGGATTTTGGATTGAAAGCTGGTTCCTTCTGTTGGAATATTATTGGAATATATTATGGTGCTGGAACAATTGGTTCTTTCTATCTTTTGCTCATCTGTCTATTTCATTTTCTCTTTCTTTTCTTTATTATTTATTTCTACTTCCCAGGCGCGGACATCTCCCAGAGTGCGCGCCACTGTACTTCAGCTCGTATTCATATTCATTACTGTCATACGTTGTCTAAGTCTTGTGATACTCTCAGCAATCACACGGTTCTCTTCTCCCCGCCAACATTCTTTATCATCTCTTTGAACCTTCCTCAAGATGCAGTATTAGCGACAAGGACTAGCTCAATCAGAAGGCTGTGGCCACAGTGGTTGACATTGGTTAATTTGGTGCGATGATCTGCTGCAATCTCCGTAGCTTAGAAGTCTCCTAATCTTTTCATCTTTGGCTTCCCTTCTCTAAAGTTTTAACATCTTTCTTAGCTTTTATGGTGGTTGTTTCCTAAATCTCTTTTGTCTCAAAGTGCCTCTGAATCTCCTCATTTTCATCAGCTTGGGTATGACCATCTTTAACTCTAATTTTGTTATCATGATATAGTGTCTAACCATCTTGTTCAGTTTTCTGGTTTTAATTCAATCATCACTTTAATAATAAAGGGATCAGTTTATCACAATTAACAGTTGAAATCGCGCTCAACCAGGAAACTCAACAATGACGGACTCACTCACGGCTACTATTCTCAAAACCGCCATAGAGGCTATTCCACTCCTGACTTCAGACAACTTTTCAATCTGGCCAAATTGGGTTGTGAACATGATGGACCTGCAGGTAGATCTCTACTCCAAGCTCACAAAGGAAAAGAGGGATGCAGACGGCAATCCAATTGGACTCAGCAATAGCAAGAACGTAAGAATCCAAAATATCCTAAACTCCAAACTCAACACTACTTTTCAAGCCAATATAATCACTCCTGAGAATGAGAAGGATGCCCATCAGATCTGGGCGGACATTCAAAAATATTTTGCCTCAAATCACACGTCCAATTGAGCTAGGATTTTCAAGGAATTCGTTCGCACTCCTTTCACCTTTGCAAACATCCCTGGATTCATCACTGACACCAAAACAGCTCTTTCTAGACTTCACAAGGTCGGTATCAATCTTCCGAGTGACATTATTGCGTATCTGATTCTGGAGAAGCTGCCACCAAGTATGGATATGGTGATTCAACAAATCACCCACTCGGATGAAAAGGTCTCGCCGGATCAAGTACTGGATCATTTACAAATGTTCAACAATAATAGATTCTTGAATAGGGACGTTCCGACGGACAAATCCAATGAAAATTTGAACTCCGTCTTGTTTCTCACCACCAGCATCAAGCCATGCAACAACAAATGGCACAACCCAAAGGCTTCCCACCCTGAAGGTAGATGTTGGAAATTATTCCCACATCTCAAGCCATCCTTTCCTAGAAAGAAGAAGAACGGTTTGGAGTCCACATTGGAGGGTACCTCTGTTAGCTCCTTCCTTATGAGCTCAATTTTTCCTTCTGACCACTTTGTGGTTGATTTGGGATCATCAAGACATATAGTGTCTGATTCTCAACTGTTCTCCCATTTAGACCGATTGATGACCGGATTGATCTCAACTACTTCTGGAAAGAATTCTCTCAAATATGAAGGAATTGGAACAATGACTGTTTTGGATGATCTAAATCAAGAGGTTACCCTTTCTAAAGTGCTGTTTTCTCCTAACTCCACTGTCAATTTACTGTCAATGCGTTGTCTTGTCCTAGATGGATTTACCATTGATTTTGGGAAAGACGATTTTATATTACAGGAAGACAAATGGAAAAAGTGTGGAGTCTATGATTGCAATATACCTATCATTCATTTCCCAAACCACAAACAATCTCAGATCGCTCTTCTTACAAGTGATGAAATCCTTCATAAGTCCCTAGGACATGCAATCTATGGGAGAATTTGTCAAAAACTTGGTATTGCTATTAAGAAACCTTCAATTTGTGAAGCGTGTGCCATTGCTAAAATCAGTCAAAGTCCTTTCAACAAGAAACACACTTGGGCCAAGAGACCTTTTGTGGAACTTCATTGCAATTTAGTTGGGCCCATTCACCCATTGAGCATTAACGGAGATTCTTATTTCTTAACCGTTGTTGATAGTTGTACCAGATACTTCACAGCTATTCCTATCAAAAACAAGGGCAAGGCTGCGAGTACACTGGAATTTTTAATTGAGGTCAAATCCAAACGTTTCAACTATAAGCCCATGATTATCCATTCGGACCGGGGAGCGGAATTCTGGAATCACAGCCTCTCCAGCTACTGCAAGGAAAACAAGATCAGACAGACCTTTTCCAATGCGTATTCACCACAACAGAACGAATTATCTGAACGATTCAATCTTCTTTTTCTGGAATCTCTTAGGACGTTTCTTTTTGACCCACAACTAAACAAACAAGTTTGGAATGTAATTATTAGATCCTGCGCATTAGCTCTCAATCAGATTCCCGCTCACAAGTCAAAGAAATCACCTTACAAATTTTTCAAAGGAAAGACACTGAATATAGATTATTTCCATCCCATAGGAAATCCCGTGAGTTATATTCTCAAGGATCAACCTTCATTCTCAAAACTGGAACCTTGTGGACTGGTTGGTAGGTTGGTGGGCTACAACGACAAACTCCTGTCTTACAAGATACTGACAGCCAACAATAAATTGATTGATACTAAACACACAACCCTACTCAAATTTGACTTGGTTCTCAAGACAAAAGTTGTCAATGACATGAACATTGGAGACTGGTTTATTGAATCTTTTGAAAAAGATTCTCTTAACAACGCGATTATTGATTTGAATCCGGATTCCGCACCTCCTAGAGAAGACTCACCTGTCATTGACGCACGTGAATTGTCACCCCCGTGGAATCTGTCTACTTTACTGAGGGTGATCAGACTCAGTCCCCTTGTACGTATAACTTGCGCAAACAAGTATCTTCAATCAAACCACTTAAATACTCCTACGGTACTATTACAAAGGAAGGAAATTCAGATTTCTCCAACAAACAAGAGATTGAGATCAACAAGATTGAGAATCAAGATGTTTGGGAGAATGTGGACATTGAACCAGATCACTATCTCAGAACAATGTGGGTTGACAAAATCAAACCAGCAACCAGCCTTGCTCTAGAAAAAGGGAAATCACGACTATGCATTATGGGGAATCTGCAAACTCCTGGGGTAGATTTTTGGGATACCTACGCTCCCACAGGAATGTTTACAACCCTTCTTCTTCTTCTGTTGAGTGGTTTGGATCTTAATCTTGAAATTAGACAGTTTGATGTAAAGGCGGCCTTTCTGTTTGCTCCACTGGATGAAGACATTTACATTCTTAAACCCAAGGAGAGTAGGAGGGCGTCCAAATTTTAAAAACTCAAAAAATCACTCTATGGTGTAGAGACTCCTGTGGGATTGGGTAAAGTTTAGCAAATAGCTTTCTGGAAGTCACTTGAGGGGGAATTTAGTACTACAACTACTGATAAGATAGATGAATACTAAGGGTGGTTTTGAATTGCCTGCCCCTCTGATTACTATAGTAGTCTCACAACAATAAAAGAAAAGAGATTGGTGGCTGATTTTCAGATAGAGTTGCTACTATACTAGTCTCTATCAGAACTAGGATCAATGTATTCAAGCTTGATGAGGAAGAAATGGTGTAACAGATAATTGAATGTGGCTATAGAAGCTGAGTAAGGGAAGAATCCTTTATCCAGTCTTATCCTTCATGTATTTTATCTTGTTTTATTGGTGACTGATGGATACTCCTTCAATGTTACAGGTGGTTGTTTGATAAATATAAGGTTTGATCATTGTTGGTAATGGTTGATATCCTTTATAAGGGTTCAATATCTTTTGTAAGGGGTGAACACCCCAGGCTGGGGGCCTGGAGGGATGATGATGGGCTAGGTGGCCTGATATGGGATGAGGAGTGATGATACAACTTGGATAGGGAAGAGAGGCCCTCCTTAAATAGACAAATCCTGCCTCAGGGGGTGCTCAAGGCTGCCCCTGAGGGTTCTCCCTGTTCTGGTGAGGAACAGTGAGATAAAATCACATGAGAAATTTCTGCTGGTTGGAAAAATCTTGTACAGTTACATGAGGCATTTCTGCTGGTTGGTAAAAGCTTGTACAGGGGTTTCCTGCATGCACAGCCCTGCATAAACTGCTGTGAAGTGCAGATAAAATATATTCCTGTGTAGTACTGGTGGTTGGTTTGGTGCTACTTGATACTTCCTACAAGTGTTTCTGTGCATTCACTGGTGGTTGGTTTGGTGCTACTTGCTTCTACCTTCATGTATTTCATTACTGGTGGTTTGCTTGGTGCTGCATGGTCTTGACTTCCTGCATGTATTGCTGGGTAGCCCTGTGGTACTTGTACTGGTGGGTTGTTTGGTATCACATGCTTCTGACTACATAAATTTCTGTGTGGTGCTGAGAGGGTTGTTGGTACTGGTAGTTTATTTGGTATCACATGCTACTGGCTGCATAAATTGATGTGTGGTGCTGGAGGTTGTTGGTACTGCATGGTTCTTGACTGCCTGCATATATTGCTAGGTAGCCCTGTGGTACTTGTACTGGTGGATTGTTTTGTGTCACATGCTTCTGACTACATAAATTTCTGTGTGGTGCTGAGGTTGTTTGGTACTGCATGGTTCTGGTTGATTCTGGTTTCACTTCCTCCTGCCTATACTGTCCTGTATACTTCTGCATAGCCTTGTGTATGTGTATTTGCTTGTTTGTTTGGTTCTGGTTGAGTCTGGCTCCACTTCCTCCTGCCTATCCTGTCCTGTATACTTCTGCATAGCCTTGTGTATGTGTATTTGAATGTATTCTGGGTGATGTGACAGGAGCTGAACTATTTGCACTGCCTCCTGTATCTGTATTGCTGTACTCTGGCTGAGGTGACAGGGTTGGTGTATGGTTCTGGTGTTGAGGGTTAGCTGCTACTGGTATGTACTTGAGGGTTTGCAAGTTATGTCTTTATGCCTTCCACAGAGCTTTGACACCTGGTTGGGTATGAGTTTGCCACAGTTGAAGGGTTCTTGGGCTGTATCTTCTAATCCATGAGAGATAGAGGGGTACTTTGGCTGAGTGACTATAGGTTATTTGTGATGTAGAATCCATTTCTGAGGTTACTTTGAGGTTTTGAGCTGTTTTTAAATTAAAAAAAGTGAGTCTGATGGCTATAGGACAGGTTTGGTCTACCACAATGGTCTTTGACAAGCTCCTTCAAACTGGTATAGAACCCTCACCGGATGGCTGGTAGACATTGGTTACAAGCAATCTGATTCCGATTCCTGTCTTTACACTCACAAAGATTGACATTCATCCATTTTCTTTCACGTAGATGATCTGATTGTAAGCGGTGAAGTCAAATGGTTTGAAGAAAGATTCTTAAAGAAATTTCCAGGCTCCTTGGCTCACGATCCTGACACTATTCTTGGTATGCAATTTTCCAAATCAAAGGACGGTATCATGTTGAATCAAACCAAGTTAATTCAGAAGACTTTGGAGGAACTGAAGCTATCAGAGGTCAAACCAGTCATTACACCCCTTACTCCTGGAATCCGATTAATTCCGGATTCACATACAGAAATCTCAGAATTTAATAAGCTTGGTTTAAATTACAGGAAATATACTGGTTTAATAAACTATCTAGCGTGTCGCACTAGGCCGGATATAGCCCCCGCTTCCTCAATTCTGTCCCAGTTCAATCAAAGTCTGGGTTTATCTCATTGGAAGGAGGTTCTTCACATTTGGAAATATCTTGCGGGGACCTCTTGCTTCTCTCTCACTCCGAAATCCAATGTGACTGCGCCAAATTCGCCACAGGTCTTTACCAAATTGACCTGGGCAGATGATCCCAGCAGTCGGAAGTCTCAAACTGGTTTTGTCATCTTCTGGAAATCATTGCCTATCGCTTGGAAAAGTTGCAAACAGTCCAACATTACACTCTCATCTACGGGGGCCGAACTGAATGCTCTAACCAATGGGGCACAAGAATTGTTGTGGATTCAATCCATCATTAATGACCTTTGGAGGGGTTCTCAGATTCAGCCTTCAACCTTCTACGTAGATAATAAAGGATTGGTTGATAAAATCAAACACTTTGGGTCTGATTCAAAAACCAAGTATATTGACATGAAAATGAAGTGGCTGAGGGAGCAATCCAGCTCTGGAAACATTCACGTGAATCTCATAGCCACCAATGAAATGATTGCCAATTCTCTTACAAAAGTGGCGAATAAACAGGCCCTACATCTTTTAACCTCCAGGTGCTTCTAGGCCTACTTTTCACCAAATTATGGGGGGGTGTTGGAATATTATTGGAATATATTATGGTACTGGAATGATTGGTTCTTTCTATCTTTTGCTCATCTGTCTATTTCATTTTCTCTTTCTTTTCTTTATTATTTATTTCTACTTCCCAGGCGCGGACATATCCCAGAGTGCGCGCCACTGTACTTCAGCTTGTATGCATATTCATTACTGTCCAACGGTGTCTAAGTCTTGTACTACTCTCAGCGATCACACAATTCTCTTCTCCCCGCCAACCTTCTTTATCATCTCTTTGAACCTTCCTCAAGATCCAGTATTAGCAACAAGGACTAGCTCAATCAGAATGCTGTGGCCACAGTGGTTGACATTGGTCAATTTGGTGCAATGACCTTCTGCAATCTCCGTAGCTTAGAAGTCTCCTAATCTTTTCATCTTTGGCTTCCCTTCTCTAAAGTTTTAACATCTTTCTTAGCTTGTATGGTGGTTGTTTCCTAAATCTCTTATGTCTCAAAGTGCCTCTGAATCTCTTCATTTTCATCAGCTTGGGTATGACCATCTTTAACTCTAATTGTGTTATCATGATATAGTGTCTAACCATCTTTTTCAGTTTTCTGGTTTTAATTCAATCATCACTTTAATAATGAAGGGATCAGTTTATCACCTTCCCTGCAGGAACAATTGAGCTTGGAACCATATCCATCTTTTTCCTGGCTTAAAATTCTACAATGATTCCAGTGTTTCAAGCACGCTTCAAATCATGAGCAGCTGTGACAAATCTCACACTGGGTTTGAGGTGATTTTTGGATGATGCCGTGGGAAGTAACCGGTGACAGGGGCGGTATGGCCTGGAAGCAGTAGACACAAACCAAAAGTAAGCTACACAGGAGATTGGCTCTGTGAGTCCTCATTGTTTCTGCAGAAACGTTTGGGGGATTATTTCTGGATATCCAATGCAGCTTGGTAGTAGGTACAGATGGTGATGTTGGAGTAGATAAAAATAGCAGTGAACAAAACAGGCTCCAGCCAGCTAGCCAAATTGGCTTGATAAAGATGGGTGTGTGCTTTCTGAACGGGGAAAGGGCCAACAATCCTGTTTTATTGTACTGTGATGTCCCTTGCGGCTTCTCCACAGTTGTGTACAATCCTAGTGGAATCTTTGGATGAGGGCTGAGATGAGTTTGCTTTTGAGTAATTTTAATTGAAATGCAGTACATAAATAGAAATTTGAATTGATAAAAACAAATATCTGATAGCTTGGTTTTCCACCTCTGGCAGGGATGTTGGAGTCTTTTGAATAAACCGTACCTTCCAACAAGTAGGGGAATGGTAATTGTAATCCAACCGCTCCAAAAATGATGTGTAAACCTAAGGACCATGACTTTATAACATACATTTACTTATTTTCAGACCCAGAATTTAGTGAGAGAGAGCCACTTAGTATTGTAAAAACAAAAGAGAAAATCACAAATAAATAAGAGGCCCATAGCCCATGTATTAGATCCCCCATCACTTCCAATCATCTTTATGGGGGATCTAATACTGTGAGAACCTTTCTTCCTGTCTTTCTTTTATTTATTAATTGAATTCACACACAATTACCATCATGTATAAAAAACAGTCAGGAGCTATTATTTCAGAAGTGATCCATCTTAGCCAGCTGCTAAGATAGATCATCACTGTTATTTTCATCAGGTGTTAGTCCCCATTGTACATAGAAGCTGCCCCCAATGAAATAAATAAAATCACTTCCAATCATCTTTATGGGGGATCTGATACCTCATGAGCTCTTTTTTAGGAAGTCAAGCGAGCTATCAAATCTACTTATAGTGCTGATCACTGCACTAATGGTATGGGGAAGTATGGTTGCTTTATATTATGATTGATGATTGATATTGAAGTGTTTGATCTGGTCTAAGCTATGTGATGAAAATTGATTTGAATCCTTATACTTACAAGTTTTTGGCCTGCGTTGATTTTGAGGTTGGCTAGAATCAACATTTTGAATGGCCTTTGAGTGGGTAGGCAAGAGCCTGATTGATTTAGGGGGTTTGGAATGGAATGGCCACTGGCCAATTGAAACAATAGAATAGGTGATTGTCATTAAGTCAATATTGGGTAAGTCAATCCCAGGTTATAAAAATGGCTCAAGTTGGAATGGTTTATTACAAGATTGGCTGAGGCAAAAGGGATGGGATAATTCAACTGATCAATCGGGCCCTTCAACCAAAGGCTGATATAAAATCATCTGATTTGATTTGGCTCAAAGAGCTTTCAACTTTGACAAGCCCTTAAGTAAAAACACTAAAAAAACAAGTTCAACCTGTGTTAAGCTGATCTCATCAAAAGTAGTAAAAATATTCCTTATGATGTGAACAGCCCAGAAAAATTTGAACTTAATTAATCTTGAAATCTCATTCAAAATACTCAACATAATGATGTTCAAAATGTGGTAAACCTTTATATTAATAGAATTACAAGATCAGCATCACAACCCAAACCCAAATGATGAAATTAAATTATGTCTATGAATTAGAATACAACTCAAGTTGATCTTTGAGTTGATCAACCAAAAAAGAGGCTTTTTTTGAAATAATGGAACATGGTTTGGAAACTATGGGCGGTATAGGAATCACATCTCCCTTAAGTACAAGCTGGAAACAATGGAAATTATTAACAAATGGAATGAATATTTGGTCTGATTCTTTTTTTGTAAGCCTCCTGCATTCCAAGACCCTTTCTATTCTTTAGCTACCAGAGGTTATAGAATAAATAATAAATATATTATGCAATAATTGGAACAAAAATCCCTAAAATATTTTGATATAGCATATTGCAAGGTTGATTGGTTTGGTTATGTTTTAATATTATAAATAAATTTTAATAAATTGATTATTAGATAAATTAAAAGAGGTTTCACAATAATACTGGGTATCTTTAACACCTCTCTTCAGGAAATTCACTTTTAAAACATGTATACCTGGTTACTTTGGAACCTTTAATTTATATTCATGAAGGATATATTGCCCAAAGATAATATATAAATAAAATAGATTGTGGATTTTCAGGGCCTTGTAACCAAGCTTCCACGAAAGAAAAAGGATAATAAGACTCACTGGTATATTATTTAATCCTCTGGGTACCTGTTTGGGACGTGCACTGATGGTTTGAACCTATTACTGGGGTTAAAGAGGTTGTTCAGCAGTTTAAATTGATAAAAAGGGTTGGGGACAGATATTATTAATCAGAATAAAGCCATGAATCACTTAATTATCTCTTATAAGTATTTCATTAACTTGGCATGGTGTCTGGATGTAAATATAATCAGGTCTCTGGGTATCAATATCCTCAACAGAGCTCCTTATTTATAGCCTTTTGAGTCCCAATATTGTCCTTCTGAGGGATACAGGGGATCAAAGGGACAAATTCTAAGGCTATCAGGGTAACCAGTGGTAGCCTGTCACGTGTTCGTGGTGCTGTAGCACGGGTAGAATCTAATTCCACAGGTTATGAGAATTATTCAAACTTTTAATTGATATTTGGACGTGTGAATAACACTAATCTATCCATATTATTTATTATTTAATTTATTATCTTTAGTGACTATTCCCAGGATGTTAATAATTCTTTGAATAGACATTCCCACAGGTAATGTGATTATAAGTGGGTTCTCATTATGTATTAACTTATTAGATTGAAATAATGATATTGATTTTACTCCTTCTTTTCAAAATTCAGTTGATTTAATTAAAATAATTAATTAAAAATATTGTTGATGTTCTGACTCTCTCCAATCCCATGTTTTATTATTGTCTTTTTTTCCTCTCTGTCATTCTTTTCTCCCTTTTATTCTTTTTCCTCATATCTCCATTCCTTTCCTTCATACTTATCTTTATACTCACAACAGTACAACACAATCTTTTGTTCTCATTTTAAAGCAGGCCTGTGCGTAGCTCCTATCTCCAATCCTGCGCACAATTTCCAAGCGCGCTGTTTTTTCTTGCGCCCCTGCTGTCTCAAGAATTCAATGGTCACCATACCGCGCCAGATACCGTTCCAGCTCAAGACCTTGAGTACAAACTGATCATTGGATGTCTCTTCATCTAACAAACAACTCAACTCAATAAATCAACCCAATTACGTATAACTCAAAACCAAGTCAATAACTCAAGATCAATTAACCAATTCGACTAATCTCAGGATAACAATCTGCTCATCAGTTCAATCAACAAATAAACCTCCAACCAATCAATCAATTCATTCAGACAAGCAACCAGTCTGCTCATGGTAAGAAATTTATCTGGCAACTTGTTGCTCAGTGCAAGAACTTACTTCAATGGTCTTAGTTCTCACTCAATCAAACCATTTACTCCAAACTGGTCATCATACTTTGCCTGGCTGCTTCTCTTCAAGTCACTCCTTCTTATTTACTCTAGATAAGACTTGCTTGTCTCAGCCAGCTTTTCTCTCTGTTGGTTATTTTTGTCTTGTGCTTCATGTGTGATTGTTTGTACACTTCTAACTCATACTTGCTGCATTATGAAATTCAGTTGGTCTTGGTTTCCAATCATATCTTTCACATGGTTAAAAGGCTGCGCCAATCAATCAATGGATTGACTGGGAACCTCATCCACACCAGGACCAGGGGGGGACTCCACCAATTACAAATCCCTAGCAATCAAATCACTCATTGAATCCACGCCTCTGCTAACAGCCAATAATTACAGAATGTGGAGGAAGAAGTTTGAGGAACTCTTCAAACTACGTGGAGTATTTGATATCATGAACATGAATGACTTGACCTGTCTGGATGAGGACACAAATCAAGAATTTGTAGCACACCTCCTAGCCAAGCTTGATGCCAACTCCTAAAACAACATCATCAACAACACCAACAAGGATGAGGCCAAGCTGATATGGATCTCAACCCAAGAACACTTTGCCTCATGCCTGTCTGTAAACAGAGCTTGGGTCTTCAATGGCTTCCTACACCTATCCATGGAAAGCAATATCAAAACTTTTGTGACCACAGAAAAGGTCTATCTTAAGAAGATGACCAAGGTTGGCATTGAACTCCCCTTGGATATAATTTCTAACCTTGTCCTCTTCAAGTTTCCCTCATTGATGCAATACATGAAATTGCAGATCATGCACTCCACCACCAACATGAAGATTGAAGTTGTTCTCAATCACCTTATTCAACATAAAAATGAGTCAATTTTCAAAGGAGAACGTGTTGAGCCAGTGAATGTTGCCTTGTACAAAGGACTGCAATGCAAGAATGGGAATCACAACCCTGCCGTAACCTACCACTTGGCCAGCTCATGTTGGTTTGAATTTCCAGAACTCAAGCCTGCCAATCCCAACAACAACCAAGGACCAAAGAAAAGAAAACCAAAAGCAAAAGACAAAGCTCACTTCTACAACTTCTTCTGCAGGCTCAGATCAAATTTGTTGTCAGAATCAATCAACCATATGCACTTCATACCGGACTCAGGATGTTTGATTCATATGATTATTGACCAGGACTCCTTCATCACTCTTGAAAAGAGCAACAGGACCAAAAAAATTCATACAGGAAAGAAGAATGCTTCCATCTTGATTGAAGGGAGCAGCAAGGTTGCTTTGGCCAACAAGAATGCTAATCTGATACTTTCCGACATTGCCTGGGTACCAAAGTCAACGGTAAATTTGATCTCATTGGGAGGGCTCATGAGTCAAGGAGAAAATCTTTGAGTCAACACAAGAAAAAATCCACATGCTTTTGAGCTCAACACGGTCAATTACAATTCAGAACTACTCTCCGGTTCAATCATTAACAACCTTTTTTTAATTGACATTGCTGACAACCCAAAAATCTCCTACTACTGAAAAACTGAACTCTCCTCCATCCACCAATTGTTGGGTCACGCCAGTCTTTTGAAAATGGAAAAGTTCCTCAACTTCAAGCTCAAAAAATTGCAAAAAAGCTCATTCCAGTGTCTCAGCTGCAACAAAGCCAAGATAACCCGGGCATCATTTAAACACCATCAAGAAATTGCTCTAAGCTGCTTTGAGAAGATCCACCTGGACCTCATTGGGCCCATCACCCAAACTTCAAAAGGAGGCTTCTGATATGTTCTCATGCTCATCAACTCGCATTCTGGGTACTTGGCGGGTTTTTCAATCAGATCCAAGAGCAAAACTGCGGACGTACTTATCTTTGTGATAGAAAACCAGCATTGAAAAAGAAATAGTTACCCCAAGGATGTTGTCTCCAATGGCTGTGGAAAATTTGTGAATCACAAACTTCAAAATTACTACAATACTCACCACATCAATCAAATTGTAAGTGAACCCTATCACTCCCAACACAACCGTTGAGCGGAAAGGGCAAATAGGACCATAATGGAGGCTGTTCAAGCAACCTTGTCAGACTCAAGCATCCCAAAATCCTTCTGACACAAAGTGGTTAAAGGCTGCTGCCTTATGCTCAACCAGATTCCAAAGGAGAAAGTTGAGGATTCCCCCTGGAAGAAAATGCACCAGAAGCAGCTGCCAGAAACCTATATCAAGCCAATTTGCTCCAGTCTGACCTACAAGATCAACAACACCAATATCAAATCTAATCTCAGTGAAAAAGGAGCCCCTGGGGTACTGCTGGGCTTTAATCCATCACTCCTCTCCTACAAGGTTCTCACATTGACTGGCAAGATAATCAACACTAAAAATTTCAAATTCAATCAACAAGAGCCGGCAACCACCTTCCTCATTGATGACTCCGTCAACAGCCAACAAACCATTCTCCCAAATTTCAGTCAAGTTGCCAGCTCAACCACTCTACTCCCTACTGCCTTGGAAACCTCCCCTGCAGAGACAATTGCCATTGAAGCAGAATTGGACAGCAGCGTCTCCAACAAAGCCTCAGACTCAAACTCCGTTGTCAAGGAAAACCTTAGGCCAAATCTGAGAAACCAAGCCACCCTAGCCAAACCAGATCAATATGGATTCAGCTCCAAGGAACTCCCTTCCTCACTTTCCAAGGCAATGGCCATTCCAGGATGGAAGGAGTCAGCCTTTAAAGAATTCAAAAAAATTGAGAACCAGGAGGTTTGGGAAGATGCGGAGGAAAAAGGAAGTCACCAATCCTCTTAACACGGTCCCCATATTCAAGATCAAGCACAACGCCCATGGCAAAGCGCCAATTATTAAGACCAGGCTATGCGTGCAAGGCTTCAATCAACAGTATGGACTAGACTATCTGGAGACCTACGCACCCACTGGGAAGGTAGCGTCTTTAAGAGAAGTTCTGACATATTTGGCCAATAGAAAACTGGAAATGCTCCAGCTTGACGTGAAGGGGGCATTTCTGCACTCTGATCTGGAAAAAAAAGTCTTCATCAAGACTCCTGTTGGCTGTGTTTGCTCCTCCAAATACCTAAGGCTCAAGAATTCACTATATGGACTCAAGCAAGCACCAAGGAACTGGTACCAAATGCTGAGCAAGTGGATCCAGGCCCAGGGTTTCCAAGAATTGGCGTGCAATCCATGTCTGTACATTGGGGACAACAAGACAAGTCTTTTATTCTTTCATGTTGAAAATCTTCTATTTTCCGGGAACGTCAAAGAATTCAAAGATAAATTTCTCCTCAAATTCAAACATTCCTCCACACACACTCCTAATACTTTCCTGGGGATGAATATAGACAGGAAAATTGTCTGATTCATCTGTCCCTACAACTACACATTGAGAAAGGAATTGAAGAACTCAACCTTGAGCAAAGTTGACCAGTATCAACTCCACTCACTTCCGGTCTTCACCTTGGCAAGCCCAAAAAAGAGGATTGAGACCAATTTCTTGCTCTGAATGTGAACTATTGCTCACCCATTGGCCGGCTGAACTTCATAGGGGGAGTAGCCAGGCGCAGTATCAGTTTTTCTGTTTCAAGCCTAGCAAGACACTGTGAGAACCTGGCATGAGTCACTGGAACGAGGTGATGCAGGTCTGGAGGTACTTGAATAACACAAAGGAAGTCACCCTGACACTTGGATCACAATTGATCTCCAACCAACTTGTATGCTTCAGAGAAGCAACATGGGAAGACCACCCTGTCTCAAGAGTCTCTCAAAGTGGTTTCATCTGTGCCTTCAAAGGCAGCCCGCTATATTGGACAAGTAGGTGCCAGCAATCCATAACTCATTCCTGGACCAAATCCAAATGCGTGGCCCTGTCAAGCTGCCACCTCAAAGCATGTTGGCTTCAACAGCTCATCCAAGATATCTATCAACACTCCTTCAAATTCCCATTCCATCTGATTGATAATAAGAGACTCGACAACAAGATTAAGAAATTTGGATCCAACTCCAAAGCAAAAAACATCAACATCAAGACCAAAAGCCTTTGGGATGACTTCAAGCATGGTCTCATCAAGATAAAATTAATCCTGTCTCATTCAATGACCGCAGATGCCCTCACAAAAGCGGCCAACAAAACGTCAGTCAAAAGACTGGTGAATGCCTTTAGCTCTCTCTTCCACCAATCTCCAAGTTGTGGGGGCG
The DNA here is from genome assembly GCA_025617555.3 of Puccinia polysora. Classification (NCBI taxonomy): domain Eukaryota; kingdom Fungi; phylum Basidiomycota; class Pucciniomycetes; order Pucciniales; family Pucciniaceae; genus Puccinia; species Puccinia polysora. The sequence goes on along the minus strand of CM062638.1, from coordinate 7,914,122 downwards.
TGTTGAGGTTCTGACTCTCTCCAATTTCATGTTTTCCTTTTGTCTTGTTTTCCTCTCTATCATTCTTTTCTCCCTTTTATTCTTTTTCCTCATATCTCCATTCCTTTCCTTCATACTTATCTTTATACTCACAACAGTTAAACACAGTCCTTTGTTCTCATTGTAAAGCGGACCTGCGTGCGGCTCCTATCTCCAATCCTGCGCACAATGTCCAAGCACGCTGTTTTTTATTGCGCCCTTGCTGTCTCAAGAATTCAATGGTCACCTTACTGCGCCAGCTACCATGCCATCTCAAGACCTCAAGGACAAACTGATCATTGTATGTCTCTTCATCCAAAAAACAACTGAACTCAATCAATCAACCCAATTATGTATAACTCAAAACCAAGTCAATAACTCAAGATCAATCAACCAATTTGACTAATCTCAGGATAAAAATCCACTCATCAGTTCAATCAGCAAATCAATCTCCAACCAATCAATCAAGTCATTCAGACAAGCAACCAGTCCGCTCATGGTAAGAACTTTATCTGGAAACTCATTTCTCAGTGCAAGAACTTACTTCAACAGTCTTATTTCTCAATCAATCAAACCATTTACTCCAAACTGGTCATCATACTTTGCCTGGCTGCTTCTCTTCAAGTCACTCCTTCTTATTTACTCTAGATAAGACTTGCTTGTCTCAGCAAGCTTGTCTCTCTGTTGGTTATTTTTGTCTTGTGCTTCACATGTGATTTTTTGTACACTTCTAACTCATACTTGCTGCATTATGAAATTCAGTTGGTCTTGGTTTCCAATCATATCTTTAACAAATATAAGCTATGAGAGTACATGTAATACTTTTACATAATCAGTTCACTTAGTATGTCACAAGAAATACTAATTTCTTGAAGTTCTCACAATTTTATATTAAAGTATTTTAAGATATTTTTACAAATAGTAGTTATCTAATTTTTGAAATTTTTGTTATTCTTAATTATATTTTATAAAAAATACGTATAAGGGTTATTTAATTATTTTTATATAATTTTATGCATTTGTAGATTACCTACTATCCATGTCAGCTTGCTACTATTGCAGAGCAAGCTGCAAAAGTAACAAAAATAACATAAAAATAATAATAATACAATTAACCTAAGAAGGAGTAGTAAACCTTAAATATTATTACAGAAATGGGTTCTCCATCCAAAATTAGGTAAAGTCACTCACTGACCCCACCCTTGAAATCCAGCTCCTTATATTTTTAAATAATTAAGGAAATAAAAACCAAAATACTACGGCTCCATTATTGAGCTTTTTGGCCAGTTAGAACTTTCACACACATTGTCATGTATAGGTTTCACACCTAAAATTCACTCAGAATTGAGGTTTTTTGTATATTTTAGGAGTTACACGCGGAAATGTGTTATGTCACAATTCCCGCGCGCAGCCCCCCATCATTACATAACCCTACGTACTAGTAGCAGCAGGTTCCCGCGTACTAAAGACCCGCGCGCAGCTGATTCTGCCAAGCACGCAGCAGATCCAACCACGCGCGCATCTGTACTAACTGATCCCCGCGCCTGGATCAGTCATGACTAATCTGACAACCAGGTACCGCTCAGAAGAGCTACAACCTAGTTAGGGTTGCCTAGTATATGTAACAAACAGACATATGGATTACTAATGATGTAAAAAGATCAAAACTTAAATAAAATTAATTAAAATTAAGTTTTAAACATTTTTTAATAATAAATCAAAGATCAAGGACTACCACGTAAATCACTGATCTTGATCTTTGAAGACCACAAAAAACTACAAGAAGTGTTCATAAAAATTATTAAAAATTACTAAACGATCAGCAGATGATAGAAAATCAGCAAACATCCACTCTGCACTCTTCAAAACAATATCAATAGTACAAATGAAGGATGAGTACAGAATGATCAAATTTACGCCATAACAGATTAACAGATCCTGTGGCTAAAATAGTACAGAAATCCAGCAGATCTAAGGACAGCTGATTGACAGCACCAAGTGGAAGTGCTAATCTTGCCCTGACTGCCTTTCCAGCCTCAGACCTTGAGCAGAACCCTCTCTAGGTGCCCTGATAAGACCAAAATCACCCCAAAAAGGTATTTATACAGAACTCTTTGGATCCAATCAGTTAATCAGTTACAAGGAATTATTTATTATCAATCAGACACCGTGTCATTGTTGATCAAGTGCTTATATGAAGATAATCAAGTGATTTATGACTTAGTCTGTAGTATTATTATTTACCCTTATTAACCAATCAAACATTGAAGTTTAGTCAAGCAATCTACCCCATCTGCTCTGAAACCCTTCCAATTATTTCCAGGATTTTCATGGTGATGTGCTCAGAGTGAGTGTTTTCCTTCCTGTATAGGTCATTTGTGCTGTTAAGCCCAGCCATTAGTGGAATAGGTCCTTTCTAAGGCACCCATATTTATTCCAAGGTTCTTAAACTGCCTAAGGAGGCCCCTTGAAGAGAGGTTGCTAGTCTTTAAAGATCCCCAGTAGTATAATACTGTGGCCCCTCTTTTATATTATATTGAAAACCGTTTACTACCAAACCAATAAAACCTTGCAACTGCTCTTATTAAATCATTTATTTGAGCTTCTAAGCGTTTATTATTGGAATAATAATTATCATTATCATTCCAGCATTTTTATCACTCTCTGTAGCTAAAGGACTGCAAGTTTCCTGGTATCAGAGAGCTGAAAAGAAGGGAAAGGTGACCAGATTGAGAGCGCCTTGTATCCAAGTCGTCACTACGAGTAGCATTGCTAAAGCATAGAATTTGAGTGTCGGTGTGATTGATTTGCAAGGTGAGTTTGAGATTTTTTGTGGCTTTCAGGTACTTACAACATTGTTTGACTTCCCTCCAATGGCAAATTCCAGGCTTTTTTCAGAATCTTGCGAGGTTGGAGACCCCAAAGCTTAGATTGGGACGATTTGGAAAGGCTATGTAGTTTATGACAAAAAAGGCCAAACTGTAATTTATGTTCAGAGCCTTGAATTCTTTGTGTTTTTTTTTGGTGGCCGGAGATAGGTTGATGTTGGAAGTGAGAGGGATTGTTGATGGTTTGCAATCTGTCATTCTTAATTCCTCTAATCCGTGTTTGATATGTTTGGGTTGAGATAGAAGGATCTTGTTTCCATTATGCTCATATTTCATTCCTAGAATAGTGTTGGGTTCATGGTGACTGGAGTTTGGAAAGCGTTTGAGGAATTTCTTCTGGAACTCGTCTCCAAGACCAAATAGGATAAGATTGTCAAGGTGGAAGAAAAGGACAGAGTTGGAGGCGGAATGAATATACAAACAGGGATCAGAAATGGTTTTGTGGAACCCCTGCTCCCGGATCCAAGAAGTGAGGGTTTGGAACCAGTTTGCAGGGGCTTGCTTGAGACTGTAGAGTGATTTTTGCAGGATGAGAAATTAGGATTTTCCATTTGAGCCTTTGGGTCTTTTAATGATGACTTTGTCTGACAAAGGGGAGTGAAGAAAAGCACTCTTCACATCAAACTGAGAGATGGGAAGGGATTGAAACAAACCAAAAAGAAGAGAAATTTGAAGAAAAGCAGCTTTTTCTGTTGGGGAGAAGGTGTCTTGATAGTCTAAGCCGTAAATTTGATCAAAACCTTGAACGCACAGTCAACTCTTGTAAAAAAGCGGGTTTCCATTCCAGTTGTCCTTGAGGCAATACACCCAAGTAGTATTGAGAAGATTGTCAGGTTTAGGACCATCATAGTCCTCCCATACTCCAAGAGCTTCAATACCGTTCAGTTCAGCGTCCATTGAGGTTTCCCACTTCAAGTGGTCAAAACATTGTTTAGCTTGTTTGTATGATTGGGGCATGTAATAGGGATGATACCCATACGGCTGAGGGGGATTTAAGCTTGATCAATTGCAAAGCAAGTAACCAGGGATGAGTTGCTCAGAAAGTTCTGTAGAGGGATTGGACTCAGAGTTGGATTCCAAATTGTTTGAAGATTTGTGAGAACAACTTGAGGTAGAGACTTGTTCTCTGATAGGGGAATCAGCGGATGCAACATTGGTTGGTGAATTATGGGAAGATAAGTTCAGAGTGGAGAGGAGGAGATCATCATTGAGATCAATTTGAAGCTGATCCACGAGAGGATAAGAGACTGAGGGAGCCTGGGATGGATTGTTATTTTTGAGAATTTTCACATGTTTAGAGGAAATAATAGATTTGTCGGGTTTCAAAATTTGATATGACAAGAAATTTGGGTTATAACCCACAAGGGTACCAGGAAGCCCTTGTTCTTTGAATTGTTTGCCGCGATTAATCTTGTTGTTGAGGTAGGCAAACTTGGATCCAATAGGGTGAAAGAATAAAGTGGGAAGAGATTTTCTGGTAAAAAGTTGATAGGGAGAGGGAGAATTGGGAGCCTTAGGGATTTGATTCAAGGTAAGAGAAGCAGCCTTAGCCACTTCTGCCCAAATATTGAGTGGTAATTTGGAGCTTCAAAGAATTTCTCTCATGGCTTTGGTGAGAGTTCAATTGGCTCTTTCTACTTTACCGTTGTGTTTGTGGTGGTAGGGTTCAGAGATCAGGTGCTGGATAGAATTGGTTTTGAAGAAGTATTTGAGTTCCAAGGAGGAAAATTCTCCGCCACCATCAGTGCAGATGGTAGCAGGAAATCTGTTTGTTTTTTTTTCTTGTGGTTTAGAATGACTTTGAGTTAAAGACAGGCATCTGACTTGTGCATAAGAGGTATTGCAGAGATGTAACCCAAAAATTTATCAATGACAGTCATAATGTAGTTCATGTTGTTTCAGGAAGAAGGGTTGATAGGTCCAATCAGGTCTATGTGGAGTTGTTTGAATGGCCTAGACAATGGACTGGACGTAATTTTGAATGGGGATTTGGAAATCTTGGAGAAGACACAGTCTTTGCATTGAAAGTCAGAGAGAGCTTGGGTGGAAAGAGAAGGAAATAGGTTTTTGAGGCGGTACAGACTGGCATGTCGAAAAGATTGATGTAGGGATGCAATGGAATTGAGATTTGGATTATTGAGAGACAAGTGGCAGAACTTATTGTTGTTGCCAATTTGAGAAGGCGGGTTAAGGAGAAATAGATTCTCTTGGATGAATCCAGTGAAGGCCAGTTGGGATTTGTCAAAAAGAGAGAATTGATTTTTGGAAGAGGAGAGTGAGCACTTCTTGGTGGAGATAAGTTCACCGGGACTGATCAAGTTGACAAAAAGATCCGGAACAAAGAGACAATTGCTTAGAGAGACAGAGGAGCCTTTCCAGGTTATTTTGACCGTGCCATTACCCTTTATAGGAAGTTTAGCGTCCTTCTTCCCAGTTTTGATGAAGTCGTTGCCAGTGGGCTCATCAAGATGAGTAAAGAAATTTTGAGAGTTGAACATATGGCATGAGGTGCCAGAGTCAAGGATGATTTGATTTAGAGGATTGATATCTTTGATCCACGTGGTGAGAAGTTACACATAGTGAGCAACCTCTTTGGCCTTGGATTGAGAGTTTAGTTGCGCTCTCCAATGGGCTTGAGATTCCTTCCACCAGTTGGGAGCAAGATTCTTTTGAAGATGCCAAAATTTGTTTTTGGGATGATCTGGGGATTGAGGATTGTGATATCCCTTTCTACATTGAAGTTCAGCAGGGACGGGTTTCTTGGTTGGCCAAGAAGAGACAAGAGCTGTGTTGCTGAGCTTTGTTTCTTTGGATTTGACTTTGATTTCATTATCCAGCTGAGTAATGTGGTTGAGAACAAGGTCCACAGTGACAGCCTTATCTGAATGCATAATTTGTTGCCAAAGAGAATGGAGTGACAGAGGAAATTTGAAGAGGATGAGGTACAAAAGAATCTCATTGGGTAGATCAATTCCTACGTCTACCGTCTTTTTAATGGAAATCTTGGTTTCAGTGATGAAAAGGTTAATTGCATCGGGATTGAACTGTTGATAGAGGAATTTGTTGAAGACACGGGCTCTGTTAGCGGTTTGAGAAGAGGCAAATCTTTCTTTGATAGTTTTCCAGAAAAGTTGAGCTGAGGAGATGTTGGTGGGATTGACCACGTTGTTGTGAGTGATTGAATCAATTTGTGAAAGCAGAATGACTCGGGTTTCCATGTCATCCGCAGCGCTGAGATTTTTAGAGTCATCCTCTAGGGCTTCCTGGATTCCCTTGAGCTTGAGTAGCATTGACATTTTGTCTTTCCAAATTGATTAGTTCTCATCTGAGAGAATGGGTACTGCTTTGAGAGCTGCCTTGAGAATCATCTGTTGGAAACTGTTGTTGCTGGATCCCTCCATCTCTTTGATTAGGTTTTTTGGATGGAGGTTTGTCTTTTAACAGTGTTGAAGTACCGTAGATAACTTAAGAAATGATGAAAATAGAGGGCTAAGCCAAACAAGACATCAGTTAAGAGAATGTGAGATAAAGGAAATAAAAGAAATTAAGACGGAAAGAAACCAACATCCATCAAATGAATGAAACAAGACAATCAACAAGAATATGAGTTTTCAGGTTTTGGGTCAAGATGAGTCACAAGCAAACGGCGGTGAATAACTGTTGGAAGAATTTTAAATGAAAAGTCAGACTTCAAAGAATGAGGTTTAGATAGCAACAAGTTCTGATCTTACTAGTCAGTTCTTGTAGAAAGGAGAAATTGAGAAGTGGAGTTTGTGTTGATTTGAGTTGGTTGTTGTATTGATGATTTTAGGAAAAGAAAGAAAGAAGAAATAAAGAAGATGAGAAGAAGAAAGAATAAAAGAAGGAAGAAAAAGATTTAATTGAGAGTGGTTGAGTTTTGAGTATTCAGGTTTGTGCAGGAGTGAGGTGGTTCTGAGTTGTAAGTCATCAAAGCCAAGATTTGTAAATTGTTACTTCTTTGGTTGAGATGTCGGACAATGAGGATAGACATGAGTGTGGAATATAGCAGGATTTGTGACATTGTTTGGGGACGCGCAGGTGTGAAAGATGTGACTTGAAAAGTGCGGATGTGATAGGGAAGAGAACAAGAAGAAACAGAAAAGGAAAAAGAGGAGATGGGAGATAGAAATTTATTCAACAGGTAACCCTTGGATCAACACCTGAGTTGACAGGTCTGGAAGGATTTCCCACCAATTGGCTTGCACTAGACTCTGCTTCCAAGAGTGGCTCTTCTTCATCTGAGGAGTCCACTTCCACAGGCCAATCCCAATAGTTCATTTGTGTTGAGAAATGAATGACCTACTCGAGTGACATTTCCTGACATTCCCCGCTCCCGCTCTGATCTCGAATGCAAACACTCCAAATCCAGATATAACCTTCAACAATCTTCTATCCTACTTTCTCCAATGCCACGATCATAGACCTCTCTCTTTCTTCATTCCTCATCCCTCATCATCCACTTCGATCCATCATCCTCCGCTCCCATTAACTATCATCATCATCTCATTCATTATCATCCAATCCTGCTCCCTTATCCATTATTCTTCTTTTTCCTTTCGCTCTCAATCATTCCCTTCGACCTCAATCCTCTACTCATCTTCCTCAATTCCACCAACCAATCAACCCTACTCCAACCAACTCAATCCGTCATCCTCGAATCTCCTCGTCCTCAACTCCTCTCGTCAATCCTAACATCACCTCTCAATCACTAGAGTCGTCACTCATCTCCAGCTCTGTCCAGCAGTGAGGCTTCCAATCAATCTGATTCACACGCTTTACTTTCATTTCCTAACCCTCTTATTTCTTTTCTCCATTCATTCCTTGTAATTACAACTTCAGCACACTCTGTGTTTCTTCATCTATCGGTCTTTTTTTGTTGCAATCAAATCATTCCTTTTTTCACGGTTAAAAGCCAAAGAGCAGAATGACGACCCCAGGACAGATAGAATCATCCTCCTTGCTTCTGAAGACACTGACAGACTCGATTCCTAATCTCAACGACTCAAACTTTTCTCTCTGGCGATCTAAAATTCTCACCATCTTCTCACTTAAAGGCATATCCCACTGGCTAACCTCCTCCGAACCAAGCAAATGCCCGGCTGATGTCAATCTCGAGATTGTGGGTTACATCCTGGCAAAACTGGAAAACCAAACCTACGTAAATTGCGTTAAGGAAAATCACTTGACTGACGGGATTGCTCTATGGAAGTCAATCAACGAATTCTTTGCTTATTCGCAAACCGCTAATTGATCCCGGGTCTTCTTCCACTTCCTGAACCTTCAATTTGACCCCAAGAACATCAAGAAGTTTATCACAGAAGTCAAAGCCTGTTTGCTCCAAATCGCCAAAATCAGGATAAAAATGGACAACTACATAGTGGCGTACCTCATTCTTTATAAATTCCCGCCTCAACTGGATCACCTCAAAACCACCATAACCCACTTGCTAGGAGAGAATAAAATCAACGGCGACCTTGTACTACGCCATCTCAACCAAGTCAAGCACGAGGTAGCCACCGGATCTCAGGCAACGGCCATGATTGCTCACCAACAAATTCTCCGTTGCAAGTCCAACTGGCACAACCCCAAAGCCAAACATCCCAAAGATCGTTGTTTCTGGCTCTACCCCCATCTTCAACCCAACTACGTCCCACCAGGGAACACCAGCTCAGGTCAGAAACCTAATCCTCCCAACAAGGCCACTGCAAATCTGGCATTTAGCTTTGCCATGACTCACTCCCCTAGCTTTTCAAGGGACCAAGTCATCCTTGACTCAGGCGCTTCTCAGAGCATGTTTAACAGCTCTCGCTTCTTCAACTCCTTAGAAAACAACCAGACCAAAATTCAAACCGGAAAGTTAGGATCCTCAATACAATCAAATGGAATTGGTTCCGCCTCCATCATCACCTCGCACTCCAGACTCACCCTTTCTGACTCGCTCTACGTTCCCAAAATTGCTGTCAATCTGATTTCCCTAGGTCAACTAATTATGGGCGGCTGCTCGCTGATAAGAACTGCTCAAAATTCGTTCAAAGTCATTCACGGCGGCCTAACCATACTGGAGGGTCGAATCCAAGACAATCTATTGATCATAGAGGAATTGACACATCCCACGATTCCCAAGGCTTTTTCCTTTCTAACACTTTCAACTCTCCACAAACGCTTCTCTCATCCCCATGCTGAATCCACCAAACTTCTCTCTTGCAATTTTCCCAAACGTTGCTGGGACAATGCCTGCTGCATCTCATGCTCTAAAGGAAAAATTCATTGCTCCCCATTCAAGGGCCATTTTCCTCGAAGAAATGAACCATTCGACGAATTACATGCTGATCTCTGCGGACCTATACAACCAACGTCCAGAGCAGGAAATCAATACTTCATGATCCTAACAGATAACCACTCTTGCTTCAAGACGTGCATCCCTCTCAAACTCAAATCCGAAGCTACCAACAAGATAATCATATTTATTCGCATTCACTCAAACCAATTCTCCAAAAAATTAAAACATTTCCATTCCAACAACGGCGGCGAATTCATCAACTCCAAACTGAGCTCTTTTTTTAACAAGCAGGGAATTCTCCATTCCACATCCGAACCATACACACCTCAACACAACCCCATAGCGGAACGAGCAAATCGGACACTCATCAAAGCCACTTGCACGACCATGCTCGACATGAACATCCCCTTGGATCTCTGGGACAAAATTGTATCCAGCTGTTGTACTCTACGCAATCTCATCCCCTCACCTAAAACTAAAACATCTCCTTTCAAATCATGGAACAAATCATCCCCTAATCTCAACATCATTCGCATCCTTGGATCAAAAACCATTGTTCTCAATCAGCGTCATCCACCATTGTCCAAATTTGAAGAAAAAGGGATTGAAGGAATACTGGTAGGATTTGACTTACATCTATTATCCTATCGCGTCTTCTGTCCCTCCATCAACGATGTAGTCCGCTCCAAACACGTAAAAATCTTCGAAAAACACCCTCTTCTACCTTCCTCCGACACCCACAAATCTCCCTTTGATCCCTTGCTTTCTCTCAACAAAACGCTAACCAATCTTCTCAACTCCTCCAATTCCATCTCCTCTTCCTCCATCCCTTCTCCTTCCAATCCACAGTCCTCTCCAATCTTGTCTAACTCTCTTCCCGATAGAATTGGGACCTCCCATTCCAATTCACCAACTGTCATCACTACCGCTATTGAGGAGTCTAATAAATCTGACAGCTCCTCCTCATCAGAATCCAAACGCGAACTCATCTCCCGCCAACTCACCAACTCATCATCTCGCACTCTCAGAGATTGCTCATCTCTCCAACCTCCTGCGCGCTACGGATTTCTTGCCAGAACTATTCCTCAAAACTATCCTGAAGTTCTAGCCTCTCCCAATTGTCCCCACTGGTTAAAGTCCATGAAGTTTGAAACCAACGGCATCGAAAGACTTGAAGTTTGGGAGGGATGTCACTCTCTTCCCTTGGGGAAGAAGGCACTCTCTACCACCTGGGTCTTCCGGCTGAAGGACGATCCCTCTGGCGAAGGAGTAATTCACAAATCTCGCCTCTGCGTCCAGGGGTTCAAACAGCTTGAATTTATTGACTATGGTGAAACTTTTGCTCCGACTGGACTCATCACGACTCTGCAGACTCTTCTTGTCTACGCCTTTCACCACGAGCTTCTGACTGTTCAAATGGACATCAAAGCCGCTTTCCTCCACGCTCCTCTGGATGAAGAGACTTACATTAAGTGTCCCGAAGGGTACCCGTCTAAGTTTCCCTATTTTTGGCTGAAAAAGGAACTCTATGGCCTGAAACAAGCTCCCAAGAGCTGGTCGGACACCTTTTGGTCGTGGATCCTAAAACAAGGCTTCGTCACCTCTGTATCCAATCCCTGCCTGTTCATAAATAGATCCTCATCCACCTACGTCTTCGTCTACGTCGATGATCTTGTTATCGTTGGCGAGTCAAATGAATTCCGTCTCAACTTAATGAAAGAGTTCTGCATCTCTCACGAGGGACCCATAAAGAAAATCCTAGGCAATCATCTCGTGCAGGATGAATCTGTCAAGCTACTCCATCAACCTAACCATATTGGAACTGCTCTCTCCAAACTAGGTCTCTCTAACGCCAAACCTATATCAACTCCAATCACCCCCAACATAAAGCTAAGGGGGGCCTCTGAATTCAAACACAACAAATTCATCAGCTTGGGAATCAACTTCTGCTTGGCCACCGGCTACCTAAACTTCATTGCAAGTCGTACTCGCCCTGATCTCTCCTACGCCGTTTCCAACCTCTCTTGATTCAACTCCAAACCTGGAATTCTTCACTGGAATGAAATGAAACGTGCCTGGCGCTATCTCAAATCCACACAATCCCTGGCTCTACGCCTCAAATCCACTTCCTTCAAGTATGACCTTGAGTGCTTCAGTGACTCCGATGGCGCCAACGACCCTATCACTTGTAGAAGTCACACAGGATTCATGATCCTTCTCTACGGGTGTCCTTTAGCCTGGCACAGTAAACTACAACCGACTGTATCTCTGTCATCCACGGAAGGAGAACTCAAGGCACTGGTCCTTGCCACTCAAGAAAAGATTTGGCTTACCAATCTTCTTCTTGACTTAAATCCCGACCTCAAACTCTCTCACTGCACAAATATAGACAATAAGGCCGTGCACAACATCGTCAATCACGACTCTCACCACAGGGCCTTGAAACATGTTGACACTCAAATACAATGGCTGCGTGAACAAAAAACCAATGGGCACCTCATAACCAATCTAATCACCTCCGGCCGCATGATAGCTGACTGTCTCACCAAACCAGCTATCAAGCCATCAGTTGCCCTTCTCACGTCTACTGTTCTACACGCTCTCACTCCTAGACACGGCGGCGTGTTGAGAGATGAGTGACCTACTCGAGTGACATTTCCTGACATTCCCCGCTCCCGCTCTGATCTCCAATGCAAACACTCCAAATCCAGATATAACCTTCAACAATCTTCTATCCTACTTTCTCCAATGCCATGATCATAGACCTCTCTCTTGCTTCATTCCTCATCCCTCATCATCCACTTCGATCCATCATCCTCCGCTCCCATTAACTATCATCATCATCTCATTCATTATCATCCAATCCTGCTCCCTTATCCATTCTTCTTCTTTTTCCTTTCGCTCTCAATCATTCCCTTTGACCTCAATCCTCTACTCATCTTCCTCAATTCCACCAACCAATCAACCCTACTCCAACCAACTCAATCCGTTGTCCTTGAATCTCCTCGTCCTCAACTCCTCTTGTCAATCCTAATATCACCTCTCAATCACTAGAGTCGTCACTCATCTCCAGCTCTGTCCAGCAGTGAGGCTTCCAATCAATCTGATTCACACGCTTTACTTTCATTTCCTAACCCTCTTATTTCTTTTCTCGATTCATTCCTTGTAATTACAACTTCAGCACACTCTGTGTTTCTTCATCTATTGGTCTTTTTTTGTTGCAATCAAATCATTCCTTTTTCAATTTGTGTCATAGGATTTTTATTGGTTATTGCGGGACATTCTTTGTTTGATTTTTCCAGGCAGAATTTGAGATCTGAGGTTGAGCTGATTCCTAGATAATCTACTGAATTTTTTAAGAATCTGACATGTTTGGATTGAACAATTTGTCCATTGGGCATGAGAATCCAGTAGGAAAGTAGTTTGGTATTATAGCCAATGAGTTTTCCTTCTCTCCCTTTAGGCTGGAACTTGACTCCCTTCAATCTTTTTTGGTTCAGAAAAATGTTTGTGATACCAATGGTCTGGAGATAGTTGATAGGAAGCTTATTTTGTTTGATGAGCTCCCAGGGAGAGTGTTCAAAATTGTCCTTAGGGATCTGATTTAGACCAATACAGCACAATTTGAGGATCTCCAACCAGTACATTTGAGGTAGTCTTTCTGAGCTTAGAGTCAATCTCACACTCTTGACAATGGTCCAATTGGCCCTTTCAGCTCTACCGTTGTGTTTGGAATGATAGGTTTCAGCAACAAGATGAGTAATAAACCTCTCCTTGAATTATGTTACTAACCTATTGTTTGAAAACTCTGTTCCACCATCAGAGAAAACCATAGATGGATAGTAACCACAGATGTTTTTCTTTTCCTCAATAACCTCTATCAACACCGGAGCTGTATCATCCTTTTGAGTCAGTGGAATGCCAGAGATGTAACCAGAAAAATTGTCCACAATTTTCAATATATATTTTTCATTTCTATAGGATTCTGGAGTGATTGGACCAACAATGTCAAGATGTATCCCATTGAAGGTTTTTTTGTCTGAGGATGAGATATACTTGAAGGGAGACTTGCTTATTTTGTACAGAAGACGGTCTTTGAATTCAAACCTGTCTTTCTACGCCAATGTATATTGTACTCCCTGGATTTTGGACAATTGGCCGAGTGAGGTGTGACCGTAGGACAGATTAAGATTTTTTAGGGTCCTTGGCTCCTCCACCTTTTTTGAGTAGCACTCTTCCTTACCAACTTTTCCCAGGATGTTGAGGACAAGAAGGTTATTGATGATCAAGCCTTTAAAAATCCTTTTTCTATCTGTTTTAAACTCAAAGTGTCTGGATTTGGCCTTGAGAGTACACCCTTGATCAAGGAGCTTTCCTGGACTGACTAGGTTGACAACAATTTCTGGGAAATAAAGACAGTTGGATAGGGTAATTTTTGAGTCTTCTATTGCAACTTGACAGTTCCCACCCCTTGGATAGGTAAATGCGCTCCAGAATTTCCCATAGTGACGTGCTTTCCATTGTATGGTTCCAGTGTGGTCAAGAATCTTGACTGATTTAAGATGTGCAAGGTTGGTCCGCTTTCAATTAATATGTTCTTTTCAGCCCTGATCTTCAAGTCTATACACCTAGTTACAAAAGCATGGAAGTGGGCCGCGTCCTGAGTCTTCTTTTGTTTATCTTTCCATCTACTCTGATTTTCTCTCCACCACTTGGGAGCCTTTTTTGGATGAAAGTGATAACATTCTGATTCCAAGTGATTCTTGTCTTTTTTTGGGTTTTGATATTGTTTGACAAAGAAAACAGACAGTTAAATTTTTGGTCTTGTTTCTCATTGCGGCAAGGGCAGTCTCATTCGTACCTCATGGGACACCTTTCTTGAAAATTTTGGCCTTAACTTCATTTTGATATTGAATCAGATGATTGCACAAAAATTCAACCAAGATTTGCTTGTCTGAGTGCATGAGTTGGCGCTTAAGATCCTGAAGATTTGATGGAAATTTGAGCATTTTTAGGTACTCCAAGATATTGTCTGGTAGTTCTATACCTGTCAATCACCTTCTTGATAGCAGTTTTGATGTCTGTGACAAACTTCAGGATCTCATCTTCTTTGAAACTCAGGTGAAAGAAGTCATTTAATATTCTGCCTCAATTAGACGCTTGAGAGGAAGAAAATTGTTCTTTGATGGCTAGCCATATGTCCTTGGATGATTTGATTTTGGAAGCACTGATAACTTTTTTGTGTGTGATGTAATCAACCTTTGATTTGAGGAGTGGCTGGATCTCGTTGTTGTCTTGAGACAAGAGATGCTCCAATTGTAATTCCAGTGTGTCCAGCACTCCCCTGAGTTTGAGTAAAGCCTTCATCTTATCCATCCATATGCCATAGTTCAGTTCTGTCAGCAGAGGGGTAGTTTCAAGTGCTTTTTTGAGCATAGCTTGGCGGAATTAGTCCAAAAAAAACCCCAATCCTTATGCCATGGTCCTAAGTCTTGCTGGTCATGGTAGAGATTTCAGCTTTTAACCTTATAATCTGTGAGAGATTTGTTTATTGAAAAACCTGCAAGCTGAGGCAGAGACCAACACATGAGGAACAAGACAATCACAAAGAATAGAAAGCACAGAATAATCAAGTCATATGAGAAATACCAACACAGTAACTGATATTCCCAGATTGACTATAGCTGAGAGGCCAAATGATGAAGGGGCATTATGGTCTGAACAGAACAAGGTGCTTCTGTTTGAGCAAGCGTTGTGTCAAGTTGAAACAACAGGTTTCTTTCAGTTGGAATAGGTTGATCTCACCAGTCAGAAGTAGAATGGTTTGATAGG
Organism: Puccinia polysora; assembly: GCA_025617555.3. Classification (NCBI taxonomy): domain Eukaryota; kingdom Fungi; phylum Basidiomycota; class Pucciniomycetes; order Pucciniales; family Pucciniaceae; genus Puccinia; species Puccinia polysora. The sequence goes on along the minus strand of CM062638.1, from coordinate 7,899,083 downwards.
TTGAGAGCCCCCAGTTGTAGTTAGGATTAAAGCCCTTTGAACAAGGTGAGGTGATTGTTGAATGGATGGTTCTTGGTACACAGAACTTGTCTTGATGAGGTGAGGATGACAATGAGACAAAAGATGATGAGATGGAAATAGGTGAAGAACAAAAAACGCAATTTGAAAAGACAACAGAGATGAAGACAGAGACTTTTTCCAACAGAACCAATGGAACCAACATGAAAGAGATGAATGAGAATCTTAGAGCATCACTCTAACTGAAGTGTCTGCAGTGGTGTTAATACCCGCAGGAAAAGTTTTCCACTTCTCTGCAGGGGGGCTGTCACTCTCTTGACTCTACAAGTATCCCAATCATCAGAATATATGATAACATCATCTATATAAACCATCATCCATCCTTGTCTGATGTAAGTACCTAGAACTGTACCCATTGCTCTCTGGAAGTGTGATGGGGCATTCTTTATACCACAGGGCATCCCAACGTATTCATATATTCCCTAATGGTGAATTATTCTCATAAATTTTCTACTTTAAGGGATTATAGGTATTTTTTGGAACCTTTTAAGCATATCCATAGTAGTGATGTATTTAGCTTTAGACCAGTTATGCAGAGCATGATCAATCTTGGGTATAGGATAATAGTCTGCTTGAGTATAGTTATTCAACATTCTGAAGTCTCCTACCATTCTTGACTTATCATTATGCCAAGCTATGATTACAGGTGTGGTCACATCTACTTGTTCATTGTGCCCTACTTGCCTCAATACTTGTAAGTTTTTAAGTTCTTAGATGTGTTCCTCAAGAGCTATTCTAGATTTAGGACTAGAGGGATTATAAGCTGGTCTTCTTAGGTTAGGAGGATAAGGAGTTTTAATAGTCAAGGTCAATACCATGTCATTTCCTTTGATATCACCAATGGGATGATCTCTAGTACAGAAAGCATTTGATTCTCAAAACAGACTGTCAATACATCTTTCTTCTGTTCTTCAGAAAGTTTCTCATTTAGAGCTGCTTGAGAGAAGTATTCTTGATCAAATTCTTCTAGGTGCTTTTGATAAGTAGAAGAGGGAAAGTTAGTTTGGATAGTGCATATCTTAAAATTCTTGTCCCATTTACCACCCAGAGTGAATTAACTTCCTTTACTTTGGAACAGATCTATGCCATATAGACATTAAGCATCATTTCCTATTATCAGGTGGTCACATAATCCTTTGAGCAATACTACAAGTTCCACTTGAATCCTCAAAGATCCTTTGGTATGGTGCAGTATTATAGGAGCATTCCATGCTCCAATAGCATTCATAGTGGAGTTGAAAGAACTGAACTTGGCTTTTGGGACAGGAAAAAGGTGTTCTTTCCAGTTGGGATCCCATTTGTTCAAGAATTCCGTGCAAACACATGAACAGAAAGCTCCACTGTCAAGTAGTAACCTTTTAGGTCTTCCCTTATACAATCCTGTTGCATAACAAGTTTGACCAGTAGTATAACTCTTACCACTCATAGGTTAAACTGTTAATTTTTTAACATCAGTAACACATCTAGGAATTATGGTGGGGTCCCACTGTTGGGGCAAACTAGAGCCACCATGGATTTTATTGATTTCTATAGAATTGCCTATATCCCCTTTTATTAAATTTATAGGGTTAGTCAGGATCAATTCACATTCAGACAGAGACCCTTCAGTATCAGCTGTTTCTTCATAGTTCTGGTTCCCTTCAGTCTCAGGTTCTCCTTCTATTACTGCTATATTTCTCTTTGGCAATGGGCATTCTCTTCTCATATGCCCTGTCTTGTTACAGTTCCAAAAAGTTCCAGGCATTCTTTCTTTATCCTTGTTCTCATTAGATTTCTTATTATGAGGGATAGTTATCAGAGGATGTTTTTATCTAGTTATGTTAGTATTCAAGTTATTTTTTGTTCTAAAGGAGCCTTCTTTTCTGACCCATTCATATCTATCACTTCTTCTAACACATTGATTAGAGTTGTTAAGTCAGAATCCATACTCATTCTACATCTCACACTACGGTTAAGGTTTCCAGGGCACAGGTTGAGAAGTCTTTCATTAACTTCCTCTTTATCAGCATCTGGATAAAAGCAGTCTAGTCTTCTTTTCTGTTCTAAGCACCAGTTTTGAGGTTTATTCTTGGAGGGTTCAAATGAGGAATTTTCAAAATTTTTCATCATTTTTCTTTTCCACATTCTAGAACCAAATTGTTCTTTCATTAAGATTTTCCAAGAATTCCATGGTAAGGATCCTACTTCTTCTCTCTTAATAATAAACCCGTCTAGTGCTACTCCTTCAAAGAGTCTGTGCAGCCTGACTACGGCTATAGCTTCTGGTAGGTCATAAGATTTTATAGTATATTCAATAAATTTGATTAAATCTACATGGTTGTATTCTCCTTCTCCAGAGAACTTAGTTCATTGATCAGAGATTGGGGGTAAAGGTTTGAGGGCTTGGTCCATTTCAGTTGTAGGAATAGGCCTGAAAGTGTCACTGCTATGCATTCCTATTAAGGGTGGTGCATAAGGGGTAGTTGTTTGTCTGGGAGGTTTTGGTTCCTCTGTGGTACCCCCCAAGGGGTTGGTCAGATGGACTTTTAAGTATGTAAGATCATTCTTGATCAGATTAAGTTTCAGGTCCACATTATTATTAAGCAGATCTAATTTCTCACTAAGGGGAAGAATGGAGCTGTTAGTAGTATTTATTAATTCTTCTTTTAAAGGCTGAAAGAACATAATAAAATCTTCTTGGATGCCTGTCAACATATTCTCAATGATTTGATTCTGTCTAATTTTACCTTGGTTTATTGTCTCCAATAATTTTTCTGCATGCTCTTTGATATCTTCTATCCCTACAGCTTTTGATTTTTTATTAATTAATTTGGCCACCACTGAGGTCAACCTATCCAATTGGGTGTAAACACTGTTCAAATTTCCACAAACAATTTTGAAATTATGACTGATATCATTAGAAAAGGAAGTAATTAAATCAGAGGTTGGTCCAGACAAGACACTGGGTTCAGGATTAGAGGTTAATTGTGGTACCCCCTTTTCCACTTTTGAGCTAAGGATATTATCTGACCCCAATCCTTTTTTCCCTTTGGCTTTGGATGGGAAAAAGATCTCTTCTTTCTTAATCCTCTTCCTTTCAGTTGGACTAATTGATCCCAAGGTTTCCACTTTTCTATGTAGGATTCTACCTCTTTCCTTGGAATCATTTTCTGATGAGCTATCTGGGTAGCCTTTGCTTGGGATATTATCTTTTTCATAGATACTACATCCTCCTTGGCTTGGGCTTCTTTGAATTCTTCCCAATATTTCACGTGCTCTTTGACTAATTCTTTGATCCTGGCTCCCTCCCAGATTCTTCGGGGTGTCTGCAGGTAACTTCCTTTTGATGGAGGGGTGCTTGATTCTACTACCTTCTCCAGCTCTAGGTTGGGGCAGGGCAACAGTACTTGGGGCTTTTCCTTGTCCGCCAACATTAGATTCAAGGGTTCCAGCCCCCTCATGGTGGTCATTATTGGTTGTCTCACGGTTACTGGGGGATCCTGGCAAAGATCCATAGGAGGGAACTCTTCCTGAGGGCCCTTTTGTTACATCTATTCATATTCAATAAAGTATTTATAAGTATTTTTCTAAAGAACAATCCGTGATAATAAGTTTATTAAAACTTAATTAAGTTTATGTTCAAAGGTACTAAGACTTTATCAGGATTGTAGTGGTCCTTAATAGGTAATCCTACGCGGTCTTGGTGTGTTTGAATGAGGTCTTCTACAGTCCAATCCATATTGTCAGGGCGTCCAGAAAAATCTGGTACTTCTGGATCCAATAGATCAACTTCAGTGACATGGTTTCTGGAATAAGAGGGTTCACTGACGGTATGAGAAAAATATTTTATTGGTTAATAGAATATATTACTATTATTTAAATAAAATAATGTGGTAATTTAAAGTTTTTGCTTAGTTTTATATTTTAAGAATTAATTTATACGGTATTTTTTCCAAGCTTTATGTTTCCTTAATAGGTCCTGAAAGTTGATACGCCTCTCAAAATCTTCTTGTTCAAGGATTTTATCTAATTTTTTATGGGCAGAAGAGATATTAAATTGTTTAGCTTGAGTTAAAGATTCCAAACCAGTTGGTTAATAATTTTTAATGTATTCTTCTCTTCTTATTTTTGAAAAATTTCAAAAAATATATTATTAATTCTGCATTGGTTTTTAAATCCACTTCAAAAGAAATTTATGACAAATCACAATTGAAAAATTCAGATAAATTATCTTTGATTTAATGTTTATTTGAAATGTGTGTTCCAAGTTATCAAATATAATATAATGGAATATTTCCCGGCCCAAAACCCAATTTTAAACCTCCTGGATGCCAAGACCCTTTCTATCCTTTAGCTACCAGAGTTGACAGAATAAATAATAAATATATTATTCAATAAATGAAGCAAAAATCCATAAAATATTTGGATAAAGCTTATTTCAAGATTTATTGGTTTGGTTATGGTTTAATATTATAAATCACTATTAATAAATTGATTATCAAATAAATTAACAGAGGGGCCACAATTATATCGGGGATCTTCAACACCTCTTTTCAGGGAATTCACTTTGAAAACACGTATACCTGGTTACTTTTGAACCTTTAATTTATATTCCTCAAGGGGATATTTCCCAAACATAATATATATATATAATGTATGGTGGAGTGGAAGGGCCTTGTAACCAAGCTTCCACAACAGAAAAAGCATAATAAGACTCACTGGTATATTATTCAATCCTTTGGGTACCTGTTTGGGATGTGTACTGATGGGTGAAACATATTACTTGGGTTGAAAAGGTTGTTCACCAGTTCAAATTGATAAAAAGGGTTGGGGATGTATATTATTAATCAGACTAAAGCCATAAATCACTTACTTATATCTTATAAGTATTTGATTACCTTGGCACGGTTTCTGGATGTAAATATAACTGGGTCTCTGCGTATCAATATCCTCAAAAGAGCTCCTTATTTATAGACTTTTGAGTCCCAATATTGTCCTTCTGAGGGATACAGGGGCTCAAAGTGACGCATTCTAAGGCTAGCAGGGTAACCAGCTGTAGCCTGTCATGTTTTCTTTGTGCTTTAGCATTGGTAACATCTAATTCCACAGGGTATTGGAATTATTCTACCTTTTAATTGTGAATAACACTAATCTATCCATATTATTTATGATTTAATTGATTATCTTTATTAAATATTCCAAGGATATTAATAATTCTTTCAATATAAATTCCTATGGGTAATCTGATATCAACTGGGTTCTCATTATTTATTAACTGATTGGAGTAAAATCATTATTTTGATTTTACTCCTTATTTTCAAAATTCAGTTGATTTCCTTCAAATAATTAATTAAAAATATAAGCTATGAGAATTCATGTAATATTTTTACATTATCGGCTCCCTTAGTATGTCAGAAAAAATACAGATGTCTTCAATTTTTCAACATTCTATATTAAAGTATTTCAATATATTTTTACAAATAGTAGTTATTTTATTTTCAAAATTTTTGGTATTTTTAATTATGTTTTATAGAAAATATGTATAAAGTTTATTTAAGTATTTTTATATAATTTTATGTATTTTTAGATTATCTACTATTCACAGGGACATTTATTACATATTTAGAATGTCCCTGTTGTGCTGGTCTCTTATAGACGCAAGTTGGAATTGGCTGCATGCTTCGCGCTCAGAAGTAGCCAGGGGCTCAGCAGGGGTAGCGTGCTCAGCAGTGGGTGAAACTCTTCTGCAGAAAGTTGTGCTGAGGTCTCAGCAGCAGTTGAATTGGGCTCAGCATCTGGGGATGCAGGATGGATTGGATTGGATTGCATGGATATATCTTGGATATCTGGAATGGCACATTGGGTGGATATGGACATGCGTGGTGGGCTCTGAGTTGGGCGCAGCAGGAGGGCTGCGTCATGAGAAGGACAAACCTGGTGGACTTAATGGCAGGCGGGCAATGCAGATGGATATGGGGTATGTGTTGTGGATTATTGGATGGGAAGGATAGGGTTGGGGCTAGGGTTCTGTGCTTAGGGGTTGTATTTCATTATTCTTGCTTGTTTCTGGTTGTACTTAGGTTATGGTTGAGGGAGAGGTTACTTAAACTGCACTCTCAAACCGGATGGGGGGATCAGGGCATCACATCATCAGATCACAGAGGATCACATTGCGTCATCATAGGTTTTGGAAGGATCTTTACTCTCAATTCTCTATCTCTCAGTTGAAGGGTGAACAGTTGCTCTCAGGGTTTACAGATGCAAGGGATCAATAACTTCCAAACTTTGAACCATTCAAGTAGAAGTCCTCTTCTGAATCCCATACCGTCTAGATTGTAGCACATTTACGTGGTACCTGAGCTTCTCAGGCCGCCTGTCAGTCTGTCAGCCCATAGTCCCATGGCTGCGTACTTGTCAGATGCCTGGGGCTGCGTACATGGCTTTTCAGGGTACGCTGACAGGGTGGCAGTTCTGCTTCTCAGCTGCGCGCGGGTGTATTGGTTTCTGCGGCTGCGTGCAGGAATTGTGACAGAACACATTTCCATGTGTAACTCCTAAAATATACACAAAACCTGGATTCTGACTGAATTTTAGGTTTGAAACCTATACGTGACAATCTGTTTGAAATATTTAATTGGCCAAAAAGTCCCATAGTGGTGCCCTGGTATTTTGGTTTTTTCTTTCTTTAATTATTAAAAATATAAGGAGTTTGATTTCAAGGGTGGGATCAGTGATTTACCCTACCTAATTTTGGGTGAAAAATCCATTTCTGCAATAATATTTATGGATTTCCTACTACATTATAAGATAAATTCAATACTGTTTTTTTTTTATTTTATTTTTGTTACTTTTGCAGCTTGCTCTGCAATAGTAGCAAGCTGACACTTTAACCCCCACTTTCATAGCAGTATAAGTACATCATGAATCCAATTAAATGAAACATATTTTTCTTCCATAAGGATCTGCTATTATTTGACCCATATGTAACTTTGAAAGCCATTTCAAAGATGGAATCTTTTCATTGATGTCATTAACATCAAGTCTTTTTTCTATCTTTTCAAGTCTGTACTGCCACCAAGGATCTTAGCATAGCATGTCTTATTCTTCCTTTAGATTCCACCAAAACTTTGTTAAGTACATGTTCAATTCAGCCCTTTAACATAGACTTCTTTAATCTGGAAGGGCTTGGTCTTGCCACTGTTACCATAAACCAAAAAATTCAATGGAAATTCATTATTCCATGTAATTTTCAATCCAAAAACTCCAAACATTTTCCCACTTTTGGGTTGAGAAATATTAATTTTTGAGAAAAACCAATTTATGCAATGGGCATGTGTTGTGTGCGTACGTGGTGTGTGTCAAGCGTTTTTGCCAATAGGCAGAATTTTTGATTTTCAAGTTTCTTTTTGTGGTCCAATAGTCCCACATAGTATGCCAGATCCCCAAATTCGGGTTGGCAGCACTCACATGTGGTCCAGGGGTGCCTAGGTACCCCAAATCCCCACTCAAATCACCCATTAAGGGGGGTAGTAGCCCAAATGGGCCAGGAAAACACGTGCAACCACCGCTTGAAACTTCTGCATCCCCTGGGTGTTGCAAAACCTCAATTGGGACCCAAAAAATGTTGCAACTAACCAATTGCGACTCAAAAGGGGTTGCAAACAGGGGTTTGCAACCCCTGGGGGATGCACAAGTTTCTAGCAACCTGGATTGCTTCTTGTTGGGCTGTGTTTTGCTTTTTGCAACCTGTATGGGTCATGAAAAGCAATTCATGCCTGTTCACAACACTGAGGTCGTAAATTTAACATTTGCCCCAAGAAAAAACCCTGCACAACTAAACCCCATCCAGCTGCCCCAATCAGAAGGAATCCATCCCTTTGAAAGTCCAAGATCACATCCAAAATTGACCCCATTATTGAGTTACTTGAAGCCACAAAAAAAGGCTCTCTGAACTTGTTAGAAGAAGAAACCAGTTCTCTATTGGAGGAGAACAAGGCCAACCAACTCTTGGAACTCAATTCTTACCCTGATCAATCCAGCTTTCACATTCAAGACAAAGGGATATACAAACTTGCCAACAATGATAACCAAAAAAAGCTATTCTATGACTGAGGAGCTGCAAAATCAATGGTCTCAAATTTGCTGCTTCTGAAGAACCCCAAGCCCTATCAGAAGAGTATTAAAATTATGGTGAAAAAATCAGCATCACACAAATTGGACAGCTTAGTCTAGGGGGAGTGGATATCTTCCCTGTTTACTATGCACCATCTGACTGGCAAAACCTGGTATCTGCCACCCAGCTTGAGGATCATAACCTAATAATTGTTCATACCCACCAATGGATTCTGGTAAAATAGGCCAACAAAAAAATCTACCATTTTCTACAAGTTGAGAACCTTCACATTCCCAACCATAATTCAGTCTCCCTGAAAATCAAATCAAAATTGGACAAAAAACCTGTTGATGACTGGAATGTCACCTTGCAACACCCCTCCAATGAATATCTGAAAATATTCCTTAAAATCCACAAAATCACAACCTCTGATCCACTCCACTTGTCCAGAAACTGCAATTTCTGAGAGCAATGCAAGCCCATATGCTTGTCTCACTTGAATCCCCTACCCTCTGCCACAAACCCCTTTGCAAATCTTCATCTAAACATTGTGGTGACAAATCCGGGACACCTCATGTAAAAAGGAATATTGTTTTTATAGTCTATCATCATTATCATCATTAGAAAAAAAATTCCTGTGTCACTATGGGGAGTCCCTCTTTCCCTTCTACCACCTTCTCCTTGTCCTAGCGGTCTATGTAGGCTTCTCCAGGGCAATCCAACCCCCATATTGTATTTTCAACTCTCCCTTGTTGCGCCCATAGCTTGGTTTTTTTTGGCCAAATGTGTGTGCAAATGGCATTCCCAAGATTGATCATTTCATCTATCCTTATTAATCATCCCACCCTCATCACCTTCAACCAACCTATCTCATTGGCATCAGCAACAATAATGAAGATTCCCGCCAAAACCATCAACAATCCCCCTTTGCTTCAAACCAGCTTGCATTGCGGTTGCCAACAATGATTTCCATCAATCATTCAACTCCAATTTGCTGTTGCTTTGATCCCTCTCCTCAATCCTCCCTTGATCCAGCCGGAGGACGGGGCGTTTGTTGACGCCCATTGTCAGCAGCCATTGATTGTTCCACTGCCATCATCTGCAACCACCTCTTGCAACCTTTCCAAAACTCTCCACCCATCCATCCTCATTGCCCACACCCGCTGTTTGTTCACCCAACAACAAGCAAGCTGTTGCTCGCGGCCGTGGGTGTTGCTGTTGGGCATGATCTACATTGACCTTAAAATCTGTTGCCTTCAATCACTGCTGCTTGCTGCCCTGAACCCCCCTTATCCATCCTCCCTTATTGGTTGTCTGCCAACACTCTGACACCCATCATTATTCTTGCAGCTGTCCCGCCCACTCACTGGCAACTGTCAACACCTGGCCATTATATTGTCCGCAATGCTCACTGGTGCTCATCTCTGCCTGCAAGGCTTGATTTCTTGTTCTTCATTTTTGTTCTCATTTTACTATCATCAAGCTCCATCATTCATTTATTTAAAAAAAAATGTACTCTTTTGTAATTATCTCTTGTAAGTAGTCTACAGGTTTTTTTGCCCATAAAAGGAGGGTCTCTCCCCTTCCTTTTGCATCTGGCATGGAATCATCATGAGCACTATAATCAATCAATAAATCCATGGTGCCCTTCCCCTTTATCTGAGGACTTTTATCCTGGGTATATCTATGATTTCCCCTTGATCTTGAGCCTCCATACTCAAATCTTGATCCGTCCCTCTGTGGCCTTGTTCATTTTCATCAACCAATAGCCTTTCTGTTTGAAGAAGAATTCATTTGATTCAATTCTTGAGTGTTTTATACCACTCTTGATCCCTTTTTTTGACCATACTGGTCTTGATCATTGTTTTGATCAGCCTTCCGCAACCAGACACATCTGACTGAGAGGTTTCTTTAAAGCGTGAAACCTTAAGTGTTAAAACTCCATTTAATTCTTTAAAAGTTGAATTCCACCAAGCTATTATTGAGTCTCTTGAGAAATGTTTGATTATCCTTGTTTGAATCTGTTTTTGTTTTTTTTTTGCTTGTAGAGCTTGATAAAACAAATTGCTTTGTTTTGTACAACCACCCACATTTATCTGGTACCCTTCAAGCGCTTGATTGCGGAGAGTTGGGCTGGTTCTTTGAGAACCTGGAGTTTGGTTGGGATTGAGTTGATCTTTCCTAATCTTCTGCTGAAAACCATAGTTATAAGCTTGTGGGTGTTGTTCCTTACAACTGCCTTGTTATATTGAACTCTGAACAAATTTTAACTTAATTTTTTAAATTCTTTTCCCGCACGGTCTTGCCTCAGATAGTGTTGTTCCATTGCTACTGAATACTTTCAAACTCACCCCTTCCATTGATTCCTCATTCATAAGGTTCTGGACCTTGATTTTTATTACATTTAAATATTTTTGTGACACTTAGGAGGGCAGCCTCAACAGCACCTTTCCCCTCCACAGATCTGCCTGAGGCTCAGCACTGTTTGGAGTCTTAAAACTTGCTTCAAATCAATTCCATGTGCAGGATCAGCCACAAACAACTCCTGGTAATTGTGGATGATTTTGCTTCAACCAGATCTATCTAATGAAAACAAGGCCAAATGCAAACAAAAGATCATGTGTTTCTTAAATGAGACCCACAATCACCTAGGTGATAATCCATCAACCCTTCAATCCAATCAATTTGGTGTGTTCTCCTCTTTGACCCTGCTTGTTTTTATTTCCTCCAAGGGAAGGTCTGTTGAACAAGCACCTGCCAACTACCTGCAGATAAATGGCATTGAAGAACAGTTCAATACCACAACTCTGGTCAAACTCCAATGTATACTTGGACACTCTTCAGTTCATGCTGTAAAAATAAAGATTTCAGGGTTTTAACCTCTATTGCTGTACTTTGACCATGGTTAAACTTGCAAAATTAGGGAAAAAACAATAATTTAATCAGTTACTGACTTAAATAACCAAAAAAATAGCAAAAAGCATACACACTCAAATAATACCAAGTTATTATGAGTAAAAATCTGCACGTTATACCTTCTTAAAAGGCAAGGGGCCTGGCTCTAAATGAATGAGCTTAAAGGAGCTTTAATTATAAATAAGCTAAAGCACTTTATAGTAGTAACACACAAGGGTCACTACTCCAATTAAGATCTTCCACTCAAAATTGGAGTTCCAAATAAGATTATTAATTGATTATTTTACTGAAATTTATAGCCCCAGTAAATCTCCTTTTGATATCAAGTTTAATGGGCTTGTTAACTCATTCTGTATTCTCTTACAAATAAATAATAATATAATTGATGGAGAGGCTATAGGTTAAAGACCCTCCTCATTTAATGTAACAGGATCACTCAGGGCACTCAAGGAATCATTGGGGGAGTGCTAGGATCTTCCTTGCTTTGTACTCAAGGGCTCAGAGTCCCATTACATTGTAATCAATGAGTAATAGGGTACTAGTACTTATAATGTAAATTTTCCATTTAAATACCCAAAGGGTCAATTAATTGATCCTAGGACTTAGAAATCAGCGAAATCAAAGTTTTAGAAGTCCCACAGAACCTCAGAAGGATTACATAAATCCCTTTACATATAGGGTGATAGCCTTGGCATGTACTTATCTCTTAATTCCTAGTACCTTGGCAGACATCATACATATAGAGTATGTGTACTCTTGGGAAGTATATTACAATTTTTATAACTCAAAACTAAGCTCAGGGACCTATGAGTGGACGCTCTCAATTATAATTAGAGTACATTCAAGTATCAATAAATCCAAAAGAGGGATAAGATTAAAATTATGCAATTTATCTATACAAATTAGAGTGTATGGTTTAATATAATTAATATAAATTATTCCCAAAAGAATGGAACACATTGGGAACTTTTATATCAATATTTGGAAAACATCTGATTCCTTGTTAATGAATTTAAAGTTATCTTGGAACTCCATCTTGATAATATATATTATCAAGGTTTTAATTCCATAATCAATACTCATAAAAAACATACTTATAATTTACTACAAAATAATATCAAAATTTCTTATACAATTTTGAAAATCTTTATCATTATTAATTTTTGTCTCTATGGTGGGTTGAAAGAGTGACCTTGGGGTCAGATAATGGAAGATGAGCTCACACAACATGCAAATGGGTGACAATTTTGAATTGTTTTCACCCAAATGCTTGTTGTGGGATCCTTGCAGGACTTTGCTGTAACTTTGTGAAAATTGGGCTGCAACGTGGCCAGATGGTTTTAAACCATCTTAAAAATTTGAACTCAACCCCCTGAGCATTTTCCATTCAAAGAAAGCTAGTTCCCGTGAAAATCCCCCTGGGTGACAATCATTCAAATTTGCCACCCATTTTCATGTTGTGTCAGTTCTTAACCACTATACCAACAAGAAATGTGAGTTTTGCAGACATTTGGAAACCTTTATTTGTCTTTTGGCTGACATAAAATGTTTCTTTTGGGGGTTGAACCCACAACCTCAGATAAACTGATACACATACTAGAGTTCTGCCTTTACCAACTAGGCTACAGACCCTTGTGGCTGCCAGGGTTGTTTGGTATTACTGGTCTATTTTCAACTCCACAGCCTCTGTACTGTGGTGATTCCTCATGTTAGCAGTTTTAAACCCAAAACACCCCTCTTGCTACACAATGTAAAAATAGGTGTGGCAATCAATACCCAGGTGAAAAAGTGATCAGTGTGTGGATAGAACTTGCAATTATAGGTTAGGCTTACAGGGGAAAATGATCATACAGGAAGTCTTCACATCTCATTCAAGCCTCTTCAATTAGCAATTATACAATCAGGTAGGCTCTGGGCTCATAAAATCTTGAGATTGTGAAAATTAAGGCATGTCCGGTGGGAGTCAAACCCACAACCTCAGATAGACTGAGATGCATACTATAGTGCTGCCTTTACCAACTAGGCTAAAGACGCTAGTGCCTTCCAGGTGCTTTTGGTATTACTTGTCTGGGTTCAAATTCAAAGCCTCTGTAATTTGGTGATACATAATGTTAGCAGGTTTAAACCCAACATTTTCATGTGACATTTCACCTGTATTGGGCTTCCTGTCAAGGTTTTCTCAAACCACACAGAAGAAATTGAACCTTCACACCTAGGTCTGGAACCCAAGGCCTACCTGATCCAAAAATAAATTCCAAGATCCAACACACAGGTATAACCTAGTGTTGGGTACACATTTTTGGAAGGCCAAACCCAATTCCCAAGAAATTGGGTGAATACCCAGGGCCCAATATCAATTACCCTTCACACTTACAAAGATGCCCCCTTATACCCTCCATTTCTTTGAATCAAATTCATTGATTTTCACCCATATCCCCCCTTATCTCCCCAAAATCAACCCATTCATCATCCCATTCATTTTTATGAGCTTCTGCCCCTCCCCACACACCTACCAAAAAACCTAAGCCTATTTCAATTCAGGATTGGCATTCTCATGTATTTTTTTGTTTTTATCATCCTCACTGCTCATTCAGCCACTATTGAATCAATCAACACAATTCCCTTGCACTGAAATATATCCCTGTTTCATCTCCTTCTGCTCCTTTTTGTATGACAGATAAATTTATTTACCAGGTTGCCACATGTATTCCAATAAATATCCACATTGTAATTTTCAATCATATCATCAGTGTTATTCTTGTAAAATCCACTTTCTCCATATCTTTCTCAATAAACACAATTAAATCTCACTTTCCTACATCCCAATTTTATCTCTGTCTACTCCTTTTGTATGACAGATACATTTAATTACCAGGTTTCCACATGTATTCCAATATCCTTGTGGTAAGTTTGAATCATATCATTACCCCAACTCTGACAAGAGATTTAATCCATCTCAACCTCCTCCTTGCCCCTAAAAACACAAGGTAAGCCACCTCATTTCAACAAAAAATTTTGAAACCTGAACAAGCCACAAAATCACAACAGCAATTAAACCTTTTTTGAATGCTAGAAAAAGTTGGGTATGGTCCTACTTCATCAACAAACAAAGCAAAAACAATGGTATGTGTATTTTCCCTCTTTCAAGCAGAAATTCCTGTAGTAAAATCCTCCTGAAAGATAAATAAAAAAGCACCAAATCAGTGCAAGAGCATCTCATGCAAATTCACAAGATCCATTATCCCCAGAAAACATCTGAAAACCAAAGCATCATTGACAGCTTCATTAAAGTGGAAAGCATTGAAAAGATGGTAATTTTTAATTTTTTGATTTGAACCATCATCTTGAACTGATATTTTTTGTTTATCTTAGATGGGACTAAACCCAAAATCATTAAAAAAAGTTATTTTGTATTTCATTGCCAATGCCAACCTCCCATTTTTGATCCTGGAGCAGTCTTCTTTCATCAAACTCCTGAATCTCACCAATTTTTGTGTGTCTCTAATGTTCCCAAATCACAAAGCAATATAGAATGAGGTCCAAAATATTTATACTGCCCACCTTGGGCATATCAAGGTTTTTTTTGAAGAAATACCTGTGGTTTATTTTGCAGTTGATGCATGGATGTCCCCAAACTTTATGGCTTTCTTGGGTAAAAAATTCCTTATTATTTAATCCAAATTTGAACATATTAATATTTCCATTGGAATGCCAACATTATCTGGTAATTTTTGATTTTGTTCATTTCATTTTTTTTATAAATTGATCTAAAAATCCTATTTTCTAGGATCAAAAAACTTGGAAATTTATTTTTTGGTGCCCTCAAAAAGGTTGGTTTTCTCAACAAATTCTCAGTAATTATGGCCAAAAACGCATCAAGCAACCTCACCATTGCCAATTAAATTGGGTAGCTCACAAATCACCAATTTGACCACAAGATGGATCCCTTGGGATGTATGGCCCATACCATCAACCTTGCAAAAGGAAGGTCTCAAGAAATTTGGATCTGGATATGATTTAGAACCAAACAGCAACATCAACTTAGATCCCAACCCACTTTTGATTTCCAATCTTGTAAACCTTCCCAATGGTGCAAATGTGAATCTTTGTAATTTCTTGCAACACATCCATGGACTTTCCACTTGGGTTTTTTCATTACCTCAACATTGAAAGCAGTTTCAAACCTGCTGGAAACTCTGAAAAAAATCCAACATTGACACCAACTCAGCATGTATGCTAATTCTTGATTTCAAAACATTCTGGAATTCAACTTACCTGATTATGAAATAGGCTTGAAAAATGAAGAATACATGAAACCCCTTTTGGAAGAAATCCAATACCAAGAAGTTTATGATCAACTCACTTGAATGGGAGAAATACAAAAAAATCATTAAATTCCTGGAACCACAGCATGACACAACGGGAACACTCTGCTTGGCTACCTACCATACCCTGAGCTATGCCCTCCCCATCTTAATTGCTCCGGTACGTGATAATTGCAAATTGAGAAAACGGTATGATTCTGAGTAGCTTATCCTGGTTTCCAATGATATGATCACCAAGCTAAAGAATTACTTGTGCAATTTTTTGGCCAAGGAGTCTCCAACTTGTGCAATGATATTGGACCCCTGGATGAAACTCTCTTGTTTCAATAATTACCACCAAACAATCCTTGAGAATCTAAAAGTAAATTTCACTCCAAAAACATTCCTAACCATATTTAGGACTGAATCCCTCAAGTTTAAAACAACCCAGAATTCTTGAAATTTCACTGAAGGTTAAAGTATAAATATAAAATGTTAAGTAGGAAAGTCAATTGGAAATCAAAATATTCCAATTTAATTATGGAAAAGGTGATATTCAGTCCAAAATCCACCAATATTTATCCAAGATTGAAGACACTAAAGAAAGAAACATCCTTCTTTATTGGAGCTTCAAGGTGTCCATCTACCACACTCTATCCAGGATGGCTAAACACTACCTAGGAATTCCTGCCACAAGTGCCCCTTCCAAATGCATCTTTTCATAATCTAAATAAATTGTTGGGCCTCAGTGTGATGCACTTGATCCAGAAGCAACTGAATAGTTGATGTGCTTGAAAAATTGGTATTGCACATTTAGAAAGTTGGAATTGTAAAAATTTTTTTATACTTATAGTTTTTGTCTAACATAAAAAAATCAGTTGTAATACACAAATAACTAAAGTTATATAAGGATAACAAAATACAAGCATTGATCTGTCCAAACTTTTTTTTATAATTTTGGTTTTTTCTAACACATGATCAATTTTAATACACAGATAATCTACTGTGCTACACAAATACCTACAGTAATATAAAAATATCTTCATACATTGATCTGTCCTGCACTATACTGTGAGTTCCTATTGAAATACCCAATACCTGATTTTAAGAATGTTCAAGAATGAATCCCAACTCTAAAATTGCCCAAGTGATACCCAATGGCTAGAGGCAAGAACTATAATTGGCCCAATGTGGGAGGAGATTGTGTGATACTGCTAATAACCACAAAAACACTGTCCTGGTACTGGAAACCTGTCTATTCCTTGAGTTACAATCCCTGCTCTGCTCCAACTATAACAGAGAGGGGCCTCCACAAAGAAGGTTACCACATCCTTCAAAAAATGGAAAAACACTCCTGAGTTACTTCTCCTTTGTTTTTGAAATGATTGCTGTGCACTTTGGACACTTCCTCTGACTAACATGCTATAAATAACAGTAATAAACAATACAGACTCCACAACACTCTCCAAACTGAAATATTTATCTGATAGCACTCCAAGTTTCTGCCATAAACAAGAACAAAAACTAAAATAAATGTAACACAATATATGTGAAGTCTCCCCTTCCTTGACAAGACAAGACTTTAGGCAATACAATGATACTTTTATGATAAGAAGATAAGATCCACCCCCCCAAGATACTCCTTCCTTTTGTGTACAACCCAAATCAAGCTCTAAAAGAAGAATAAAAAAAGAATGACTCCCTCCGCACTGCCTTCCCCATGCATTCTGCAATGAGCTGTATCACTATTATCCATGATCTTCTTAGCTGATCCATCCGCATAGCTTAGTTACAGTGATACTACTGCAATCTCCAATGAACCTACCAGTTGATCGGCCCCAATTCATTGCTAAAAACACATCCCTGTTGATCACCCTTTAGTGGTTCTTCTTTGAACCTGCATATGGAATAACCAAAGACCCCCATAGATCTTCCTCATTACAGATCCCTCTCAACCCACATTCCACCTCATTGACTTTAGTATTAAATTTTCCCAAAGATTACATATCCTTCCACAATCCCAATTCATACCCATAGTCTGCTTTTTTGGATGCATACTCCATACTTCCAATCACTTGCTTCCACATTCTTCACCCCAAATTCCATAATTGCAGAGGGGTTGATTATTGACCAGAATTATTGTCTGCAAAAGGCAAAACCCTGGCTCAGCTTTTTCATTGTGCTGCAGATCCTTCACCCACCCACTTCTGACCCCTTGAACCTCCCTGCCAAAGTAGGAAATTAGCTGGAATTAGCTTTCCAATGCTATTGCACTGCAGATCCTGCACCTACCTGCTGCCAAGCCTTCCAGACAAATGTTGCTGCAGAGCCTGCTTGCATTTGTGCCTATAAATAACCACTAACCCAACAGGGTAAAGTATTGCGTATGGACCAAAACCAGCCAAAAGGTTTCTAGCTCTATCCACACCACACCCCTCACCTTCAACATTGACCTCCAACATCAACCTTCAACATCACTGCTGTAAATAAGTAAGTACTTCCTATTTTCCTTTCTTCTCAAATTTATTCTGAGGACTATTCAATTTAATTAAGTAATGAGTAGTTACTTACTATTGTTAATTTTTTCTTTCTTGGTTTTAATTTGCCTCATAATAGCAATGGATGACAAAATCAATGAAAAAAAAATCCCCAGGGTTGTGAAGATGAAGCAAGGAAGTATAAAGAAGAGGTTCAGGCCCACTACTCAGCTATCCATGAAGCTCATTGCCACCTTGTCAGCTTGCTACTATGTACAGAGCAAAACTGTCAAATAGTAACACAAACTATGAAAAATAAGAATACCTCAATTCACAAAGTAAGGAGTGAGAAATCCATGAATATTATTACAGGAATGGATTCCTCACCCAAAATTAGGTAGGGTCACTCACTGACCCCACCCTTGAATTCCAAGTCCTTATATTTTTAAAATAATTAAAAAGAAAAGTACTAAAAATTACAACACCTGTATGGCACCTTCTGGCCATCCTAATATTTCACACATATTGTCACATATAGGTTTTACACCTAAAATTCACTCAGAATTGAGGTGTTGTGTATATTTTAGGAGTTACACATGGAAATGTGTTATGTCACAATTCCCGCGCGCAGCCCCCATCATTACATAACCCTACGTACTAGTAGCAGCAGGTTCCCGCGTACTAGAGACCCGCGCGCAGCTGATTCTGCCACGCACGCAGCGGATCCTACCCCGCGCGCATCCGTACTAACTGATCCCCGCGCCTGGATCAGTTGTGACTAATCTGACAACCAGGTACCGCTCAGAAGAGCTACAACCTAGTTGGGGTTTCCTAGTATATGTAACAAAAGGACATATGCATTACTAATGATCTAAAAATATCAAAACTTAAATAAAATTAATGAAAATTAACTTTTAAACATTTTTTAATAATAAATCAAAGATCAAGGACTACCACATAAATCACTGATCTTGATCTTTGAAGACCACAAAACACTACAAGAAGTATTCATAAAAATTATTAAAAATTATCTACATGATCAGAAGATGATGGGCAATCAGTAGAAATCCACATCTGCACGCTTCAAAGCAATATCAATAGTACAAATGAAGGATGCGTACAGAATGATCAAATTTACGCTATAACAGATTAACAGATCCTGTGGCTAAAATAGTACAGAAATCCAGCAGATCTAAGGACAGCTGATTGACAGCACCAAGTGGAGGTGCTAATCTTGCCCTGACTGGCCTTTCAGCCTCAGCCCACGAGCAGAACCCTCTCTACATGCCCTGAGAAGACCAAAATCACCCCAAAAAGGTATTTATACAGACCTCTTTGGATTCATTATTCCATCAGTTAATCAGTTTACCAGGAATTATTTATTATCCATCAGACACCCTGTCATTGTTAATCAAGTGCTTATATGGAGATAAGCAAGTGATTTATGACTTAGTCTGTAGTAGTATTATTTACCTTTATTAACCAATCAACCATTGAAGTTTAGTCAAGCAATCTACCCCATCTGCTCTGGATCCCTTCCAATTATTCCAGGATTTTCGTGGTAAAGTGCTCAGAGTGAGTGTTCCCCTTCCTGTCTAGGCCATTTGTGCTGTTAAGCCCGGCCATTAGTGGAATAAGTCCTTTCTAAGGCACCCATATTTATTCCAAGGTTCTTAAACTGCCTAAGGAGGCCCCTTGAAGAGAGGTTGCTAGTCTGTAAAGATCCCCAGTAGTATAATACTGTGACCCCTCTTTTATATTATATTGAAAACCATTTACTACCAAACCAATTAAACCTTGAAACTGCTCTTATTAAATAATTTATTTGAGCTTCTAAGCGTTTATTATTTGAATAATAATTATTATTATCATTCCAGCATTTTTATCACTCTCTGTAGCTAAAGGACTGCAAGGTTCCTGGTATCAGAGAGCTGACACACCTTATGTCCACCTAAATCTATCAAAGGCATTCAAAAACCTGCAAAATAAAAAATAAAACCAGAACAAATCAAAATCCCAAATAAGTCAGGCAAGAAAAGTGCATCAACCAATAAGTGGCAAAATCAGGAACCTGGTGGAACAGCAAGTCCTTGACAATAGCAAATATCAAGTCATCATTGCTGTAAATAAGTAAGTACTTCCTATTTTCCTTTCTCCTCAAATTTATTCTGAGGACTATTCAATTTAATTAAGTAATGAGTAATTACTTACTATTGTTAATTTCTTCTTTTTTGCTTTTTATTTGCCTCATAATAGCAATGGATGAACAAATCAATGACAAAAAAACTCCCCAGGTTTATGAAAATGAAGCAAGGAAGTATAAAGAAGAGGTTCAGGCCCACTAGTCAGCTATCCAAGAAGCTCATTGCCACCTTACATCCAACCTGAATATATTAAAGGCATTCAAAAACATGCAAAAGAAAAAATAAAACCAGAAGAAATCAAAATCCCAAATAAGTCAGGAAAGAAAAGTGCATCAACCAATAAGCGGCAAAATCAGGAACCTGTTTGAAAAGCACATCATTGACAATAGCAAATCTAAAGTGGATTTTGCCACCATTTTTAGCATCTCTGGATGTCAAGTTTGAAGAATTATAGGCAAGGCTTGAGGTGGAAATGAGGATTGATCAAGGGCCAAACAAGGACCAAAGTCAAAAAATTTAAATTAAATAATTGCATCAACTTTGATGCATTTTGAAGATAATCTTGCCTTGTGTTTGAGGGACCTGGTTGGCCACATCAAGGATGAGTTCAACATATCCATCTTAATTACCTTGATCCAGAAGGTGTTGGAAAGCTTTGATATCATCTGGGAGATGGTGATTCCATGATCTCTTTAGTGGAGTGAGGCTTACTTCCTGCAATAGTGACACAATTTTGTTCTCAATTGTGTCACTGATGTTGGAAGGAACCTCATCTTTATTGATGAGTCTGGTTTCAACTCTCAGACTCAGCATAGTCATGGTTTCTCACCTTCCAGCAAGTCATATCTTTTTTATTCATACATACTACTTAATTGATTCTTTTTTAACTTTATCAATGCTCATTATATTTTTTTGTTTTCTTTGGGTTTTATTCAGGTCAGGAAGCTTCCCTTGCCACCAATGCTAGGGGAAGAAGCATGGTTCATCTTGTTGGGGCTCTGGCAAATTTGGGCATGATTTATTACAACTTGCTGAATGAGGATGATCAAAAAAAAAGGAGGTACAGTTTCCCTCAACATTGCCAACTTCCTTCTACTTCTCTACAAACAATGCCCACCAAACTTCCTCATCATCATGGACAATGCACCAATTTATAGAGATTAGGGCGTATCAAAGTTAGCAAACCCGCCATTAGAAACCCGCCATTTTTTTTGACAAAACCCGCCATTTTTAATGGCGGGTTTCTGAAATACACATACCCCCTCACCGGTGTATTTCAAAATGGCGTGTTTCATGACAATGGCAGATTTCAATCATCAAACACGCCATTAAACCCGCCATTTATGCATCATCATCCATCCACCATCCATCACATCAAAAACACCCATCCACATCAGCAAATCCATACCGGTCCCATATCCATTGCATCACACACATCTCTATCGTTTTTCACATACCTTCACATACCCATCTTCACACAAATCCCATCATCATCTCATCACACCACATCACTCACCACCTTTCTCAAAATGTCCAATCAAACATCCCGCAAGCAAGTTGAAAACGCAAAAAAGCTGACTGAACTTTTGCTACTGTTTGACTCCCATTCAGACTCTGATTCAGACTCCAATTTGGAATCAACTTGGTTAGCTTTGAATTCTCTGTTGGAAAAGCGATACATGGTTCCAAGAATACACACTCTCCATAACCCTATGTATGAAAGGCAAAAGCTTCATCTCATCCCTGACTTAAGCTTCCAGCAACTGTTCCAAACTTTGTTGCCTTCTTACATGAAACTTTTGGCAATGATTGAAGACCACCACATCTTCCAGAACAATTCTCGCAATCCTCAACGCAATCCAGCCATCCAACTTGCCGTTGCTCTTTGTAGATTGGGGTCAAATGGAAATGGAACAGCAATCCATCGATTGGAAAATCTATTCTCAGTCAGTTACGGAAGCATTGACTTATACACCAAAAGAGTCATGATTGCTATCCTATCTTTCCATCCCTTGGTCCTTGCATGGCCAACCAAAGAAGAACGCAAGGAGATATCTCAAGTAATGGAGACAGAAGGCTTTCCTGGTTGCATTGGTTTTGTTGATGGAACCACCATCCCCTTGAGTCAAAAACCCAACCTAGATGGCAACCACTATTTTGATCGTAAAAAAAGGCAATTGATTCATTTCTTTTCCAATCGCTATGATAAAACTTTGGATCACACACTGACCAAATATGTTCCATCTCTTTGTTTAGATACTCCGTGGCACTACAACTTGTTTGCAATAACAACAAGAAGTTCATCTCCCTCCATGCGGCCTTCCAGGTTCTTGTCATGATTCATATGTTTTCAATCGGATGCGGATTGCCCAACAACCAGAGATCTACTTTTACCAAGATCAATACCTGCTGGCCGATTTGGCTTATGCTAGTGGGAAATATTTAGTTCCAGCATACCGGAATGTTTTGTCCAATGATCAAGGAAAAACTGATTTTAACTATCATCTTGCCCAATCACAAGTTTGTATTGAGCATGCCATAGGAATTCTGAAAGGAAGATGGGCCAGCTTACAGGAGATGCAAAACCAGCTCCAATGTTCCAAAGATATGAGGTTCCTCATCAACTGGATTATCACTTGTGTAATCCTTCACAACCTTTTGGCCAACATCAAAGATGAATGGGACAAAATATTCCAAGATTATATTCCTGATCCGCCTCAAGTCATCCCTGTCTCATCTGGTCCCTCATCTTCTTCTATGAGAGAGCAGATTCTTCCTCTCACCCTTGCTTGCTTTGATGATTAATTTTTGATTTTGAAATTGGTAAAAATTCCCTTCACAGTATTTTTTTGGTTTTGGTTGTTCACCCAAGATTCATAGGCTGAGTTTTTTTTTTATTTTTTTTAGTGGACTTGAATCCAAAAACACCTCCACCTCAAACCCTGCCACTCACCAAATGCCACCCCCCTCCCCCTCACCACTCAACCCCTTCAACCTCACCCCACTCACTCACCGGTCAAACCCTGCCTCCTCCTCACCAAACCACCTCACTCATCACCACCACCTTACTCACCACCACCACCTCATCTCACCTCACTCACTGAATCCCCTCCTCCTAATCCCGGTAAGCCCCCTCCACCCTCTTCCTCTTCCTTCCCCTCACCAGTTGCTGATCCTTTGATCATTCAACCTTTAGTCCCCCCCTGGATCCCTTGGTCAATCCCTCAATGTGAGGCCCTCCCCTCCTCCAATTCCTCCTCTCATTGATCAAGCAATCGATTGCTCGATCGATTCGCAATCAATTGGCCATCCATCGCTTGATCATTTGCCAATCAATCACTTGATCAATTCACAATCAATCACTTGATTGATTCACAATTGATTGCCCAATCAATTTGCAATCAATTGGGCAATTGATTGCGAATCCCTCCGAACCAATCCGGATCCAAGATCATCATCCATCATCATCCCCTCCCCCTACAATGACAACAATTGCACCACTGACGGTAGCCCAATCATCTACCAATCATGAATCTCTCCCATTCGATCAAGCTCCTTCCTCCTGCCTCATGTCTCATTCCTTCTCCGCTCCCGTCCTCGTTTCCAAGCACCCAAACGCCCGGCGGCATGGAACTCTGGACATCAATCCTTCAAGATCGATTCATCATCATTGGTCAAATTCTATCAAACCCTTGACTCCATCTCTCCCTCAAAACCTTCAACGTGCTGGCTCACTCACCGATTGGCCCCTCGTCGCCAACAATCCCTCTCATTCCATCCTCCAACGCATGCGCGAGACCAATGGCCAGAGTACGACCAGTGATAGTCTACTGAACTTGTCTGCGATTGTCAGTCAAGATCTTCACGATGGAAGTGATTTGAGCTCAACTAACCCCAAACATAACTGGATCCTCAACATCGTCAAGAGATCAGGCACTCCAACGTCAACTCATCATTTGGATCGACCATCGATCTCTCAACCCTTCATCCCATCATCCGGTGGTCATTCTTCAACCCCCTCGTCATCTAACCTCCCCCCGGTTTCCGGTAATTGACCATCAGCTCAACACGGGATTTACATGCTCAAAGGCCCTTCTTCCACCTCCTCAATCGGATCCTACTCTCATATTCTTCACGGTCACTCATCCCCTGATGAGAGTGACGCTCAACCTATCATCCGTCACCAATCTCTAACTACCCAAGCTACTCTTGATTCTCAATCCACAGTTCGTCATCCCCATCGACCATCCAAATCTCAATCCCAATCATTGTTTCCCCAATTGCTCTCCTCGAGGCCCAAGACCAGTAAATCTAGAGTTGCTTTCTCCGATTGGCTCGTCACCCTCCCTTCATCCTCTGATTGACTCGGTCAACGGCAATCACCCTTCAAGTTGGGTCCCAGTCATTCAAAGTGTCAATCCTTGGGCTCAAATCGATTGACAAACCATAACCAACTCGGAGGTGGCGCCAGTAGTCGTAGTAGTTCCACATCCTCCATCACCTCTCAAAAGCTCGATCCCAGACTCCAACATCCTTCCTCTACCTTGACGACTCAAGGCTTTGGACTCAACATTATGAATCATGGTCAACTCACGACTAGCTCCACTGGGTCTAATCCAGCTGGTAGACCTACGCTTGTTAACCAGGGTAGATTGAGCTCTGAGACTTCCTCATCCTCCTACGTGATGGGCCAGACGAACAATCTCACTTGCAGAACGCTTGACCGTTCAGGATCAAATACTCCACTCTCAGACCATCGAGCGATTGATTGCCAATCAATTGGCAATCAATTGCCCGATTGATTTGCAATTGATTGAGCAATCAATTCGCAATCGATTGGCCAATTTTTTGGGCCAATCGATGCAGGGTTTTTGTAGGGTACAGGAACTGACTTCCCTGTTTTTTTTTTTTTTTTTTTTTTTTTTTTTTTTTTTTTTTTTTTTTTTTTAGGTTTTCAAGCTTGGCCAGAACACATTCTCACAAGTCTTACGCCAACCAAGCTACGTCCTGGGACAGTCTGGTTCGCCTAGTATGATGCCGGCTGCGGCTCCTCATCATTACCACTCCTCCCCATCTAATTCTATTCTTTTGATATCTATTGATTCCTTCACTGGCCACCAAACTCAAAATTTTATACATCCATCCAAATTTCACCTTGATCCTCACCTCGGGTGCAGCAAGTGCCTGGGAGGGAGAAAGATGGAAGGAGATGGTATGAAAAACATAAAGAGAGGTGGCAAGCAGAGGAATTGTTGATTTTCATCTCTTTTTTATTTTTTTAATCCCACCGTTTCCATAATGAGAACGTTGCTGACATTTCTTTTTTTTTTTATTTGTTTGACTGGTCTTTTCGTTTGTCCAACCCCTTTTTTGATATTGATTCCTTCAATGCCTACCAAACTCAAAATTTTATACATCCATTCAAATTTCACCTTGATCCTCACCTTGGGTGCAGCAAGTGCCTGGGAGGGAGAAAGATGGAAGGAGATGGTATGAAAAACATAAAGAGAGGTGGCAAGCAGAGGAATTGTAGAAAAAGGAGGGCTCAAATAAGGGATTCGGAAATTTCTTTGGAAGTGACTGACGACTTGATCAAGGAAAAGTTTGCCTGGTCTAGACAAAAGCTATGCGCTTTGGATCTGTACCCTGCTATCATGGCTGAAAAGAAAAACAACCCTCGAAAACCCACCCAGGAAGAATTTAAGCAAGCAAAAAAGACAATTGGGGCTTTCCACTTCTTCCACAATGGAAAAGTTATTGTTCTTGACCAATCTGATCACCATGCTCTCATTGCCGTCATTGAATTTGTGCCTTTGTATCAACTATCTGAGCAAGATAAGAAAGATATCAACTTTGTGACAACATTCCTTCACAGTTCAAAAAAATTTGTCAACCCGGTTGGTCCCTCAAGATCTTGGGGTGGAAAAATGTGGGCGATTGTTTGGCAAAAATCGATGAACCCTTTGGAGTTATTTGGACGTTATGTGAAGAAATCATCCATTAGATCTTCTCCTCAAGAGTACGCTGTCCTCAACTTGAAGGCCGACAAAGTATCCCAAATTTTAGGACAAATGTTTTGTAATTTGGCCAAACTTGCCTTTGAATCAAACCGTGATACCATGAAGGACAGCAACATCCCCTCTTTCTCTTTGTTGGAATTTGGTTCCAAGCCTACACCTTTTGATTGCTCCCCACACCTCACTTTCACCTTGGATTCTTTTTACAATTCTCCTCATATTGACAAAGGCGACATCTCTCGCTATTCCTTTTTACTTGTGGTCCCAACCAAAAAATCAAATGTTTGACTTATTGAAGATACGGATGAATATCAAGTTTCGGACGGTCAATTTGTTTTTCCTGACCTTGGCTTTGGAATTGATTTCAAGCAAAAAGGTATAGTCAAAATGGTTTGGGCGGCTAACAAGTACAAGCACTGTACCTTTCCAGCTGTGGACACAGCAACCCATACCAGAATGGCCATGTCACTCCAAATTAATAAAAAAACTCAGAGCACTTGTAGGGACATGAAAAACGGCCAAATTTACTCTAGAGAAAAAAATATCAATAAAAACAAAAAAGATTTGTATATTGGTGGGGTTAAGAATGCTCTCAAACATTGTTGTAGTAAAAAATAATTTGTTTTTCTTTCATCCATGCAAATATATTTACAAGCCCAGAATTTGAGTAATCTGCTGTATTTCTTCTACCAATCTACCACTGCCAATGCAAGCCAAAGCTACTGATACCTTATCCTTTTTTTTGTTTGCCCGTTGTTCCGTCTCCTTTTCCAGTTGCACTTGCTGCCAATCCTTCTCCTTTTCCTCTTTTTGAAACTCTAGCTCAGCTTGTTTCAACCTCCACTCAGCATCCAATTTTTGTTGATTAGCCAAAGTCTTGGCTTGCTGCTTTTGACCATCCATGGCCAGTTGGCAAACCCACTTTTTCTTTTCAAACTGAAGTTTATCTGATTCAATTTGTGATTTCACTGTTTTTTGGAGGGGAATGGCATTGAGCATGATTTTGAAAGCAAGGATATTGAATCAATCAACTTACATGAATCTTGCTTCTCCATGATTTCTTCAAAGCCCAAAAAACTGGAAGTGTTTCTCCTCTTTTGATGACTTTTGGGGTTGACATTGATGGAATTGGAGGCCTTTTGCTTACCCTTGGCAGAGGAGGTTTGAGTCTGAAAGTCCTCACTAGTATTTGAAGGCAATGTGGGAGGCCCCATTGGCTTGAGTTTTCGGCCAATCAAAAATGGATGAGCCTGTTTTTTTACAATGTAAATCAGTCAGGAGCAACCAGACAGAATTGAAAACAATTTAGTTCCTTACTTGAGCCGATGTTGATGGCAACGGTGATCCAGGAATAACATCCTCCTCATTGGGCAAGTTCTCCAGTTGTTCTGCCCCAGGAAGAGAGCAATCAAAAGAAGGAAGTGAGGGGTCCAAGGTCGGGATTGAATGATCAATCAATACCAAAGTAGAAGTGATTGGAGCCAATTGTGTTTGAATATCCTCCTTGTCATCAGATGGGGGCCACTCCAAGGCCAAGGTTTGATCAAGGTCCCCGTTGGTAGGCTGAGCATCCCCAGCCAAGTCCTCGGCATCAACGGAATCGGATTGTTGGGCATCAAAAGCAGCTAGGGGGGTGATGTTGGCCTTCTTTCCAAAGATTTCATCCATTTGAATATAAAAAGGACAAATGGAGTCCAACTTATCAACCACCGAGTTGATTCCTTTGGCTTTGTCCAAGTTGGTGATACCAAAGCCAGTGGAGATAGACATGGAGTGGGCCTTTTTGTACTTGGCTCAATAGTTTTTGAACTGCTCCCTCATCTGTTTGGATGACAGATCCAGCCTACCTTTTGTTTTGTTCTTGAGTTCATTGGCCATCAGGAGATAACCATTGACCTTAGAGGATTGAGGTTGGCCAACACGTGCTTCGTTGTCGGATCCAAAGCAGGCATCATAGTTGGAGGGAATTTTCAGCCAGTTTACCAGGATGATGTGATCAGCTCTCTTGAGCTGACTTGAGCCCTTGGAAGCTGATGGGGGAGGATTGTTTGTTGTGGAGTTCCTTGGCAATGTTCTCTTGGGTGTGTTGGACTTGTGGGGGGAGGTTTGCTGAGGGGCCATTTGAAAGAGTTTGGGCTACGCAAGTGATGAGAGCGATAAAGTGATGAGAGTGGTGAAGTTTTGAGAGCGATAAAGTGGATGAGAGTGATCAAGTGATGAGAGCGGTTAAGTGATGAGAGTGATGAAGTTTTGAGAGCGATAAAGTGGATGAGAGTGATCAAGTGATGAGAGCGGTTAAGTGATGAGAGTGATGAAGTTTTAAGAGCGATGAAGTTTTGAGAGCGACAAAGTGGATGAGAGTGATCAAGTGATGAGAGCAATAAAGTGATGAGAGTGGTCAATCAATTTTATGATGAGGGTGGGGGTAAAAAATTTTCCGATGAGGTTGGAGGTAGAAGGAGGTGGGAAGACAGGGGTGTATGACGCGGACAGGTGGTGGAAGCATTTAAATACTTTATTTGAAAAAACCCACTTATTTCAGGTTAACTTTGACACGTCTGATCTGAAATAAGTGGGTTTTTTTGATTTTTAATGGTGGGTTTGAAATGGCGGATTTGGGTTGAAACCCGCCATTAAAAAATGGTGGGTTTGGTTAACTTTGATACCCCCTATTGTGATTGAGTTGTCCATATAATGAAGGAGTCAACCCAAAAAACCAAAACCAAACTTCTTGCCAAATACTCTCCCATGCTAAAGCCAATTGAGCTTTTTTTCAACATCATCAATATCAAAGTTAAGAATCAAGATACTTGAAGCCAGAGAGATCTTTCCCAAGCAATCCATCAGGCTATTGAACAGGAAATCATGCCAGAATTTGCACAAAAGCGCTTCACCCATTGCCAAAAATTTTACAAATCATGTGGTGATATGCAACCTATAACTGGGCATATTATCAACAATCCTACCTCTTATCTTTCAATTACTTAATTCCTTTTTTAATTTTTTAATTTTTTAATTTTTTAATTTTTTTTTTTTTTTGGTTTGCTTTTATTTACTTGCTCATGTACTTAAGTGCTTAACCATTTTCCTGGAATTTAAGTAAAAGAAAATTCCATTTTGTTTGAAATGACCAGGAAACAATTTTTAATCTATTTTTTATACTTAATTCTTCCAACTAAAAAACTCTTGTCTGCCAAAATTAACAGGCCGACAGAAAACCTTAAAATTTAGGGAAAAAATAGTACAGGACTGGACAGCCTTTTCTTAAGGCACGGCCATGTTTTTTTCATTGCAGGACATAAATAGTAAAAAGGAGGACAAAAAAAATTCTACATAGGATAATAACTTGAAACCATGAAGCAAATAAAACAAAACAGAGGACAAAAACTCTGAAAATTTGGACAAGGATTACAAAATAACATGAGGACAGTTTTTTCGAAATGCATAGTATGTACGTACGTTGGGGGTGGGTTCCTGGCTGGTCATGAGGTCGGCCCATGATCGGTTCGGGTGACTGTCGACCCTGCTTGATGACCATCGAGTGCTTCTCGATTCGGTTCGAGTGAGATCCAGCCAGACTTGTTTTCCATCGATCGATCCTAATTAATCATTTACATCAAGAACTACAAGATGCCCTCGATCCCTTCATCCTCTTCATCCTCCAAGCAGCCCCAATCCAAACGGGCCATCTTCGGTAGCTATCTCAATCAGCTTACCGAAATCACCAACATCAACAACCTCAGGCAGATTCAGGCTACCTACGACCCTCGTCAAGCGTGAGTCTTGCCTCTCAACTTCCTCAACCTTCGATCGTATCATCCTACTCATCCATCCATCTCTTCATCATCCATCCCGACCCAAAAAGTCCCGAAACTCTGAAACTTCAACTACTGATCAAGGCTCAAAAGGGTTTGGTGACCGACTCGGAGGCTTTAGGCCGTGACTCACACATGGTCTCCAAACAGCTCTACCTATGGGCATCCGAACAACCCGATCAGGCCTTGAAGGACGTCGGTGATCGATTGGCGTATATGACTTATCAAGTCGGTGACCTGCAACAGCACTGTTCCAAAGATTTGGAACAAGCTCGAGCCGATCTAAAGGAAATCCGCAACTTCGAGGTACATCGCTAAGTATCCTCTCCCTCTATCACCTATCATCATCTCTTCCTTTACTCCTCTCACCTCCCAGACCTATCCCTTTTCTCTGCCGCTCATCGCACCAAGAAATGAGACCGTCATCATCGCGCTTGAGGGATTGAGAACAACGCGAGATCTGATGATACTTTTGCGTTAATGGTTCTATTCGTCTGGTGAACAAAATTATTCCTTTCTTGCTTGGATTATCGTCTTCCGCTCAATATATTTTCAACCCTCTTAGAATGAATTGGTTAGACTTGTGAGCCAGCTAGTTCGGACTCTTGATTAAAAGCTCCCGATCTCCCAACTTGGAATTCTAATTGACATCATCAAATTCCACAAATACGCCATCACAGCGAGAGCGGGACAAGGCGCTCGAAAGCCAGATTCAAAAATTACTTCAAGATTCAAGGCCCAAGCATGAATCGAAGGAAAAGCTAAGCTCAATGACCGCTGAACATTCGAGCGTGACCGAAAAATTAAAAGAACTCGAACGGTCTACACCCGCTCAAAGGCGTAAATTGATCCAATCCTCATACCATACCCAATTCCGGGCCCTTCGAGAAATGGCCGATAAATTGTTGATCGTCACTCAATTTGGAGATCTTTTGCTCGATGAACTCGATCAAGATCCTCAACTCGAATACACCGGTCAGGATCGTACCGCCCTTGTCAAAGGTGCCGCTTCTCAAGCTCTACTGGATTATCAAGGTCCCATATTTTCCAAACCAAATATCGGTTTGGCCCATCCCGATTCAAACCAATCTTCCACCTCGACTGGGTCTTCATCAGTTCATCGTGCAGATACTAGGTTCGTGATCGAGTTTTGAGTATTTTGGATGTTGCTTGGTTTCCTCAAAGTTTTGACATCCCATCTCATCCTTCCGTTTCCGGCTCTTTTGTTTTCAAGATTGTTTGGGGAAACACATCCTCACGTCCTGGCGAACTCATTGGACGCGTTACACTCAAGTCAAAGTCATGTCGAATCATCCAGTCCCCCGATGGGCTTTCATCCTACGCCGCCTGTCGCCTCGACTCCTTTTTTCATCAACCACCAACCAGCCCCTGTACCACATCCATCATCCGCCACATCCACGCAACCCCCCAAATTACCGAGTCGTCCGTCTGAAACTGGCAAATTGACAAGCCAATCCCCCGGGTCACTTGGGAGCTTGCCTCCCGGTCCCCAAGACCATCACCAAGCCTCTTTGGACTACAAACCACCAATCGACCAAATTCCGCCTACCGTAGCTGAAGTCGGAGATCATATACCTACTAGTACTAACGGACCTTCGCATGGGTCCCTGAATCCTGATCATCCCTCGGATCACCCCGATCAACTTCCAGCTTACAGTGTTGCCCCAGAAAAATCTTGAGCCATTAATTCCCTCTCGCTCCCACTCTGAGCGTCAATCCTACTTCTTGGCGGCTTCGCCCGATTCGAAGAATCATTGGTCGTGCAATCTTTTACACCTCTAGGCAATGCCAGATCGAGTTATTGCTTTCCTCGGATCGTAGTTTGCTCGAATTATCCTTTTGCTCCGTCTCATGTCCAAGTTATTGTTCCTGATCGCGAAAACTTGTGCTATGTTGTAAACTGATGACATTCACCCCTCTCTCCCCAACTGACTTATGTTCTTTCTATAATATATAAACTTCCACCACAGAAATCTGCATGTCACTTGCTAGCAAGTGCCATCAAGGAGCTCATGCCCAATGTATGACCAAGGCCAGGTCAAGCTCTGGCCAAGCTCAGGTTAAAATTTATTCAACCTCCAATGCACAGTCACTGTGCACCAAAAACTTGTTAGAGCACAAACATACCTGCAACTAGAGATTGGAGAGAGCTTCAACCAGAGCTTCCTTAAATGCCATCACTTTTTTTGTGGTGTTCTTTATCAATAAGTATGTATTGATGTATAAGTCTATGCATGTAAGTGCGTGAATCCATGTTGTTTGTTTGGAATTCAGGCTTTGCTGCAGTCTGAAATGAAACCAATACCCCAATTGAACATGAAGAAAGAAGATTAGGAACTCAAACAACTTGTGAACAATTTTGATCTGTGATGGCTTGATGGCTTTTTTTTTTGCTGGTTTTATTTTTTGAGAGAAGTATGATGGGTGTTGGAAGTGGAACCAGATGGACATTTAATTGGATGGATTGATACTTTTCTCCAAGACTATGTGGGGCATGAATCTTGTCAACCAAACAAGTTGGATTGAGGATTACTGGTGGGTGAAATACAGTTTGGGAAGTGAAGAGTGATTTGAAGTTGACTGGTTCCCTTAGAGAGAAGAACAAGGCACATCATAAAACTCAAGTTGGAAAAAGAGAAAACAATGGAAAATGACCCGTGTTGTAGCCTGATGGAATAAACAAGAAAAAAAAACTGAATCAAAGTATAGATGGATGTACCCATGAGTGAAAACAAACTAGTAAGGATTGATTAGGTAAATGGTGGGAGGTATCAGAATTTTATGGTTTTTATGGTTTTTATTTTCTATTTTTTATTTTGGAAAATGTTAAATTCACGGCTCATTGAGCTGTTGTGGTCTTTTATAAACGCGAGTTGGAATTGGCTGTGTGCTCCGCACTCAGCAGTACCAGAAGGCTCAGCAGAGGCAGCACCCTCAGCAATGGGTGCAGACTTGCCGCAGCAAGCCGTGCTGTGGGCTCAGCAGCAGTCAAATTGGGCTCAGCATCTGGAGATGTGGGGCTGATCAGATTGGATTGGATAAATTGGGCAGATCAATACATGGATGTACCTTGGATATCTGGAACGGTGCGTTGGGTGGATGCGGACATGCGCGGGGGGCTCTGAGTTGGGTGCGGCGCAAGGGCTGCATCATGAGAAGGACAAACCAGGTGGACGTAATGGCAGGCAGGCAATACAGATGGGATATGGGGTATGGGATATGGGTCACGCAATGGGGTTGGAAGGATAGAGTTGGGCTAGGGTTCTGTACTTAGGGGTTGTATTTCATTATTCTTGTTTGCTTGTGGTTCTACCTAGGTTAGGGTTGAGGGTAAGGCTACTTAAACCGCACCCTCAACCCAGACGTAGGAGGGGATCACCACATTGGATCATCATAGGTGGTTGGAAGGACTCTTTACTCTCATCTCTCTATCTCTCAGTCAAAGGGTGAACAGTTGCACTCAGGGTTTACAGAGGCAAGGGATCAAAAACTTCCAAACTTGGGAACCATTAAAGGAGAAGTCCTCTTCTGTTTTCCACATCTGGGGGTCTGGTTGGCAAGTAACCTTTTGTTCCTTGTCTCTCAAAACTAACAAGTGCAATGTCCAAGTACCACCCATCAACCATTTTTGGGTGTCTAACGTTGCCCCTACTCCTCTTCCTCCTCCTCCTCTGGCTTCTCGGAAGCAACCTCCATCAGGGGGGGGGATACAGTGTCCCTTGCTCCAATGACAGTGCCAATCACAAGCCCGTTTGCATCAGGCCACAGGACTATCCACACATCCTGCTCAACACTGAGGATTTTCAGCAATTCCTTGCTCAATACAAAGGAATTGCCAATGCAGAAGGTGCAACGGGTTTGGATTAGGCTTGTCTTGTTGTCCTTTTCATTATGGGTGAGGAGAAGCTTTGGGATGTGGAAGAGATGGAAGGGTTCAAAAAACTTGATTAGCCAAAACTGAAGGTGGAAATCTTGGCACGGTGGTGAAGGTGCAAACTTCTGTTTTGGGAGAGCAACTTTGAGCAAGCCTTGGAGGAAGCAAGTGCAAATGGTGGAGTCCGGACGTGGGAACAATTGGGGCAGTATGTAGCAATGTTTGAATGGATCTATTGCTACCTGGCAAAGAAGAAGGTGATATTGGGGCAGACAAGTGCAATGAAGAGGGCATTTTGGGTGGACTTGGTCCCCAAATCCACACAGGGGTGCAGCGGCACTTGTACAACAACAACTTGGTAAAGAGGTTGTTTGATGAGAGTATTGCGCTTCTTCTGGAAATCCTTATCATCCTTTGGGAAGTGGAAAGCAACTTGGACTTGGAGGAACTGATGGAGGACACTGTCAGCTTGCTACTATTGCAGAGCAAGCTGCAAAAGTAACAAAAATAACATAAAAATAATAATATTAAAATTAAATTAAGAAGAAGTAAGAAACCCATGAATATTATTGCAGAAATGGATTCTCCACACAAAATTAGGTAGGGTCACTCACTGACCCCACCCTTGAAATCCAACTCCTTATATTTTTAAGGAAGGAAAGACCAAAATACCACAGCACCACTATGGTACTTTTTTGGCCAATTAAATATTTCACATGGATTTTCACATATAGGTTTCACACCTAAAATTCAGTCAGAATTGAGGTGTTGTGTATATTTTAGGATTTACAGACGGAAATGTGTTCTGTCACAATTCCTGCAAGCAGCCACGGCTACCAATACACCTGCGCGCGGCTGAGCTGCAGCACTGCCACCCTGTCAACTTACCCTGACAAACCTTGTACGCAGCCCCAGGCCTCTGCCAAGTATGTAGCAGCGGGACTACAGGTTGACAAAGTGACAGGCGGCCTGAGAAACCTAGGTACCGCGTAAACATTCTACAACCTACATGGGAACATTCTTCATATGTAATACATTTTCCCATGGATAGTATATAGTCTAAAAATACATAAAAGTATATAAAAATACCTAAAAAACCTTTATATGTATTTTTTATTAATATAATTAAAAATACCAAAAATGTCGAAAATAAGATAACTACTATTTGTAAAAATATATTAAAATAATTTAATATACAATTATGAGAGCTTTAAGGCATAAATAATTTTACAACATACTAAGGAAACTACTGATGTAAGAGTATTACATGAATTTCCATAACTTATATTTTTAAGTAATTATTTTTAGTCAATCAGCTGAATTTTGAAAATAAGGAGTAAAATCAATTTCACAATTTTACTCCAATAAGGTAATACATAATGAGAACCTACCTGACATCAGATTAATTGTAGGAATGTCTATTAAAAATTATTAAAATACTGGGAACATTTACTAAAGATAATTAATTAATAATAGATAATATGGACAGATTAGTGTTATTCACACGTCTAAAACATCAATTAAAAGGTAGAATAATTCCCATACCCTGTGGAATTAGATACTACCCGTGCTATAGCACATAGAACATGTGACAGGCTACCACTGGTTTCCCTTCTAGCCTTAGTGTTTGTCCCTTTGAGCCCCTGTATGCCTTAGAAGGACAATATTGGGACTCAGAGAGCTATAAATAAGGAGCTCTTTTTAGGATATTGATACCCAGAGACTCAGTTATATTTAAATCCAGACACCTTTCCAACGTAATCAAATACTTATAAGAGATAAGTAAGTGATTTATGGCTTTAGTCTGATTAATAATATCCATCCCCAACCCTTTTTATCAATTTAAACTGCTGAACAACCTTTTAACCCCAGTAAACAGGTTTAACCCATCAGTACAAGTCCCAAAAAGGTACCAAAAGGATTTAATAATATAAAGATGAGTCTTATTATCCTTTCTCTGTTGTGGTAGCTTGGTAACAATGCCCTGCCACTCCACCGTGTATTTTATATACATATTATCTTTGGGAAATGTATCCTTTATGAATATAAATTAAAGGTTCCAAGGTAACCAGGTCTGTGTGTTTCCAAACTGAATTCCCTTAAGAGAGGTGTTAAAGATCCCCAATATAATTGTGGCCCCTCTGTTGATTTATTTAATAATCAATTTATTAATATTGATTTATAATATTAAACCATATCCAAACCAATCAACCTTGCAATAAGCTTTATCCAAATATTTTATGGGTTTTTGCTACATTTATTGAATAATATATTTATTATTTATTCTATCACCTCTGGTATATAAAGGATAGCAAGGATCTTGGCATCCAGGAGGCTTACAGACACAGAAAGGTCACAGAAGTCCGCTTCCCACCCTCCAGCATTGCCAACGCAGGCTCCCTTTGCAGACCCCTCAAAAACGGAATGTGCTCTGGCAACACCACCAACAACAAGCCTGGAGGTGATCAAGATGACAGAATTGATGAAGGATTTACAGATCTTCATGAGTCAAATGTTTTCAGCGCCACGCTATTGGCCTCCTCACATTGTGATACCACTTCTGCCTTTGAATCCGCCTGCACCGTGGTTATGCAATTACTGCGGGGACAAGGGGCATTGGTGGTTTGGGTGAAATGGCATGACAAGGGACCTCAAGGTGGGATTGGTTAAACCAGTGGGAATGGGATTCATGTTTGCAACGGGCAAGCGGATCTCCACTGAACCTGGGAACCCAACTGTCATGGAGCAAGTGTGCGCCCAAGGTCAGGAATTGGGGGTAACTTCTTGAGCTTTGCTTGGGATTTTCACTGGTCCCAGGGTATGGCAAGCGCCACACGTGGAAGCAGAAGTGAGGGTACTAGAGATGGAGGTGCTGGTGGAGGGGGAAAGGATGGATGTGGATGCTCAAGAGCGGGTACCACAGGTAGCTCCTAAGCCAGTTGCATGAGTTCCAGAAATGGATGGGCGGCTGGTGAATCCAGTAGGGAAGAAGAAGGCGGTGGAGATTGTGCGCAGAGTGAGGGGGAATGAAACAACTATTCCCTTGACCTTGAAGGAGTTGGCAGAGGTGTTGCCAGTGGTAGTAGATGAGACGGTTCAGGTGCTGAAGGATTGTGGACACAATAGGATACCTCTGACCGTGCAGTGGGTGAACTTGGCTTGGGATGATGCGGAGCGGGAGCTAGCGGGGATGAAATCAGTTTCAACTCCGCTGGATTAAGTTCCAATGAAGATTTCTGGAGGAAGGTATGGGCGTTGGTGGATAGCAGTTCTATGGTGAACCTCCTCCCGCCTAGAATGGTTGATGAATTGGGATTGGTTTGGCGGAAATGTGCAATGGGGCTTCATGGGCTTAATGGAGGGGCATGTTGTGTGGATGGGGTTGTGGAGGAGGAAAAGGTTGAGGTTGCAAGGGTACGTAAACCACTTTCTTTTCTATTGGTTGATTGCAGGGAGGCTATCTTAGGATGGACATTCATGTTTGGGTTCCAAGCGCAAATGAAGTTTGATCCCAGGGTGGGGACGGAAGCATTGATGGTGGAAGATTTGTCCGGCAGGTGATTCAAAACCACAATCTGAAATCAAGGGTTGGGGAAGTGGATGCAGGATTTGGTGAGAGAAGAAGAGAGGACCTTGGCGCAGAGTTGGATTGCAAGGGAAGGCCAGAGGTGGATTTAAACTAGTCGGTGTAAGACTCCAAACGGTGCTAAGCCGTGGCAGTTCTGTGGAGGGGAAAGGTGCTGTTTAGGCTGCCCTCCTAGGAGTTACAATAATATTTAAATGTAACCGGAATCAAGGTCCAGAACCTTATGGATGAGAAATCAAAGTAAGGGAAGAGGATAAGAGTTGTCGGTAGCAATGGAAACAACACTATCTGAGGCAAGATGGTGCAGGTAAAGACTTGAACAAATAAGTCAAGGTTTGTTCAGAGTTCAATAGAACAAGGCAGTTGTAAGTAACAACGCCCAAAAGCTAATAACTCTGGTCGTCAGCAGCTGATTAGGAAAGATCAACTCAATCCCAACCAACCTCCAGGTTCTCAATGAACCTGCCCAACTCTCCGCGATCAAGCGCTTGAAGGGTACCAGATAACTGTGGGAGGCTGAACAAAACAAAAGCAATTTGTTTATGAAGCTCTAGAAGCAAATCAATAACGAATTTGAGCAAGAATATCCCAACACTTCTCAAGGGACTCAAGAATAGCGTGGCAAAATTCAACCTTAAAGAAGAAGGGAGGTATAACACTCCAGGTTTTTAAGCTTAATAAAACCTCTTCAATCAAACGTGATTGGCTCCAGAAAGATGATCAAGGAGAGATCAAGACCAGTATGGTCGGAAAAAGGGATCAGAGTGGTATAACACACCCAAGAATTCAGACAGACAGGAATTCTTCTTCAACCAGCAAGGCTATTGGTTGGTGATAAGGATCAAGGTCACAAGGGACAGAGTTTGAGTACGGAGGCTCAAAGGATCAAGGGGCAATCATGGATATACCCGGATAAGTTGCTCAGATAAGTGGGGAAGGATGCCCACGGATAAGTTGATTATGATGATGGGGGAAACAGATGAGATGGGATGATGATGGTCTGATGGGATGCTGGGCCAAAAGGCAGGGGAGAGCCCCTCCTTTTATAGACATGAGGCCCTGTATACTATGTACAAGAGATACTACAAATAGGTGCGGGAAAATGAAAACATAAAAAAAAGATGACATGAGAGGAAAAAAAAAAAGAAATGTCGCCCGCATCGAGAATGACCGCGGGCAACCAGATGGACACCCGCGACAGCGGTCGCGGGTGTCGACAACGGCTGTCGTTGCCCGATTGGCGGCGACAGCGGGGTGAAGGTTCCAAAGGCCGCGAGCGGTTGCTTGCGGTTGTCGGTCGGATCAGATGATGGGCAAGGAGGGCGTGAGTGAGTTTGAGTTGATGGTTGTTGTCTTGGCCGTCATCGTTGTCATCGTTGTCGGATTGGAGGGATGAGTGGATGGTAGGAGTGATAGATCGGATGAGTCGGTGGGTGGTGGGTTGAGTTGGGTTCGAGGTCGTTTGATGGCATGGTTGATGAGTGGATCGAGTGGGATCCTCTGGAGCTGATGATGACGGAGTGGGTGATGATGATGCTCTGGTAGGTTGAGATGGTGGGTATGATGAGATCAATTGAATGATATTGACGACTGTTGCGAAAAGCGACGGCGTCGGTTGGATGAGAGGATTGGGAAGGATCAAAGGGATCGTCAAAGGTGGTTCAATGATCGCTTGCGTTGCCAAAAGTCAGGGCCGCAAGCACAACAAGTAGGAGTTGAACATAGGAGGGGGGGATTGAAGCGGAGAGACAGGCAAGAAGCCTGTCCTAGACCACTAGGACAGGGAGAAGTTGAGAGATGGGGGGAAATGAAGGTACCCATAGGGGTACAACCGAATTTTTTTTTTTTTTTTTTTTTTTTTTTTTTTTTTTTTTTTTTTTTTTTTTTTTTTTTTTTTTTTTTTTTTTTTTTTTTTTTTTTTTTGATTTATTGATGGATAAAGAGTGTAAAAAAATTAAAAAAAAAATTCTTTTTTTTTTTTTTTTTTTTTTTTCCGTGGTGTCCCGGATTGGTCACCACATCGGCCAAGGTTACCACACCGGACAAGCTTTGGTTTTGTGTGGGTGGTTGACTAGCAAGGAGCAGGTGGGAAGTAGGGAAGAAGTGCAGGAATCCTGGTTTCTGGAACTGGTTTGGATAGCAAGGGGGATGACAATGCGGATCCTTTGTCTGAGGACAAGCCCGCACGTGCGGTTTGCATCTGGCAGAGTAAACAATTGCAGACTGCTGGGGACAGCAGCTATGTTGGGGGGGGGAACAATGGATGAATAGGGGATATGATTGGATTTGGTGAGGGGGTGCTCTAGCCAGTTCACAGCTGGAACAATTAGACACCCCAGAATTTTTGTTTTCTTATTTCCTACTCTCTGGATTGGCTTTTTAAGATTATTTCTGGCTAGGTTATGAGTTTCTTTTAGGTATGGGCATGGCGCAATTCCAGGTCCGTGGATGCGAGGACAAGCCCTGAATTTGGGAAAAGAACAACTTCCGACGGATGATCCAAGGAGCTAGGAAAGTGCCTGGCGTAAAAAATATTTTGGTTGAAGAGCAAGGTGCGGGCTTGGTAACGGGTTGCTGCTTATAAAAAAAAAAAAACTCTCTCTCTCTTTTCAGGTTTTCTTTGGTTATCTTATGGATGGAAGTTATGGATTGTTGGGATGGATAATCTTTTTCTCTTCCTCTCTCTCTGAAGGATGTGCACGTGCGGCGGGTTTTTTTTGTGTTCTCTCTGGGCTGTAGATGGGTAGGGGGAACTGTGAGGCAGTTTGTCTGGGGTAGTCCAGGTACCTTCAACAGATACTCTCATTTGATGCGCATTCTTCCCACTCTCAGGGGATACTCTCAGTGGCGCAGATTCTCCTCACTCTTGCAGGTTTCTCTCAAGGCACGGATCTTGTGCGCGGCTCTTATTTCTCTCAAGGTTCTCACAAGACCCAAGGCTACTTAGGTTGGTGCCGCAAAAGTCCGTTTTCTGTGAAAAGATAGGCACGGGACTAGAAAAAAGGAAGAAAGAAGGAAAGGGGGGCTATCCGCCTACGTTGGCCAACTCCTCATCACCTCCTCCACATCCTTGAAAGCCTCCCCAGCTAGAGTTTTTAATGCTTCCAGAACTTTGCGTTGCACATTGGTGGTGTGAGCTTGGGGAACCGCTATGAAACGCAGGAGTAGTTTGTCCGCTGTGGTGACCAAATCTGGCCACCTCAGGACCACTGCAGAAAATTCAAATTTTTATGTTTTTTTATATTCATCATTCTTCATCAAAAAAAAAAATCAAACTTCTTTTTTTCTGAATCAGGTTCCTTCAGAATTTGGATCCTCCAGCTTCCCCATCTCCCAGCAGTTTAGGGATGGGTCCCTGGGGAGCCCTGTTAAAATACGTATGCACTTTTGTGTGTGCTACCTATAAGTGTAATCCAAATGGGATGCACATGTGGGCCTCTGCCGCCCATTGGACACACACAGGGACCATATGGGCCTGTGTGGATGTCACGGATTTGGGGAAACTGGCCTCAAAAGATATGAAACAGGCCTATTGGTACACGGGCCCTAACAGGCCCGGTGGGGTATATGGGCAAATACAGCCATATGGGCTTTTATGGGCATAATTGGGCCCAAGGTTTATTTTGGACATACTTGGCCAGACAGGCTGTCCTGCCAAAGTATGGTTTACTCAGTTCTCGGGCTTGGGGCTGCCACCCATTTTGTGGCCCGCTTGGGGCTGCTGTTTTTTCCTACAGCCCGTTTAAGGGGCCCAACGGCCCGCGCGGGGCCATTGTAGGGGGCAGCGCGGCTGCCGCATGGGGTGGCGGCCGGCTTTTGGAGCGCGGGGATGGGGCTGACGGCCCTGGCTCCTCCCCCTCCCCTTCCTTGCCATTGCAAGGGGGAGGGGGAAGGCTGGCTGGGTTGAACCAGCCAGCAACTGGTCACAAGGTGCAACCGGTCAGGGTGGGGGGGATTTCATCACCCTCCCACCCAGGAGGAATGACAAGGTTGCTGGCCGCAACAAAGCAACCAGCGGTGGGGGGGACCTGACCACCCCTCCACCATCAAAGCAAAGGGCAACAAAGGGGTGCTCTCCCCCCCCCCCCCCCCCCCCTTAACCAAGGGGGAGGAGAAACGGGCTGGAGGGGATTTCATCATCCCCCAGCCCACCTTACCTTGACAACGCCCTGGGGGTATCAACCCCCAGGGCCCCTGGTAGGGAGATTTGACCGCCCCCTCCAGGGATCTGTGAGAAGGAGGGGGGGGGACAGCATGTCCGCTGGTCACCCACCCCCCATGTGAGTATGAGACCAGACCCAGGTGTGTCCTGGGTCCCACCTGGCCACTTTTATGGCGTGGGGCTGGTTGCATGAGGCAACCAGCCAGCCTGTGAGGAAAAAACCAACCAGGGATTGAATAGCAAAGGGGCTGGTTCAGCCCCGTAACAGTGGAAACACCAGAAAGGACTGCAATAGGCTGGTTATAAGGGTACAGGGACTGACGCCATGCGGGCTGATGTAGTCCAAACCAAGTAACAATTCCTGTAGAGCCTGGAGAGCTCTTTTGGGGCGGAAAATTTGCCTTTTGGCTTGTTGTATAATGGGCTCACAAGAGGCCAATCTTTTTAAATTAAGGAGCTCTTCTCCCTGCTGTTTTCCATCATCCATTCATCATCCAAAAAAATTCATCACCAATATCATCCAATGTATTGCCCCATTGTGAGAGCCCATCAGCAATTATTAACACAAGGTTTCCAGCATTTCTTTTGATTTAAATACTGCTCATTTGCCTAAGCTAATTGCTGGCCATAATTACAATAAGCCCAAATCCCCAGGTCTTGAATTCAATTATTTTCCTTCTTGCTTTGGCCCTTTTGTTTTGCCAAATGCACGGGTGAAGGCCTGCTTGCCTCAATCTTACCCAGCTCTCTAACTAGCCTGGCTTGGCTTGACCATTTCTGGGACCTGCATTGCCCTCAATGTCAACGGCAATGGAAATATCTCAACCTCATCCCCATCCAGCTCCACTTGCTCCATCTCCTCCATCAATTTACCTATCAACCTCAATCACCATGCACCACATCCTTCCTATTAATCATCTTTTACCCAAAGATAACAAACCCCGTTCATCCTCTAAATCTATCATTCTCTTGATGGGGCAACAACCCATCTTATCTACCAAGAAGAGGCATAAGCCTAACTTGGGCCTGCGTATCAAGCCAGCTCCCACTATGACTTTCAAACCATCCTCTCTCTCATCTTCCAATCTTTGTCAACCTTGACTTGAACCAAGATTTACCGCCTTGGTTTGCTTGGATTGATCATTGGACCCTCTCTTGCCTATCTCTTCCTATCCAGTTGCTTCATCTTGCCTCCTTACCCATCATTCTGGAATCTCAACCCTCACTCTTGCTCCTGCTCATCTTGATGCACATGATGAAGTGTTGGTTTCAGACTTGACGTCCATCCAATTAGCTGCTTCCTTGGTTGAGAGTTTTAAAACTTTGGTCAAATTGTTTGATTTGAAATCTGATTTTGCATTCTTCCCATCCACCACCGCCCCCAACCATTGAGTCCATCACCATTCCTTTCCCCCATCATCCAATATGGTCACCTGTGCAAGGTTGGTCATGGGAACAACCTCCATCCTGGGACTTGATTGGTTGTTCCCACAACCAATCTTGCACTCCCATCACCCGCATTGGTCAGTCATCCAACCATTGGACCAATAATCTCCACCCAAGCCTCCTCCTCTGATCATCACCACTTGCTGCCACAATTACCTTGACCATCTCCAGCGGCCATCCCAAAGATCTTACCCAACACTCTCCTCCGGCCGCTCTTGCGCAACCATCTGCGGGCCAGTGATTGTCTGGGCCATCAGCCTGTCCGCGTGGCTCCTCATCCGCAGCTCTCCTGCCCATGCCATCATTGGCACAGGCTGGTGTCCTTCCATCCCCGCTCATTCATTGTTCTTTCTTCCATTTTATTTTTTTGGTTTGTTTTCTCATCAGTTTCTTTTTTGTTTTTCTCATGTCTGTTAAAAAAAAAAAAAAATCAAATTGTGTTTTTTTTCCACTCTATGTGTGTTATCACTTGCATATATTCTATAGGTAACCATAAACCATAAAAGGCAGTGATCTTCCCTACCTTTTTCTAAATCATCCATGGGAGTGTGTGCATATGTCCCCCACGTCATCATTGTAATCTATCATCATTATCCTTGGTATATCTTTCATTTCCCCCTGATCCATTTTTCCTGAGTCTTTTCCCCTCTGAGGCCTGATCCTTATCACAAACCAATAGCCTTGCTGGTTGAAGAGAATTCTGTCTCTGGAATTCTAGAGTGTGTTGCACCACTCTTTGATCCCTTTCTCTGACCATACTGGTCTCAATCCTTTCTTGATCATCTTTCCGGAGCCAATCATGTTTGATTGAAAAGGTTTGATAAAGCTTGAAACCTGGATCGTTATAACTCTTTTTATTTTTCAAAGTTGCATTCTGCCAGCCTACTCTTGATTTCCTTGAGGAGTGTTGAGGTTATCCCTGTTTGAATCAGTTACTGTTTGCTTTTAGAGCTTCACAAAAAATTGTGCTTTGTCTTGTAGGGCCACCTTCAGTTATCTGGTACCCTTCAAGCACTTGATTGCGGAGAGTTGGGGGGGGGGTCCATTTAGAACCTGGAGGTTGGTTGGGGTTTGAGTTGATCATCTCTGATCTTCTGCTGATGACCAGATTTATTAGCTTGTGCGCATTGTTTACATAAAACAGCTTTGTTCTTTTGAAATTTAAAAAATTTTTAAACTTCTTTTGTTCAAATATCTCCTACGTAATCTTGCCCCAGATAGTGCTGTTCCATTGCTACCAACTATTATCAAACTTTATCCCTACTACTTGATTCCTCACTTAAAATTTCTGGACCTTGATCTTGGTTACATTTATATATTTCTGTAACACTCAGGAGGGCAGCCTAAAACAGCAACTTTCCCCTCCACAGAACTGCCATGGCCTAGCACCGTTTTGAGTCTTACATTTGGTCCCCCAGGGCGGGGGCCGGGATCAAACCAGCAAACTTGGGATTCACAGTCCCAAACCTGAAGAATCAACTTTGAAATCCAATCCAATTTTTTTCTTTTTTCTTTCTTCTATTATCATCCAGATCTGATTGGTGGAGGCAAATCATTCCAGAAGTAGGTTATCCCAATTGTGCACCACCTCAGCCAGATCCTTGTTTCTTTTTTTGTGAAAACTCTACTCTTGCCACACCTGTGAGCCACTTTGGAATTCTGCTCTTTGGGTCTTGTAGGAACTCTTCTCTTCAAGATGGAAT
Organism: Puccinia polysora; assembly: GCA_025617555.3. Taxonomy (NCBI): domain Eukaryota; kingdom Fungi; phylum Basidiomycota; class Pucciniomycetes; order Pucciniales; family Pucciniaceae; genus Puccinia; species Puccinia polysora. The sequence goes on along the minus strand of CM062638.1, from coordinate 7,854,448 downwards.
TGACTGGTACCTCCTCCTCCTCTTTTTGAGTGAAGATGTTCAAGATTAAGCCTCAAAACAAGATTTTAGGATTCAATGGAACAAATGTTGAACAATTCTTGAACTCCTATGAGATGGCTGCTGAAGTGGATGGTGCAAGTGAACATGATATGGCTTATCAGTTACAATTTTTTATCTCCTCTGATGAGGTTATGGAAGTGATCTAATTGTTTGATGGATTTGAAACTCATAACTGGAGGCTCTTGAAGGAGGCTATTTTGGCTTATTGGGGAAAAGTAGATGTGGCTAGGTTTACCTTACAGGACTTGGATGCTCTGGTTTCTCAATGTATCTCCAATGATGGTGTCTCTTCAGCCTCTTATTATCAATCTTTTAGAAAATCTTGTGATCCTATTCAGTCTTACCTCATCAGAAACAATCAAATTGAAACCATGGACAAAATTCAAGTTTGGTTTTTTCAGTATTTTTATCCAGGACTGCAGGAAAGGATTAGAAATGAATTATTTAAATATGGATCTATGATTAATACTAGAGATAATAGGTTCAAGATCCCTGCTTCTCTGGCCCTAAGGAGTGGGTGGATAAAGTGATGAAAGGTCAAACAGTTTTTAATTTTGAACAAACTAGAGTCACTGAACAAGTACATGCTCCTTCCTTCAAAGAGTCTAATGAAATAATGCACAAGATGGGAGCAAATTGTAGACCTAAACCAAATCCCCGTCAATAAGGAAACTGTTGATGTTTTATCTGCTTTCATCCTCATTGTCAGCCCTGTCATTGTGTTTCCTTCTTATTTTTATTTGTTTGTTTCACACCATGTGTTCTGCTTCCTGCTTGTCTCTGAGCGTCTTATTGTAGTTCATTCATCTGTACCTTCACCTGTCCTGTCACCTGTCACGCACGCCAGAAGAATATCTCACCCGCGGCTATACAGCAACTACTCAACTTCAGAAACTACACAACCCACTTAAGAGACAAACAAGCATCTCACAATCAATGTTGGACTACCCAGACTCTACCACTCGACCAACTCCTCAAACACGACTTCGATCACCAAACAATCAGGACCTGAAGACTGAATCAAAGGAGTCAACTCAACAGTCCTCCAACCCAACCAATCATCAGTCTCAGAACTATTTGTCGGTCGGATCAGTCTACGTCGAATCATCAACAACTGCTCTGCTCTACTCAATCTAATTAGAGGTCATCATCCAATCTGTAGAGCAATCAGTTACTGTTTGTGTTCCTCACAATTTCTTTCTTTATGTTTTCACTCCGTTTGTGTTCAAATTTCTAACCTTATATTGTGACCTGAAATAAATTAGCCTGGTCTAGGTTTTCCTATTCACTTAAACTTTTACAGAAACTGCTACCATAGATGAGATCACTAAATTACTTCAGGCCTTTGAAAAAAAAATTGATCGGGAAATTTCTTCTTTAGCTACTCCTAAACCTTCTAACTCTGTTCCTAAAACCAATCTAGTCTTCTATTACTGTCATAGGCAAGGTCATGGTACTGGGAGATTTCCTGAACTCCAGAAGGACAAGGAAGAAAAATTGGTGGAGCAGAAGGGAAACAATTTCTTTCTTCCTAATGGTGCTTTGATCCCTTTTGATTCAACTTTTCCAATCCGTCATGTGGTGGCCTCTGATCAACCACCAACTCCCAAGAAGGCATCTTTGGTCTCCTTGGATTTTCAATCATCCTGTGGCACTTTACAACCTTGGTATCCTCCAGTTTTCACTTCTTCCAGCTTCTCTGGCACTTATGATTTTTATCCAGCTAGGAAATGCCATGAGGAAAGCAAACCTCAAAAGTCTCCTCCAGTTCCATCTTCAATTCTTTAAAAACCCATCAAAAGTCAATCCTCACCTGAGCGCAGTTCCACTGATGTAGAAGAAATGAAAGTGGAAAGGTCACCACTTATGGAAAGGTTCCAGGACCACTCTGATCCTCCTCCTGTTCAATCTGTCCAAACGCCCCAAACTTCTGATCCTGATCCAGTACCTGCTCAACCTGATCATCCTCCTTCCACCCAGTCCAATGTTCAATTTGAGAGGGGAATTTTGAAGGATCACCCCAATGCTGAGGAATGAGTATTAAGGAAAATCTCTGATCTAAAAATTCCTGATCTGGCTGTGGCTGAACTACTGTCAATTTCTCCATCTGTGGCTGAAGGGATGAAGAAATGGGTTTCTTGTTGACAAGTGGAGATTAGTCCGGACAAATTAAAAGTTTCTTCTGGTACTTTGATGGAGGACTCTGGTGGAACAGATCCCCCTTCAGATGCCAACTTGTATTCCTGTCCTCGTGTATTCCTGTCCTCTTGGTTTCCTCTCCTGCTTTCTTTGTGAATCTGCTAAAACGGTTTCTCTTCTGGTGGATTCAGGTTCCCAGCTCAATTTAATTTTGGATGTCATGGCCTGAAAACTCAAACTCAGCCCAAGGGTCAGCTTTAACTCTGCTGTATATGGTATAGGGAATCAATCATGCAAATTAGTTGGTATTGCTGAGAATTTCCCAGTTTTAATTGGACAAAATATTGTTGGCACTTGTCATTTCTGGATTTGTACCTATGATCTTGGGAAGACCTTTCTTAATGGGTTTTGGTGCAACCCTAATGTTTTCTAATCATGTTAGGGAGAGAATTCTTCTCCCTGATGCTGATGGCAGGAAGATTAAAGTCCCCCTTTGCTCCTTGGATTCTGGTTGTTGGGAACAATATTTTCCTGTTCATCCTTCTAAATTTGTTCCAAAAGGGAAATTGAAGGACACATCTTCTTCCTCTCATTTTTTAGATTAGTTGGTCCTACTAATAGTTTTAGTTCTTCCCAGCCTCAGGCTTCAACTCAAGGATCAACTTCTGTCTCAGAGGCATATTTTTCTTTTTCCTCATCATTTCCTTCTCATCCAAACAAAACTAAAAATCAAAAACATGAAAAATCCAAAAATCCTAAAAATATTTCTTCTCTCTGTGGATCTTTTGTCTCTTCTTTTCCTTGCTATTTTCAGCCTGATCATTCTTCTCCTATTCTGGTTTTGAATCTCCGCAATGATTCTAAACTAGATCCCAATCTCAATTCCCTTCTTTGTGGTTTTTGTATGAAGCAGTATGGCCTTAGGTGGAGGCAATTTGGGGTAGAAGTAAGTCCTCCCAATTGTGCACCATCAGGGGCTTCTACTACTTTCATTTTCAAAACCCTACCCTGTGCCACACACTTGAGCAATGCGTCATCTTTTGGATCCTCTTTTATGGAAAAGGCACCTTTCAAGGATTTTGCCGAACATCAAACTTGGAAGATGTTGGAACTTGGTCTCAGCTTTTGTAGTCAGGTCTCACTGGTCAATTCTTGGAGGAAGCAAGGATTTCTCTCTTTTTCTGCTAAGTATAAGCCAGTTTCCAAAAAGGTTCAACCAGTCAACCAACCAATGCCTTTCAACCTCAATCCTCCTCTTATGCGTCCTCCTCTATCTTGTGATCCTTACTGTGGTTTATCTTGATCTCTAACTGGTAACTTTGTTCCTCATGGTTGTGTTACGGAAGAAGGTCTAAAGGTAGTAAACTTTGGTCCAGATGGATGGCTTCTTCCTGATGAGTTAAATTTGATAAAAAATGTCTTAGCTCTTAGAGAAAGATCTATTGCTTTCTGTGAGAAGAGAGAGGTCTCTTGAAAGAATCCTATGGCCTAACTTATATCATTCCAGTAATAAAACATGATCCCTAGCAAAAGTAAAAGATCCCTATCCCTGCTGCTAAGGTTGATGAGTTCATCAAGTTGGTCTGCAAACAATTCCTTACCCGTTTATATGAGAAGTCAACTTCCAGCTATTCCATTACAGTCTTCTGTTTCCTCAAAAGTAATGGTAAACTTAGAATAGTTCATGATCTCCAGCCTCCAAATAAGGTTACTATTAAAGACTCTGGTATTCCTGCAGCTACTGAAGAATTTTTTGAATCGTTCTCTAGGAGAGCTTGCTATTGTCTAGGTGATATTATGGGTGGCTATGAAAAACAATCCTTAGATCCAATTTATTGTCCTCTCACTACTTTTTATACTCCTCTTGGTCAATGCTAACTTACTTGTTTGCCCCAGGGTGCCAACAATTTGGTTGAAGTCTATCAGGATCAGATGGTCTGGATCCTCCAGGATGAAATCCCTGATCATTCTGGTATCTTTATTGATGATTGAAGAATTAAAGGTCCAGTTTCTGACTATAAAAATGAGATCTTACCTTGGCTCTCAGGAATCCCTTGATTTATCTGGGAATATGCAACAACTTTGGAAATTATCTTGTTTTGAATTGAGGAGTCTGGTCTCACTGTCTATGAATCCAAATTAGCTGCCTGTTTCCCTGCTCTGGAAATTGTTGGTCATATGGTCTGCAAGGAAGGAAGAAGGAAGGCTCCATCCAAAGTCAAAAAAATCCTCTCTTGGCCCACTCCAATCAATCCCACCAAAGTCAGAGGTTTTTTAGGTGTTGTCATTTATGTTTGCATCTTCATCCCTTCTCTATCAAAAATCTGTATTCCCTTGAATTGCTTAACCAGGAAGGATTCTGAATGGATTTGGAACCAAGCTTGTGAACAACCATTTCAGAAGCTCAAAAAAATTGTTGGGAAAGACATTGTCTTGATTAAGATCACTTATGGACCTGGAGCTGGAAAGATCAAGCTGGCTGTTGATTTGGTTTATCAATCTGTTGGGGCTGTCATTACCCAGGAAGACAAGAATGGTTTGGCTTTTCCTGATCTGTATGAATCTCCCCTCTTTTCAGATTTTGAATCTAGGTACTCCCAGCCAAAACTGGAACTTTGTGGTGTGGCCCCAATGTTGAAGAAGCTTCAAAATATCCTATGGGGTCAACAATTTGATTTACAAGCCAATGCACAATTCATCATAAAAATGATCAATGCCCCCAGCCTTCCAAATGCTCCAATGACTTGTTGGGTGGCTTTTATCTAGTTGTTCTCTTTTGATATTGTTCATAGGCCTGGAAAGTCTTTCACCATGATTGATGGTTTATCTTGACATACACTTGAAGATGATGAATTGGATGTTGGAGTGGATTTTGATGAGGAGGAACATTTTATTCAACCTTTCTTCAGCTTTTCCTCTCAAAATTATTCTGGATTCTAGCAAGGGTTCTGGCTTCAACTAGCGCAGTACCTTTCCACTCTCCATAGACCTCTTGATCTCTCAAATAAAGCTTTTTGATCCCTTAAAAGAAAGTCATCCAAATTCTTTGTACAAGGTAATAGGCTTATGAAAGGAGGCAATCCTTGTGCTCTTATTTTTGTCACTATCCCCGCTAAACAACATTCAATCTTGGAAATTCTCCATGAATTACCTGGTCATTGTGGAGAAACGGAAGCTTATTAACAAATATCCAAAAAATCCTGGTGGCCATCTTTGAAGAAATCTGTCTCTCAATGGTGCAAGATTTGTGAGGTCTGTCTAAACATGATCTTAGGCGCCCGGATGAAATTTTCTATCCAACCGGGAGTCCACTGTCTTTGGAAGGATTGCTATGGATGTGGTTCACATTAAGGGTGGTGGAGCTAAGTACCTCATTGTGGCTAGAGATGATTTTTCTGGATGGGTTGAAGCAAAATTTCTTAAGAACCTCAGTTCTGAATCAGTACCAGCTTTTCTCTATGAGACTTGGATGATGCACTATGGCTTGGCCCGATCTTATTCAACTGATGGTGGCTCTGAGTTAGGTGGCAAACTGGCCAAAATGATCCAATTGCTTCCTGGTCAACATAGGGTGACCAATCCTTATTATCCTGAAGGTCAAGGCATGGTGGAAAGTGGCCATGCTCCTTTGAAGGCTGCTCTTGTCAAACTGGCCGGTGAAAGTGGGAAGAATTGTTGCAAATTTCTTCCTCTGGTCCTTTTCTCTGATTGAATTTAAACCAAACAAACCAATGGCTACTCACCCTACAAAATTGTCTTTGTTCAAAGGGCTGTCCTTCCTCTGGATCTGGAAATGGAATCTTTCTTAGGTATTTCTTGGGAACAGGTTTCTTCTACCATTGTTTATTAGTTGCCCAATCTAAGAAACTGGAGCAGGATGAGGATGTTTGCAGTGAAGCTTATCAGAAGATGATGGAATCCAGAGAAAAATTGGTTCAGTATTGGGGAGATAAAAATTCAAAGCAGATCAGGGACTCTTTGAATCCTGGTGATCTTGTTTTAGCTTATAATTGATCCTTGGAAACTCAGTGGGGAAAGATTTTCTCTAATTGCTGGAATGGTCGTTATTGGGTGGTCTGCCAAGTAAGAGGTGGATCATATGTTTTGGAAGAACTTGATGGTACTCAGATGGCCAGGAGGTTCTCTGCTGATCAATTCAAGAAATTTCATTGTCATGGAGGTAACTTAGATCAGAAGTAAGTCCTCCCAATTTGTGAACCACCAGGGTCATTTTCTGCACCATTGTTGTAAAACTCTACTGTATGCCACATATGTGAGCACCTGGGACACTTCCTTTGTTTATCTCCAACACTTCTAGGATTTTTTCACTGGATGGATCAAGATTTTTTTTCTCCAATCACCCTCAAGATCAAATGGCCATTTTTTTCTTTTTGTTGGGTTCCAATCATCTTTCTTTCCTTTTTTTTGATATATGTCCTCAAACTCAGATGCAGACTAGGGAAATTCTATAAAATGGGGAGAGATGTGGTTAACAAATCTGGCCACCTCAGGACCACTGCGGAAAATTTAAATTTTTTATGATTTTTTAAATTCATCATTTTTCATCAAAAAAAAAAGATCAAAATTATTTTTTTTGAATCAGGTTCCTTCAGCCTTTGGAACCTCAAGCTTCCCCATCTCCCAGCAGTTTAGGGATGGGTCCCTGCGGAGCCCAACTACCCAGGTCTTGTGTTCAATACTTGTCCTTCTTGCTTTGGCCCTTTTGTTTTGCCAAATGCGTGGGTGAAGGCCTGCTTTGCTCAATCTTACCCGTCTCTCAGAATGGCTTGGCTTGGCTTGACCCTTGGCAGGACTGGCATTGCCGGCAATGTTGACGGAGATGGAAATATCTTAAACTCATCCCCATCCAGCTCCACTTGCTCCATCTCCTCCATCATCTTACCTATCAACCTCAATCACCATGCACCACATCCTTCCCAGTAATCATCTTGTACCCAAAGATAACAAACCCTGTTCATCCTTTAAGTCTATTGGTCTCTTGATGGGGCAACAACCCATCTTATCTACCAAGAAGAGGCATCAGCCTAACTTGGGCCTGCGTATCAAGCCAGCTCCCACTATGACTTTCAAACCATCCTCTCTCTCATCTGCCAATCTTCCTCAACCTTGCCTTGAACCAAGATTTACCGCCTTGGTTGGCTTGGATTGATCATTGGAACCTCTCTCGCCTATCTCTTCCTATCCAGTTGCTTCATCTTGCCTCCTTACCCATCACTGTGGCATCTCAACCCTCACTCTTGCTCCTGCTCATCTTGATGCACATGATGACATGTTGGTCTCAGACTTGATGTACATCCAATTAGCTGCTTCCTTGGTTGAGAGTATTCAAACTTTGGTCAAATTGTTTGATTTGATATCTGATTTTGCATTCTTCCCATCCACCACCACCCCCAACCATTGATTCCATCACCATTTCTTGCCCCCATCATCCAATCTGGTAACCTACGGGAGGTCAGTCACGGGAACATCCTCCATCCTGTGACTTTATTGGTTGTTCCCACAACCAATCTTGCACTCCCATCTCCCCCATCGGTTGGTCATCCAACCATTGAACCAATCATCTCCACCCAAGCCTCCTCCTCTGATCATGACCCCTTGCTGCCACAACTACCCCCACCATCTCCAGCAGCCATCCCAATGATCTTACCCAACACTCTCCTCTGGCCGCTCTTGGGCAACCATCTGCGGGCCAGAAATTTTCCGGGCCGTCAGCCTGTTTGCGTGGTTCCTCACCTGTGGCTCTCCTGCCCGTGCCATCATTGGCACAGGCTGGTGTCCTTCCATCCCCGCTCATGCATTGCTCTTTCTGCTATTTTATTTTTTTTGGTTTGTTTTCTCATCAGTTTCTTTATTGTTTTTCTCATTTCTGTTAAAAAAAAATTCAAATTGTGTTTTTTTCCACTCTATGTGTGTTATCACTTATATATATCCTATAGGGACCCATGGACAATAAAAGGCTGGGATCACCCCTACCTTTTTCTAAATCATCCATGGGAGGGTGTGCATATGTCCCCCGCGTCATCATAGTAATCTATCATCATTATCCTGGGTATATCTTTCATTGCCCCCTGATCCATTTTTCCTGAGTCTTTGCCCCTCTGAGGCCTGATCCTATCACCAACCAATAGCCTTGCTGGTTGAAGAGAATTCCGTCTGTTGGAATTCTAGAGTGTGTTGCACCACTCTTTGATCCCTTTCTCTGACCATACTGGTCTCAATCCTTTCTTGATCATCTTTCCTGAGCCAATCACGTTTGATTGAAGAGGTTTGATAAAGCTTAAAAACTGGAGTTTTATGACTCTTTTTATTTTTCAAAGTTGCATTCTGCCAGCCTACTCTTGAGTTCCTTGAGGAGTGTTGAGGTTATCCCTGTTTGAATCAGTTACTGTTTGCTTTTAGAGCTTCACAAAAAATTGTGCTGTGTCTTGTACGGCCACCCTCAGTTTTCTGGTACCCTTCAAGCGCTTTATTGCAGAGAGTTGGGGGGGTTCATTGAGAACATGGAGGTTGGTTGGGGTTTGAGTTGATCATCTCTGATCTTCTGCTGAAGACCAGATTTGTTAGCTTGTGGGCATTGTTTACATACAACAGCTTTGTTCTTTTGAATTTAAACAAACTTCAAACTTCTTTTTTTCAAATATCTCCCACCTAATCTTGCCTCAGATAGTGCTGTTCCATTGCTACCAACTATTATCAAACTTTATCCTTACTACTTTCTTCCTCACTTAGAAGTTCTGGACCTTGATCTTGGTTACATTTAAACATTTTTGTAACACTCAGGAGGGCAGCCTAAAACAGCAACTTTCCCCTCCACAGAACTGCCACCACCTAGCACCATTTGGAGTTATACATCACAATGTTCACCATTGCATCAAACCTTTCCAGTGGGAGTGCTGGAATTAAGGGGATCTCTGGAATCTTGGGTGTGGCCGCTGGAAGAGTTGCAGCGGCTGCGGGTTCTGGTGACAATTTGATGGCCACAGGAGTTGGCGCCCACAGGGTCTGGTGACAACCTGGGAGCTGGTGATGGAGATTGTGGCAGAGGAGTGGGAGTGGGAGGATGCGGTGGCCGTGGGGGAGGCGCAGTTGGATGGTTGACAATCCGTGGGTCCGTTGCTGATACGTTTATCCATACCTGTGCGGCGTTCCAATAAGCCACAAAGTCAGGAAAGTCCTGGCGCCGCAGTGGTCCAGCCCGACGGAATTGCAATCCCAAGTCATGGCTTTTGCCCAAAGGAGGGTTTTGAGCGGTGCGTTGCGGTTGGGGTCCACTCTTTGGTGGAGATTTTTTCATCACTCAAAACCAAAAACAAGTTGCAACAGGTCCTTTGCGCAGGCTACCATGAGGATGGTTGCAAGGCATACCATTGGATAGAGAGCAGTGACAGGCGCCGGCTTTTTCAACCTCCTGGATGCCAAGACCCTTGCTATCCTTTAGCTACCAGAGGTGATAGAATAAATAATAAATATATTATTTGATAAATGCAGCAAAAATCCGTAAAATATTTGGATTAAGCTTATTGCAAGGTTAATTGGTTTGGTTATGTTTTATTGTTATAAATCAATATGAATAAATTGATTATTAAATATTTTTGTAGAGGGGCCACAATTATATTGGGGATCTTTAACACCGCTCTTCAGGGATTTCAGTATGAAAACATGTAGTCCTGGTTACTTTGGGCTCTTTAGTTTAAAGGATATTTTACCCAAAGATAATATGTATATAAAATACATGGTGGAGTGGCAGGGCCTTTTAACCAAGCTTCCACGACAGAGAAAGGATAATAAAACTCACTGCTATATTATTAGATCCTTTAGGTATCTGTTTGGGACATGCACTGACGTGTTAAACCTGTATACTGGGGTTATAAGGTTGTGCAGCAGTTAAAATTAATATAAAAAGGTTGAGGAAGGATATTATTGATCAGAATAAGAAATAAATAGCTTACTTATCTCTTATAAGTACTTGGTTACCTTGGCACAGTGTCTGGATATAAATATAACTGGGTCTCTGGTATCAATATCCTCAAAAGAGCTCTTTATTTATAGGTTTTGGAGTCCCAATATTATCCTTCTGAGGGGTACAGGGGCTCAAAGGGACGGAAACTGAGGCTAGAAGGGTAACCAGTGGTAGCCTGTCACATTTTCCTTGTGCTGTTTCACGGGTAGCATCAAATTCCTCAGGGTATGGGAATTATTCTACTTTACAATTGATGTTAGGACATGTGAATAACACTAATCTGTCCTATTTATGTATTATTTAATTAATTGTAGTTAGTAAATGTTACCAGTAAGTTAATAATTATTTTAAAAGACATTTCTACGGGGATTCTGATGTCAGGTGAGTTCTCATTAGGTATTAAATAATTGGAGTAAAGTCATGATATTGATTTTACTCCTTATTTTTGAGTTTCAGTTGATTTACTAAAGTAATTACTTAAAAATATAAGTCATGGGAATTCATGTAATATTTTTACATCATTAGTTTTCTTAGTATTTCACAAAGATATTGATGTCTGGAAACTCTCATAATAGTATATCAAAGTATTTTAATATATTTTTAGAAGTTGTCATTGTCTTATTTTTGAAATTCTGGGTACTTTGAATTATATTTAATAAAAATACGTATAAGGGTTATTTAAGTATTTTTATATAATATTATGTAGTTTTAGACTATCTAATATCCACAGGAAAATTTATTTCATATGTAGAATGTTCCCATGTGGGTTGTAGCATGTTTACGCCGTACCTAAGTTTCTCAGGCCGCTTGTCACTTTGTCAAGCCGTAGTCCCGTGGCTGCATACTTGTCAGAGGCCTGGGGCTGCGTACATGACCTTGACGGAGTGACAGGGCTGTATCTCAGCCGCGCGCGGGTGCATTGGCTGCCGCGGCTGCGTGCGGCAATTGTGACAAAAGACATTTCCGTCCGTAACTCCTAAAATATACATAACACCTCAATTCTGACTTAATTTTAGGTGTGAAACCTGTACGTGACAATATGTGTGAAATATTTAATTGGCCAAAAAGCTCAATGGTGGTGCCTTGGCCTTTTGGTCTTTCTTTTCCTTAATTATTTAAAAATATAAGGAGTTGGATTTCAAGGGTGGGGTCAGTGAGTGACCCTACCTAATTTTGGGTGGAGAATCCATTTCTGTAATTTTTTACTCCTTCTTAGGTTAATTGTATTATCATTATTTTTATTTTATTTCTGCTACTTTTGCAGCTTGCTCTGCAATAGTAGAAAGATGACAGGATTGGCACAGCACACAGGCGCGCCGGCCTGGCAGGATGGGGCAGGAGGGGCCTCTCCAACTGCAGAATGTGCAGGACATGTTGAAGGGGTAGGGTGTGTTGGGGTCTTCTCCTTGGTGTGGTGTAGTGGTGTGGAGAGGGGATGGGATAACTAGGGATAGCTGGGGGTAGGTGAGATAGTGGTGGATCTCTGGGGACATAACTCAAGTTGGGGGGGGGGATGTGGCGGTCTCCTATAGACGCAAGTTGGAATTGGCTGCGCGCTGCACGCTCAGCAGTAGCAGCAGGCTCAGCAATGGGTGCGGACTTGCTGCAGCCAGAAGTGTTGCAGGGTCAGAAACAGTCAAATTGGGCTCAGCATCTGGAGACACTGGGCGGATTGGATTGGATTGGATGGATTTTGCAGATTGCCTGTCTTGCAACGTGTAGATTTACCTTGGATATCTGGAACGGTGCATTTGGCGGATGTGGACATACGCGGATAAAAAACAAAAAAAACTGGTACCATCAAATGGACCAGCCCTAAATTGAAAAGAACCAAAAAAACAAAAGTAACTGGACTAGCCCTAAACTAAAAACACCAAAAAAAAGACAAGTAACTTGACAAGCCCTAAAGTAAAAACACCAAAAAAAAGATAAGTAACTTGACAAGCCCTAAAGTAAAAAGACAAAAAAAAATACAAGTCACTTGACAAGCCCTACAGTAATTTCAAATTGACAAGCCCTCAAGCAAAAGGGCCCAAAAATTAAAGAAGTCTTTTGAAAAGCCCTAAAGTAAAAGTGCCCAAAAAAATACAAGTCTTTTGACCAGCCCTAAAGTAAAAACACCAAAAAAAAGTTCAACTTGTGTTAAGCTGATCCCATCCCAAGCTTAACATGAGTTAAGCTTGTGATTGAATCAGCCCAACACAATTTGAACTGACTTACCATTAAAATCTCATTCAAAACACTCAATGTAATGATGTTCAAAATGTGATAACCCTTTATATTAATAGAACTTGTTATCTGCATTAGAATTACAATTTATATGAAACCCAATGATGAAATGAAGTTCAAGTCTATTAAAATCTAGAATACATTTGAAGTTGATCTTTGAGATGATCGACCCAACCAGAGGCTTTTTTAGAAATCAAGGAATGTGGTTTTGCTACAATGGGCGGGATCGGAATCATTTCTCCCTCAAGTACTAAAAGAACCCAGTGGTTATTGTTTAAAAAGGAAATGAAAATTGAATCTGATTGATCAGTAACACTATTATTCATTGGAGTATAAGTATCACATGACTCCAATGAAAAGAAACATATAGGTCTGGAATATGTGTCTGCTATGATTTGACCCATCTCTAATTTAGCCAGCCATTTTGAGGAGGGAATCTTTTCATTGATGTCTTCAAAATCAATTCTTTGTTTAGTCTTTTCAATATCCTTTGCACCACCAAGCATCTTAATTTAGCATGCTTTATGTCTCTCTAATGATTCAATCATTTCCCTCTAACTTCAAGCCAACCATGTTCTTCAAAACCAAGAGATTTAGCAATGACTATAAATCCACAATTACCATCTCCAATTGGATCCTAAACCTCACCCAAGAAATTATAGAATTTCTTGGGTATTTGATTGAGGTATTTCACGTTTGGTTCCTATGATGAAAACTGACTTAGTATTCATTTCTTTAATCAGATAAATTAAATGAATACTCACCAAAGATGAGCTTCTGGTTGAGCTTTTCTACACATTCTCTTCCTCTGAAGAGCATTCTGATACCACATTAAGTGATACCAATTCACTTTCATTCTCTTCCTCTGAACTATGAAATTCAGGTTCCAATTCTGCCAACTTTGACTAACAATTCATCATTAGTTAGTAACAAAGTTCATTAAACCAAAAAAATGAAAATATCTCAAAATAAAAGACTTACAATCTATTGTATTTTCTTATTTGAAGCCCTTCTATTCCTTTTTTCCCCCTTGAGTTGTTTTTCAAAATGCTCAAACCAAGATGGTTCTTGCCACGTGTCTGTCAATTTTGGCCTGCCCCTACTTGATTGTAAGACTTTAGGTTCAAGTCTTGGCTTAGATCAATATTTTGTAATATTCTGAATGATATACTTCAATAGGCCGCTTTGCTCATGATCTGGAGATTCCAAGATTATTGAATTCACTTTTTCACGTAATTGAGGAATGCTTAGCATTTCATCAACATCAAACTTAAAAAATTTAGAAGGATCAACCATTAGTGAATTAGGATTAACTAATCAAAAAGCATTAATCAAAAAGCATTAATCACATACTGATTTGAACAATCCACCTTAAACAATCCAAATTAAGCCAACTTACAGAACTAGAACTGCAAGGGTCATAGTCCAACCTCCACTGAGGATGAAAATCTTTGGGTACCACGGATCCTCTGAATGCTAGATGGTAACCTATTTGGTGGGAACAGGGCAAACCCATAGTCTTGGAATATGACTTGGTGCGAACTTTTCATCATGATCATGTTTGAACTTCTTGAATTTTTCCCTAATAAGATGGATTTCCTCTAAAGAAAATTACCAGATGGTAACAGTTCAGGTGGAAGAACTGTCCCTAACTTAATTCAAGAGTTATAAAGTGACGCATGAACCAAATTGATTTGATTTAAAACTCTTCCTTCAAGGCTTTTCCAAAAATAAAACATTTTTCCCAAAGAGTTTGCAAGGAATTGTTTGAGAGTTGCGTGGGCCCCTTCAACCCAAGATGTTTTTTTTGCTTCCAGAACCTGGTTTATACAAGTCCATGCTGTTACAAACGTCTCTTTGATAGGGAAAATGTTATTTTCCATATACTCAAGTACATCCTCATAGTCTTTCAAGAAACACTATACTAGTCAAAAGGTCTGAACCCAAAACTAGGAAGAATAAGTAGAAGTTATTTGGACCTACTCTGAGTTCCACATCATTGACATCTGCCTCCTCCTTGGTCTTTGAGGCCCCATACTTTTCCCACAGAGTCATAGAGCTTTTATATCCTTCAACTTCATTAACAAAGCGTGCTTTACAGTTTGCTTTTATGTTTTTAGACAAGTGACAAGTGCAACATTGTCTTGATTTAAATAGAACAAATCAGAGCTTTTTCACAGTCCATCACAAAGACTTTTGGAAGTCTCTCAGGATCATAAGGCAACTCCTTTGATGCATTTACAGACCAACTGTAGAACTCAAATGTTTCTTTTGTTATAAAAACAAGAGCTTTTGTGAAAGTTTTCCAATTTGCTGTCATTCCTACAGCTTGCAATAGTGTGTTTTTGTACTTATTTGTCTTATAAGTACAATCCAAAATAGCAATATGATGGAATTGTTTTGAAAGCTTTACTACCTCAGGATCTGCTAAGTACAGGGCCTCCAAGTGACCCTCTCCACTGAAATTTGACCAGTGAATCCAACTTGCTTCTTCAAGCTGTTCATAGAGTACCTCCATAACAGTTTTACCCTTTAGTTCTGCAAGCGTTACCTTCTGCTTAGTGTCATACATTGTCTGGTCATCAACATAATTATGCCCATCAATCTTGATCAATTTTCTCTTAAGTTGTAACATATTTAGCCCATCTTTCATGCCTTTCTTAAGTAGATCCAAGGCTTTCCCAGAGATTCTACTCAGTTAAGGATACACAGAGGGATTTTCAGAAGGTTGATGGTTATGTTGTGTTTCTTTATAGGAGATTTTCCACAAGGGCTCTGACTTTGTGCAACTTGCATGGATTAAAAATTTTCACCCAACCTTCCTTGTGTGAGTTTTTATAGACCATTTGGTAAGAAGTTTTCCTGAATAGGAACCATGTCTATCACAGGCTAAATCCACATATTGGTCATGCTTTGAGTTGAAAACTGTTAAAGCCTAACCATGCTTCATTGCCCATGTTTGACAATAGTTTTGTGCCTCTTCCCTAGTAGGAAAAGCTTTCACAGGAGGTGGGTCAAGTGGATCTGTCATAGTTGCATTGTTATATTGATGGCATGCACTCCATCCATTTCAATCAAAATAAATAAGGCAAAGACCAGTAACATAAAATGTTACTCACAACCAGAGGTCAAATCCCACTGCGAAACAATTTGTTCCTCAATTTTCACCCTTGATGAAGATGAAATTGGGGCTTCCAATGTTTCATTACCCAAATCCTTTTATTCTTTTTCCAAAGCTTTGTTGATGGCACCATCAATGTAGACCTTCCATGCAGCCATGTCAGAAGAAGGAGGTCTTGCCACTATTCCCACGCAAATAAATGCACTGGTATACTTCAGTATTCAATCCAACTTTCAATTGAACAAACAAAGTTTGCTCACTTTTGAGTTGAGAAAGAATTGTTCCGGGATTTTTATATGATTTGAATTTTCACTTTACTTTCACTTTGGTTTCACTTTATAGTCTCTTTGGGGTTTCTACGACGGAACCTAAGTGTGGTCCAGGGGGTGCCCAAAATTCTGGCATGACTTCTGGGGGGTTGTGCACCCCCAAAAAAGGCGGTTTTGAGCCATTTATGGGGGAACACGGCTCAAATTTGCCATGTTTGGGGGTATAATGGCTCCCACAGGACCCCCTGGGGGTTGTGTGTGTTTGAAACGGCCCTTTGTAGTTGTCCATGGGCCCCCATGGCTCATTTGAGCCGTGTAGGACACTACACAACTACCACACAGTTGGAGTCGTGAATTCAACATCACCCAACTAAAAATAAAAATAAAAATAAAAATAAAAATAAAAATAAAAATAAAAATAAAAATAAAAATAAAAATAAAAATAAAAATAAAAATAAAAATAAAAATAAAAATAAATATAAATATAAATATAAATTTAAAAATAAAAATAAAAATAAAAATAAAAATAAAAATAAAAATAAAAATAAAAATAAAAATAAAAATAAAAATAAAAATAAAACTAAAAATAAAAATAAAAATAAAATAAAAATAAAAATAAAAACACAAACACAAGTAGAAATAGAAATACAAATACAAATACAAATTGACCTGGAAAAAAAATTAAACAAAAAATAGAATAAACATATGCAATAAAAAAATACAATAAAAAAAACCAAGAAAACAAACAAAGAAAACAAGAATTTAAAAAAAAATTTAAAAAAAAATCAGAAAAAAGATTGAGACAAAAAATTGAAAAAAAATTGAAACCAAATATAGAAAAAAAAAGTACAGAAAAATATAACCATGAATACACCAATTAGGTATATCTAAGTACAAGGGTAGTGGTCCATATATATATGACCATACTAAATTCATTTCATGGATTGACACCCTCAGAGAAGACACAGGTCTGCCTGAACCCTTGATTACTAGCAGATTGAGAATTTTTTTAAAGCAATGGCTTCAAACTGGGACAGAGACAGGAGAAGTCCTGTGGGTTTAAAAGATTCACCTTTTGGACAAAAGAAATCAATTCAAAATTTGGTACCTCAAATTGGAAGGGGAAATGCTTGACTTCCTTTTACAATAGCGGATTCATACCAGGTGTGACACCAACAGAAACTTGAATGAACAGGCAGAGATAGAGGCCTAGGGTACTTGACCCATACCTAGATCCAGATATAATTAACTTGAATTGAAAATCTTTGATGGATGATGAAGATTTCTCAAACTTGATTGATATAATTGAAGACATATCCAAATAAACAGACTATTGGAGTACAGAAGAACCACCTTTTCCTTGTCTACATTTCCTCTTTTCCCTTTTCTTCATTCATTCCATCTTCCCTTGTCTGCCTCTCACATCAAAAACTGCCACATTCTGGGCCCAATTCCTAAATGTTACCTGTCCAAGCATTTCACACCATCCCTTACAACTATCAATTATCCCCTTCCTGAGGAAAAATCTTGATTCATACCGGAGGATTCCTCTCATACTTCTGGCACTGCTCAATTGCTGTGCATCCTCAGGTAAGTAATCTTTTATCAATTTTTTGACTAACTCTCAAATTTTACATTCTCTTACCTTGATCTGATCAATTGATCCTTCTGTCACTGCTAAATCTCTGCACATGCTCAGAAAACCACAACCATCCCAACATTTTATGAACCAAAACCATCCCAACAGGTTATGAGCCCAGAGAAATACCAGCTTCCACCCAGTTCCTACTCAGAAGCATCCATTATTGTACCCCTGGTTTTAATAAAAAAACATGGAAGAAATGACTAACTCCCATCCAGTGATAAAAACCACAACAATCATTCCACTTAAACCACCTGGATCAGAACCAAACTATCCTGATTGGGCCATCATCCTGTGAATTCACTTCCAAGCTTCTGGAATCAGGTACCTTCTCAGCAAAGATCTCACCAAGGCCAATCCAGATGCATGGTCAAAAGACACCCTAGCAGCCTTCTCAGGCATATCAAGATCTATAAATTGATCCAATTCTCAGTTCATCCAAAAGCATGAGGAAATTTCCCTGGGAATGTGCAATTCACATAAAGAAGAACATCAGGATAACTCTTCTGGAGGACCCATGTACTGACTCAGGAAGCTTCTTCTCACAAAACTTAACAACAAAGAAATGAAAAAAAAATCTGTTGAAATATTTGAAACTTGACTCCTTCAGTTCCGCCCATTTGCTGCTCAGGGACTTTAACAGTCCTGTCACCTCATCTGTTGCAACTCTGCCACTCTACCGTTGTTCCTTCCTTCCTTACCTATTCCTGCTTGTTTCTATTCTCTTATCCTTTGCCTTCTTGTGTTCTACTCTCTTCTTCCCTTTCATTCCATCCTACTCTCATCCTCTACCTGATCCGCCAACCTCTACCGTGAAAAACTCCACCACTCACTCAAAAACCCATCAACAACTCCGGGCTACTTAGAGCTACCAACTCAACCTTTGCTTCACTCTCTTCCGCTTCTGGATCCACCTCAAGACCAATGCCTCTCCAGATACCTGGTCCTCCTTCATATTTGGTGAGGAAGAACTTCAGAGCACCAGTCCCTGAGCCTTTCTACCAAGCCTGATCATCCCCTCTGCTTCTAGACCCCTGCTCCTCTTCTCTTCTTGGTCATTCCTCATTGTCCTTGTCCTGCTTGAATTCCTAACCTATCCTGAGAATCTAATGTGTGCTACTTGTCTTTCCTTCTTCTTCTCTTCTACTCATCCTCACGTGTTTGTCTTTCCTAACTTATTTGTTACCAGTCTGGTTCTACTTTTCCTATTCTCCTGGAATATTCATCCTAAATTCTTACAAAATCTGTTGGAGATCATCTCCAATGGTGAAAGAATTTCATTGCTCATCACCCCAGATGATCCACTGACTTCTAAAAATCTTCAATCCACCACGATTCCCCTCTTGAATCAGACAAATAGGTTGGGCCAGCATGATGAAAAATTAATAAGTAACTTTGTTGAAGATAATCATGGCTCTGAAGCAAAAAAATATCAGAAGACAAAGCAGTAGCAAGAAATGAATTTTAAATTCAACCAAAGCAGATTTCCAATTGCAAGGTTCTCAGGTATGTTCTAGGATCGACTTCTGCACCAACTGTAAGACCAAAGGAAACTCCTTTAATTTTTTTCCAGAAGTCATCAAGGCCCTGGAAAACTCCAAGGAGAACCTCCAAGCCACCAAAACATGCAAAAGCCTGAACAAACCAGCTAAAGCCAACTTCAGCAGAATTGTGGTCAAACACCACTCAGATAATGACAAATTGGATGACTTCTCAGAGTCAGATTTTTTTTTTCATTCTGGGTTGACAACGTGTAAGCTTGCCCACCCAACCTCAAACATTAAACAAGACTTCAACAAGGATTTGTGGTGCTCAGTCTCCATGAATCTGTACAAGTAAAAGCTTGACAATAGGAAACATAAACTGAACCCCATACACCTTGCTGAAGGATCCAAAATCAACTGCATTGAGGAGGGATACCTGAATTTGGTAATTTGAAAAGCAAAGTCACTCCTTTTCCCCAAACTTCAAAAAACCCTTCTGTTGGTCTCAAAACTATGTGAGGAAGCAATTATTTTAATTTTATCCAAGGAGAAGTGTTTTATTTATTGTATTGACATGAACAACCTGACCAACACTGATCTCCAATACAGCTACTGTAACCAAAATTTATACTGCCTCCCTCAAGGAGACATAAGCAATCAAATGTTATCCACCTCAACACTATCTCAGGCTCCTGAAAATAGCCTCGTTGGCTCTAGGATAAAAATCAATATCATGACTTTACTCCATTTATTTAATCATTATGTATTAATAATTGAAGTAAAGTCATGATATTGATTTTACTCCTTATTTTTGAATTTCAGTTCATTTACTAAAATAATTACTTAAAAATATAAGTCATGGGTATTCATGTAATGTTTTTACATCATTAATTTTCTTAGTATGTCACAAAGAAATTGATGTCTATAAATTCTCATAATAGTATATTAAAGTATTTTAATATATTTATAGAAGTAGTCATTATCTTATTTTCGACATTTTTGGTACTTTGAATTATTTTTAATACAAAATACTTATACATGTTTTTATGTATTTTTATATAAGTTTATGTATTTTAGACCATCTAATATCCACAGGAACCTTTATTACATACTAAGAATGTTCCCGTGTAGGTTATAGCATGTTTATGTGGTACCCAGGTTTCTCGGGCCGCCTGTCACTTTGTCAACCTGTAGTCCTGCGGCTGCGTACTTGTCAGAGGCCTGGGGCTCATACATGGCTTTGACAGAGTGACAGCGCTGTAGCTCAGTCGCGCCCGGGTGTATTGGCTGCCGCGTCTGCGTGCGGGGATTGTGACGGAACACATTTCCGTCTGCAACTCCTAAAATATACACAAAACCTCAATTCTGACTGAATTTTGGGTGTGAAACCTACACTGGACAATACGTGTGAAATATTTAATTGGCCAAAAAGCTCAATAGTCGGGCTGTGGTATTTTGGTCTTTCTTTCCTTAATTGTTGAAAAATATCAGGAGTTGGATTTCAAGGGTGGGGTCAGTGAGTGAACCTACCTAATTTTGGGTGGAAAATCAATTTCTGCAATAATATTCATGGTTTTCCCACTCCTTCTTAGGTTTCCTAATCCTTCTTAGGTTAATTTAGTATTTATTATTTTTATGTTATTCCTGTTACTTTTGAAGCTTGCTCTGCAATACTAGCAATCTGACATTCCCCCACTTCAAGATATGGCCATATATGAAAAAAACAATATGGAGAATGTTGGGAAAATATTAATTCCATGTGTGTTTCAGTTCCTTTTTCTGGCTCTGTAGTTTCTAAGATGAAGTGGTCCATCAGGTATATTATTCTCTGATAACCATTCATCTTTTTCTGCAGATTCTCCTTTGTATCTTACTAAGTATAGTCTAAAATCTTTTCCTTGCACTCTCTCTTTCTTGTCTCTCAATATTCTGCTGAATTTCCCTTTTTCTTTCACAGGGTCAGGTTCTATTGGGATCATTCCTGGAGGGAGGTTGCTACCTTTTCTTGGTTGAGAGTGTTTTACTAGGCTAACAGGAAATACTGGGTGTTTTATTGATAATTCTTCACTCAAGATGACTTCTACAGAATTTTTGCCATGAATCTTTTTTGATAAAGAATGGTCCAACAAACAGTGGTTTCAGCTTTCTTTTACCTGCTAAATTATCGAAGTTGGCAGTGGATATCAATATCTGATCTCCTATTTTAAAGTAAGGTTCCCTTTGTGATTTGTCCCATCTTTGTTTTTTGTATTCTACTGCTTCTTCTACACATTTTTGAGCATGATTATTTTCCAGATCTATCATTTTCTTAAAGTCGTGAGATGTTGGATGAATGGTGGCTAAGTTATAGTTTAAGTTATTCCTAGGGAGTTTTGGAATCCATCCTCTTTCTAGTATGTAAGGGGCTTCATTGGTAGTAGAATGTTTACTGCTGTTATAAGCCATCTCTAGAGCTGGGAGTAGGCTTACCCAATCATGGCAATAACCATCAGAGTTTCTTTGTTCTAGACCAAAGCTACAGAACCTTCTTAGCATATCTTCTAGGGTATGTATCATTCTTTCAGCTAATCCATCATTCTGGGGATGGTATGCTATAGAAAATACTAGAGTAGTAACCAGTATATCATGTAGATTCCTCCAAAACTCACAGGTGAATTTGGGGTCTCTGTCACTGATTATAATCTTGGGTATACCAACTTCAGCTATGATCCTATTCCAAAATAGTAGAGCTACATGCATAGCACTATCTTCTTTGTGGTTAGGTGAGAATTTTGGATTTTTAGAGTATCTGTCAACTATAACCAGGACAGAGTTATATGAATGAGTACCTCCAGGGGGGAGGCCAGTGACAAAATCCATATTAATGATTTCCAATCTAGTTTTGGTTTCAGAGATCTTCTGTAGGAGTCCAAACCTTTTGCAAGTAGTTTTACTAGATTTTTGGCAATTCTAACAGCTAGTGACATACTTCATAGCCATTTCTTTCAAGTCTATCCACCAAGCAGTTTTTTTTACATTCTCCAAGGTTCTTTCAGTGGATAGATGCCCTGATGAACAGTTTTCATGGCATTCCTGGAGTATGTGTTGTATATGATCTTTTTTGCTTAGTACTAATACACTGGAATGTTGGTTTCTATAGTAAAGGAGACCATCCCAAAAAGTAAACCTTCCTGCTTTATAGGTTTTAAGTAATGAAGCAGCTAAACTATTAATCAGAGCTGCTTCTGGGAATTCACATTTCATGATGATAATTAGCAGCTGTATATCAGAGGATTAGTTGTCCCTCACTAGATTGAAGAAAGCATTATCTAATTCACATATGTGGATCCCAATGATTGGAGAATCTAATGCAAAAATATTTATTTTCAAGATAGGAAAGATGTCTTGATCCTCAGGGTCATATGCTGGATTGCTATAATCATTGGGCAAAGCATTCCTACTTAGATTATCATCATTTGGGTGTTTAGCTCCAGCTTTATGGACTATAGTCACCTGGCCTCTATACTTTTGTATAGAGATTTGCCACCCAAGCATATGTTTTCTGGGGGTCTTCATGTTCATCAGAGTTCTTACAGCATTACAGTCCATGATCACTTGGAAGGTGGTGCGTTCTAAGTAATAGTGTAGCTTTTCTAAAGCCCATACTAGAGCCAAGCATTCCAACTGACTGGCTCCAAATCTCTTTTCTGTATCTTTGATCTGTCTAGATATGAAGAGTACTGGTGTCTTCAATGGTTTTGTCTTCTGCTATTCTTTCTTGATGTAGAGCAGCTCCTAACCCTTCCATACAGGCATCAATGTACAGCTTAAAGGGTTTGGAGTAATCTGGTTGATTGAGTAAAGGAGTAGAGGTCATAGCTATTTCTAGTTACTCAGAGTTTTTCAATCTCTCATGTGTCATTTCAAAGAGAGTGTTATTGTTGCATATTTCATACAGACTAGTATCCAGCATAGCAAAATTTGGTATGTATTGTCTGTATTAACTGCAAAAATTAATGAAAGAAAGTATTTCTGTATAACTTTAAGGCATGGTTCTGTTCATGACAGAAGCTATCTAATTTTGATAAGCAGCTAGAGTTAGACCGGAGGCTATATGCCCTAGAGATTTCAATTTTCCATATCCAAAGTTGCATTTCTTAAAGGATACTTTAAATCATGATTTGGGGATGCTTGGGAGATGCTTTGGAGTACCAATCCTATATGGTTTATATGAGTATCCCAATCATCAGAATATATTATAACATCATCTATAAATACCATCATCCATCCTTGTATGATTTAAGTGCCTGGACTGTATCCATTTTTCTCTGGATGTGTGATGGGGCATTATTTATACCAAAGGGAATCCTAAGATATTTATATATTCCCAAATTGCAGATAATTCTCACAAACTTTCTGCTTTCAGGGCTTATAGTTATCTGGTGGAAAACTTTAAGCATATCCATAGTAGTGATATATTTGACCTTGGAAAAGTTATGTAGAGCATGATCACTCCAGGGTATAGGATAATAATCTGTCTAAGTATAATTATTGAGCATTCTGAAGTCTCCTAACATTCTTGACTTTTCATTATGCCAAGCTATGATTACAGGTGTTGTCACATCTACCTGCTCATTGTGCCCTACTTTCCTTAATACTTGCAAGTCTATCAGTTCTTGGATATTTTCCTCAAGAGCTATTCTAGACTTAGGACTAGAGGGATAAGATGGTCTTCTAAGGTTTGGAGGATAAGGAGGCTTAATAGTCAATGTTACTACCATGTCAAGTGTTTTGATATCACCAATGTGGTGATCTTTAGTAAAAGAAGCATGCTGGGTCTCAAAGCAGACTTTCAGTATATCTTTCTTCTTTTCCTCAGCTGGTTTCATATTTAGAACTGCTTGAGAGAAACATTCTGGATTAAATTCTTCTAAATGCTTTTGATAAGTGGAAGAGGGTAGTTATATTGGATGGTGCATATCTTAAACTTCTTTTCCCAATTAAAAACCACTTTGAATTATCTCCCCTTACTCTGGAACACATCTATACCATATAGACATAAAGCATCATTCCCTATTATAAAGTATTCACATAATCCGTTGAGAAATACCACAAATTCCACTTGTATTCTCAAAGATCCTTTAGTATGGGGTAATATTATGGGAGCAGTCCATACTCAAATAGCATTCATTGTAGAGTTTCAAGAGCTAAGGTTGGCTGTGGGGACAGGCAGGAGGTGTTCTTTCTAATTGGGATCCCATTTGTTTACAAATTAAGTACAGAAACATGAGCAAAAAGCTCCACTATCCAGTAATAAACTTATATGTCTGTCTTTATACAGTGTTGTTGCATAGCAAGTCTTACCAGTAGTATAACTCTTACCACTCATAGGTTTAAATTTTAGGGGTTTATAATCCGTGATATGTCTAGGAATTATGGTAGGGGCCCATTTTTGGGGCAAACTACAATCACCATGGATGTTATTGATCTCTATAGAAGTGCCTATATCTCCTTTTATTACATTGACAGGGTTGGTCAAGATCAATTCACACTCAGAAAGGGATCCTTCAGTATCAGCTATATCTTCATAGTTCTGATTCCCTTCAACCTCCTTTTCTCCTTCCAAGACTGCTAGCTTTCATTTTGGTAATGGGCAGTATTTTCTCATATGCCCTGTCTTGTTACAATTCCATCAATTCCCAGGCATTCTCTCTTTATCCCTTTTCTCATTAGGTTTCTTATTATCAGATTTATTTATCAGAGGGGGTTGTTCTCTGGTTTTGTTAATGTTAAAGTTCTCTTTAGGTCTAGAAGGGACCTTTTTGTCTAACCCATTCATGTCTACAAATTCTTCTAACACATTGATTAGAGTTGGTAAGTCAGCATCCATACTCATCCTGCATTTTGAACTATGGTTAAGATTTCCAGGAAACAAGTTGAGGAGTCTTTCATTTAATTCTTCTTTATCAGCATCTGTATAGAAGAATTCTAGTCTTCCCTCCTGTTCTAAGCACCCTTTGTGAGGTTTATCCTTGGAGGGATCAAATGAGGAATTTTCAAAATTTTTCATCATTTTTATTTTGAAAATTCTAGAACAAAATTGTTCTTTAATTAGAAGTTGCCAAGAATTCCATGGTAAAGATCCCACTTCTTCTCTTTTACTAATACACCAGTCTAAGGCTACTCCTTCAAATAGTCTGGGCTCCCTGACTACAGCTATAGCTTCTGGTAGGTCATAATAGTTTATGGTATAGTCAATAAATTTAATGAAATTTATATGATTGTATTCTGCTTCACCGGAGAACTTTAGCCATTCAGAGATTGGGGGTAAACGTTTGATGGCTTGTTCCATTTCAGGAGTAGGACTAGGCTTGGAAGTGTAACTCCTATGCATTCCTAGTAAGGGTGGTGCAGAAGGAGTAGTTGTTTGTCTAGGGGTTTGGCTTCCTCTGTGGTACTCCCCAAGTGGTTGGTCAGAAAAACTTTTAAATCTCTAAGATCATTCTTGATCAGATTAAGTTTCAGGTCCACTTTATTATTAAGCAGATCTTATTTCTCACTAAGGGACAGGATGGAGCTGTTAGTAGTTTTTACCAATTCTTCTTTGAAAGGTTGAAAATAAATAATCAAATCTTCCTGGATACCTGATAACATATTCTCAACTGTTTGAGTCTATCTAATTTTAGCTTGATTAATGGTCTCCAATAATTGGTCTGTATGCTCTTTAATGGATTCCATTACTACAGTTTTTGTTTGGTTATCAATGAATTTGGCTGCTACTGAGGTTAACTTATCCATTTGGGTGTAGAAACCGTCCAAATTTACACAAAAAATCTTAAAATTATGGGGCATATCATTATAAAAGGAAGTAATTAAATCAGAGGTTGGTTTAGACAAGTTACTGGGTTCAGGATTAGAGGCTAATTGTTGTACACCTTTTTCCACTGTTGAGCTAAGGATATTATCTGATCCCAATCCTTCTTTCCCTTTGGCTTTGGATGGGAAGAAGATCTCTTCTTTCCTGATCCTCTACCTTTCAGTTGGGCTAATTGATCCCAAGGATTCCACTTTTTTATATAGGATTCTACCTCTTTCCTTGGAATCATTTTCTGAAGAGCCATCCGGGTAGCTTTTTCCTGGGAAATTATCTTTTTCATAGATACCATTTCTTCCTTGGCTTGGGCTTCTTTGAACTCTTCCCAATATTTCACATGCTCTCTTACTAAGGCTTTTATCCTGGCTTCCTTGGCCAGATTGTGCTGGGGTGGCTGCAGGGAACCTTCTTGTAATGGAGGGGGGGCTTAATTCTACTACCTTATTGGGCTCTAGGTTGGGGGAGGGAAACAGTACTTGGGGCTGTTCCTTGTCCACCAAAATTTGATTCAGGTGTTGCATTCCCCTCATGGTTGTCATTCTTGGTGGTCTCATGGTTACTGGGGGCTCCTGGAAAAGATCCATAGAGGTAATTCTCCCTGAGGCACTTTTGTTACTTCTATTCATATTGAATAAAATGTTTGTAAGTATTTTTCTAAAGAAAAATCTGTAAAAATAAGTTTATTTAAAACTCAATTAAGTTGATATTCAAAGGTACCAGGACTTTATGAGATTAAATTGTTCCTTAATAGGTAATCCTACGGGTTCTTGGTGTGTTGGAATGAGGTCTTCACCCGTCAAATCAATATTTTCAGGGCATCCAAAGATATATGGGACTTCTTGATCCATTAAATCAGTTTCAGTGGTGGTGCTTTCTGGTACAGGAGGGTTCACTGATGGTAAAAGAATATTTTGTTGGTCAATAAAATATATTAATATTATTTTAATAAAAATAATATGGTAATACAAGTTTTATACTTACTTTTATATTTTAGAAAGGAATTTATACGTTAATTCTTCCAAGCTTGATGTTTCCTTATAGGGCCCGGAAGTTGATACGCCTCTCAAGATCTTATTTTTCAAGGATTTTATCTAATCTTTACGTGCAGAAGAGATATTAAGTTGCTCAACTTGAGTTAAATGTTCCCAAACAGTTGGTTTATAATTTTTAATATATTCTTCTTTTGTTATCTTCAAAAGATTCAAATAATAGATTACAAATTCTGCATTGGTTTTTAAATCCACTGCAAAATAATTTAATGATTAATCACAGTTAAAAATTCTGAAAAATTTATCTTTGATTTAATTTTACATGAAATGTCTGGTCCAAGGTATTAAATATAATGAAATGGAGTATTTTCGGGCCAGACCCCCAATTGTCAGCCTCCTGGATGCCAAGATCCTTGCTATCAATTAGCTACCAGAGGTGATAGAATAAATAATAAATATATTATTCAATAAATGCAGCAAAAATCCATAAAATATTTGGATAAAGCATATTGCAAGGTTAATTGGTTTGGATATGGTATATTGTTATAGATCAATATAAATAAATTGATTATTAAATATTTTTATAGAGGGGCCACAATTATATTGGGGATTTTTAACACCTTTCTTCAGGGAATTCAGTATGAAATCACATAGGCCTGGTTACTTTGGAACCTTTAATTTATATTCTTAAAGGATATATTGCCCAAAGATAATATGTATATAAAATACACGGTTGAGTGGCAGGGCTTTGTAAACGAGCTTCCACGACAGAGAAAGGATAATAAGACTCACTGGTATATTATTAAATCATTTGGGTACCTTTTTGGGATGTGCACTGATGGATTAAACCTGTATACTGGGGTTATAAGGTTTTTCAGCAGTTTAAATTGATAAAAAGGGTTGGGTACGGATATTATTAATCAGACTAAAGCCATTGGCATGGTGTCTGGATATAAATATAACTGGGTCTCTGGGTATCAATATCCTCTAAAGAGCTCTTTATTTATAGCTTTTTGAGTCTCAATATTCTCCTTCTGAGGGACACAGGGGCTCAAAGGGACAGAAACTGAGGCTAGCAGGGTATCCAGTGGCAGCCTGCCACCTGTTTTTGGTGCTGTAGCATGGGTGGCATGCAATTTCACAGGGTATGGGAATTATTCTACTTTAAAATTGATGTTTTGGACGTCTGAACAACACTAATCTGTCCTTTTATTTATTATTTAATTAATTATTGTTAGTAAATGTTCCCAGTAAGTTAACAATAATTTTAATAGACCTTCCTACGGATATTTTGATTTCAGGGTGAGTTCTAATTATGTATTAAATAATTGGAGTAAAGTCATGATATTGATTTTACTCCTAATTTTCAAATTTCAGTTGATTTACTAAAAGAATTACTTAAAAATATAAGTCATGGGTATTCATGTAATATTTTTACGTCATTAGTTTTCTTATTGTGCGACAAAAAAATTGAGGTCTAGAAATTCTCATAATAGTATATCAAAGTATTTTAATATATTTTTGGAAGTAGTCATTATCTTATTTTTGACATTCTTGGTACTTTGAATTATATTTAATAAAAAATACGCATAAAGGTTATTGAGGTATTTTTATATAAGTTTATGTTTTTTTAGACTATCTACTATCCAAAGGAACATTTATTACATATGTAGAATGTTCCCATTTAGGTGGTAGCATGTTTACTTGGTACCTAGGTTTCTCAAGCTACCTGTCACTTTTTCAACCCGTAGTCCCCCGGCTGCATACTTTTCAGAGTCCCAGGGCTGCGTACACAGCTTTGACAGAGTGGAATTACTGTAGTTCAGCCGCGCGCGGGTGTATTGGCTGGCGCGGCTGCGTGCGGGAATTGTGACAGAACACATTTCCATCTATAAATCCTAAAATATACACAACACCTCAATTCTGACTGAATTTTAGGTGTGAAACCTACAGGTGACAATACATGTGAAATATTTCATTGGCCAAAAAGTTCAATAGTGGTGCCGTGGTATTTTGGTCTTTCTTTCCTTTATTATTCAAAAATATAAGGAGTTGGATTTCAAGGGTGGGGTCAGTGGGTGACCCTACCTAATTTTGGGTGGAGAATCTATTTTTGAAATAATATACATGGTTTTGCTACTCCTTCTTAGGTTAATGTTATGATTATTATTTTTATGTTATTTCCTCTACTTTTGCAGCTATCTCTTCAATTGTAGCAAGCTGACATAAATACCAAAATTAAAATAAGAAGGAATTGGGAAACCATGAATATATTTGCAGAAATGAATTTCCAACCCAAAATTAGGTAGGGTCACTCACTGACCCCACCCTTGAAATCCAACTCCTTATATTTTTGAATAATTAAGGAAAGAAAGACCAAAATACCAGGGCACTATTATGGTAATTTTTTGGCCACTGAAATGTTTCACATGTATTTTCACGCATTGTTTTCATACCTCAAATTCCATTGGAATTGACCTGTTGTGTATATTTTAGGAGTTACAGACAAAAATGTGTTCTGTCACAATTCCCGCACGCAGCTGTGGAAGCCAATACACCCTTGCGCGGCTCAGCTACAGCACTTTCAACCTTTCAAAGCCGTGTATGCAGCCCCAGGCACCTGAAAAGTATGCAGCCTGGGGACTACAAGTTGAAAAAGTGATTGGCGGCCTGAGAAACCTAGGTACTGCGTAAACATGCTACAACCTACATGGGAATATTATACATATGTAATAAAAGTTCCCGTGGATAATAGATAGTCTAAAAATACCTAAAAGTATATAAAAATACCTAAGTAAACTTTACACGTATTTTTTATTAAACATAATTTAAAATACTCAGAATGTTGAAAATCAGATCATGACTATTTCTAAAATTTATTAAAATACTTTGATATGAAATTATGAGAACTAAAAGACATCAGTATTTTAGTGAAATACTAAGGAAACTAATGATGTAAAAGTATTACATAAATACTCATGAATTAAATTTTTAAATAATTATTTCTAGTAAATGAAGTAAAATTCAAAAACAAGGAGTAAAATCAATGTCATGACTTTACTCCAATTATTTAATGCATAACAAGAACTCACCTGACATCAGAATATCCGTAGGAATTTCTATCAAAATAATTATTAACTTAATGGCATTATTTACTAAGGATAATTAATTAAATAATAAATAAAATGGACAAATTAGTATTATTCACACGTCCAAACACCAATTATAAAGTAGAATAATTCCCATACCCTGTGGAATTAGATGTTACCCCTGATACAGAATCAAGGAAGAGAGACAGGATGCCACTTTTTACCCTGATAGCCTCATTGTCTGTCCCTTTAAGCCCCTGTACCCCTCAGAAGGACAATATTGGGACTCAAAAAGCTATAAACAAAGAGCTCTTTGGAGGATGTTGATACCTAGAGACCCAGTTATATTTACGTACATAAAACGTGCCAAGGTAATAAAATACTTATAAGAGATAAGTAAGTGATTTATGGCTTTAGTATGATTAATAATATCCGTCCCCAACCCTTTTTATCACTTTAAACTGCTGAAAAACCTTATAACTCCAGGATACAGGTTTAATCCATCAGTGCACGTCCCAAACAGGTACCCAAATGATTTAATAATATACCAGTGAGTCTTATTATCCTTTCTCTGTTGTGGCAGCTTGGTTACAAAGCCCTGCCACTCCACCGTGTATTTTTTTTACACATATTTTGTTTTGGAAATATATCCTTTAAGAATATAAATTAAAGGTTCCAAAGTAACCAGGCCTACATGTTTTCATACTGAATTCCCTGAAGAGAGGTGTCAAAGATCCCCAATATAATTGTGGCCCCTCTGTTAACTTATTTAAAAATAAATTTATTAATTTTTATTTATAAAATTAAACCATATCCAAACCAATTAACCTTGCAATAAGCTTTATCCAAATATTTTATGGATTTCTGATGCATTTATTCAGTAATAAAGTTAATATTTATTTGATCACCTCTGGTAGCTAAAGGATAGCAAGGATCTTGGAATCCAGGAGGCTGAAAATTGAAGGCCTGGCTGGGACATATTCTATTTTATTATATTTGATACCTTGGACCAGACATATCATTTAAAATTGAATCAAAGATAAATTTATCTGACTTTTTAACCATGATTTATGATTAAATTATTTTTCAATGGATTTGAAAAACAATTCAGAATTAATAATCTATTATTCAAATATTTTAAAGATAAGAAAAGAAGAACATATTAAAAATCATAAACCAACTGGTTGGGAAGCTTTAACTCAAGCTGAGCAACTTAATATACCTTCTGCAAGTAAACACTTGGATAAACTCCTTGAGGAAGAAGATCTTGAGAGGTGTATCAACTTCCAGGCCATATCAAGGAAACATAAAGCTTGGAAGAAATACCGTATAAATTACTTTTCAAAATATAAAAGTAATTATAAAACTTGTATTACAATATAAATTTTATTAAAATAATATTAATATATTTTATTGACCAATAAAATATTCTTTTACCATCAGTGAACCCTCCTGTACCAGAAACCACCGCCACTGAAACTGATTTAATGGATCAAGAATTCCCATATATCTTTGGACGCCCTGAAAATATTGATTGGACAGGTCAAGACCTCATTGGAACACATCAAGACCCCCTAGGATTACCTATTAAGGAACAATTTAATCCAGATAAAGTCCTGGTACCTTGGAATATGAATTTGAGTAATTTTAAATAAACTTAATTTTACGGATTTTTCTTTTGAAAAATACTTATAAACATATTATTCAATACAAATAGACGTAACACAAGAGCCTCAGGGAGAATTCCCTCCTATGGATCTTTGCCAGGAGCCCCCAGTAACCGTGAGACCACCAATAATGACAACCATGAGGGGAATGGAACCTGTGAATTAAATGTTGGAGGACAAGGAACAGAACCAAGTCATGTTTCCCTCCCCCAACCTAGAGCTGGAAAAGGTAGTAGAATGAAGCCCCCCTCCATTAAAAGAAGGTTCCCTGCAGCCACCCCAGCAGAATCTGGCCAAGGAAGCCAGGATAAAACACTTAGTCAGAGAGCACGTGAAATATTGGGAAGAGTTCAAAGAATCCCAGGCCAAGGAGGACATGGTATCTATGAACAAGATAATATCCCAGGCAAAAGCTACCTGGATAGCTCTTCAGAAAATGATTCCAAGGAAAGAGATAGAATCCTATGTAGAAAATTGGAATCCTTGGGATCAATTAGCCCAACTGAAAGTCAGAGGATCAGGAAAGAATATATCTTCTTCCCATCCAAAGCCAAAGGGAAAGAAGGATTGGGATCAGATAATATCCTTAGCTCAACAGTGGAAAAAGGTGTACAACAGTTAGCCTCTAATTCTGAACACAGTAACTTGTCTAAGCAAACCTTGGATGTAATCACTTCCTTTTCTAATGATATGCTCCATAATTTCAAGATTTTTTGTGGAAATTTGGACACTATTTTTCCTTCCAAATGGATAATGTAATCTCAGTAGTGCCCAAATCAAATAATAACCAAACAAAAACTTTAGGAATGGAAGATATTAAAGAGCATACAGAACAATTATTGGAGAAAATTAATCAAGGTAAATTAGACAGACTCAAACAATTGATAATATTTTTTCATTTATCCAGGAAGATTTGATAACGCCTTTTCAGAATTTAAAAGAAGAATTGGTAAATACTACTAACAGCTCCATTCTGTCTCTTAGTGAGAAATCAGATCTGCTTAATAATAATGTTGACCTGCAACTTGATCTGATCAAGAATGGTCTTAGAGACTTAAACATTTGTCTGACCAACCCCTTGGGGAGTAGCACAGAGGAACAAAAACCTCCCAGACAAACAACTATTCCTTATGCACCACCCTCACTAGGAATACATAGGAGTGACACTTTCAGGCCTAGTCCTCCTCCTGAAATGGAACAAGCCCTCAAATGTTTACCCCCAATTTCTGAATGGCCTAAGTTCTCCAGTGAAGGAGAATAAAATCATATAAATTTCATTAAATTTATTGACTATACCATTAACTCTTATGAACTACCAGAAGCTATAGCTTTATTCAGGCTGCACAGACTTTTTGAAGGAGTAGCTTTGGACTTGTTTATTAGTAAAAGAGAAGAATTGGGATCCTTACCATTGAATTCTTGGAAACTTCTAATTAAAGAACAATTTGGTTTTAAAATAAGGAAAAGAAAAATTATGAAAAATTCAGAAAATTCCTCATTTGATCCCTCCAAGGATAAGCCTCACAAATGTTTCTTGGAACAGAAGAGAAGAATCAATTGATTTCATCCAGATTCAGATAAAGAGGAAGTAAATGAAAGACTCCTAAACTTGTGTCCTGGATTTCAGTTTACTGATACCAGGAACTTTGCCATCCTATAGCTACGGCAAGTGATATTGGTGTTGGAATAATAATTCCAAGAAAATTATGCAAAATGCTCAAATGATTCATTTAGATGCAAGTGCAAATTTTGAGTGGTTTGCTTTGAATTAAATTGATTTAAATATATTTTTCAATAGGGGCCACAGTTTATGCAAACAGGGGATCTTGATTGGATAACAACATCTCTTCAAGGGGCTCTTTTGAACCATGTAAAGACCTTGGGACATTGAGGTCCTAAGTGATTACTCAAAAGGGGTTACTCAAGGGGATTGGGCGGACTTGCTGAATGAAAGAACTTATACCTGGAGGCAGGGAGGATATCATTAATAATTTAAGCAGTAACTCCAAGAATCTTGCAGAAGTTCATGGTTGAAAGGGTTTCAGGACAATGGTTGGGGATTATTCCTGATTTTCTTCAATGGAATTAACAGTGGGTTAGAATTAATAATTATAATATCAGAATGAGGCCATAAATAACTTGTTTATCTTGAATAAACACTTGATCACGGATGAAAAGGGGTCTGGATTGATTACTTAAAAATTACTGGTTTTCAAAACATCTAAAAAGGGGCTGTTTATATACCTTACTACGGTAATAAGACCTTCTCAGCGCACATATAGAGGGTTTTGCTTGTGTTCTGAGGCTGGCAGGCTAGCTGGGGGCAGTTCAGCCCGTCCCAATAATTCTTTCAGCCAGCTGTTTTCAGATCTGCCAGCTTTATGTCAGTTTTTAGCTGCAGAAGCTGTCACAGTAAAAATTTGTTAATTTGTAAATTTTGACTAATTCCTTTATTTGAATAGTTTCATTTAAGTTTTATGCATTGAGGCGGGTGCTAGCTGATTTTCTGGCACTTGCTGATTGGTTTGATAATTTTTAACAATTTTCATGGCAACTTCTTGATGTGTGTTGTGGTCCTTGAAGTTGTCAAGTTGTCAATTTGTCATTTTCTCAGTTTTGGCTATTTCCATTCTTTGTACAACTTTCTTTTGATTACTTGAGCTAACAGCGGGATTTAGTAGATTTTCTAACACCCGCTGATCATTTTGATGATTTTCAATTATTTTTATGAAATTGTGATATTTTTCCAGAATTTTGAAAATGAAGATTACTCCTTTTTTGGAATTTCTCATTATTTGTGTTTTCATTTTAAATGCTTTGTATTTTGAATTTTTTCATTTTTCTTTGAAAATTTTCATTTTTAAAATAAATAATATGCATAAGTCACATTTTTACATATGCAGCTACTCTCTGTCATTGTTGTAGACAGTTAATTCAGTACCTGCCAGCTGTTTTGCCTTTTATGAAGTCTGGCGCGCGCAGGAGTCAGGTCAGCAGAGAGAGGGACGCAGGAATGAATGCGAGAATGTTCACAAAACACATATCCATCCATAACCCCTAAAATATACACAAAACATCAATTCTGACTGAATTTTAGGTGTTTAACCTATAAGTGACAATGAATGTGAAGTATTCAAATGGCAAAAAAGGGCCACCATTGGGTCTGGTGATTTTTGGATTAAACATAGTAATTTATATTAAATGGAAAGGAGTTTGAATTCAAAGGTGGGGTCAGTGAGTGACCCTACCTAATTTTGGGTGGCAAATCCAAATCTGCAATAATATTGATGAATTTCTCACTTCTTCTTAAGTTAATAAAATTTTAATTTTTACAGTTTATTATTTTTTCTACTTGTTAGGTTGCTCTTAAAGAGTGGCAAGCTGACACTGGAAATCTTAACCATAGTGTAAGATGCAGGATGAGCATGGATGCTGACTTAACAACTCTAATCAATGTTTTAGAAGAAGTCATAGACATGAATAGGTTAGACAAGAAGGTTCCTTCTAGACCAAAAGAGAACTTCAACACTAACAAAACCAGAGAACAACCCCCTATGATAAATAACTCTGAAAAGAAGAAACCAAATGAGAAAAGGGATAAAGAGAGAATTCCTGGAACTTGTTGGAACTTTAACAAGACAGGGCATATAAGACAAGACTTCCCATTACCAATAAGAAAGATAGAAGTCTTGGAAGGAGAGAAGGAGGTTGAAGGGAATCAGAACTATGAAGATATAGCTGATACTGAAGGATTCCTTTCTGAATGTGAATTGATCTTGACAAACCCTTTCAATGTAATAGAAGGAGATATAGGCACTTCTATACAAAACAATAACGTCCATGGAGAATTGAGTTTTCCCCAACAATGTGACCCTTTCATAATTCCTAGACATATCACGGATTATAAACCCCTAACAGTTGAACCTATGATTGATAAGAGTTATACTACTGGTCAAACTTTTTATGCAACAGGATTGTATAAAGACAGACCTATAAGTTTATTACTGGATATTGGAGATTTCTTCTCATATTTCTGTACTGAATTCTTAAACAAATGGGATACTGATTGGAAAGAACACCTCCTTCCCTTCTCAAAAGCCACGTTGAGCTCTTGCAACTCTACCATAAATGCTATTGGAGTATGGACTTCTCCTATAATATAACCCCATACTAAAGGATCTTTGAGAATACAAGTGGAATTTGTGGTATTGCTCAATGGATTATGTGACCTCCTGATAATAGGAAATGATGCTTTTTGTCTATATGGCATAGATGTGTTGCAGAGTAAAGGAAGATACTTTACAGTGGGTCGTAATTGGGAAAAGAAGTTTAAGATATGCACCATCCAATCTAACTTCCCCTCTTCCACTTACCAAAAGCATTCAGAAGAATTTAATCAAGAATACTTCTCTCAAGCAGCTATAAATATGAAACTTTCTGAAGAACAGAAGAAAGATATATGGACAGTCTGCTTTGGGATCCAAAATTCTTTCTGTACTAAAGATCATCCCATTAGTGATATCAAAGGACATTACATGGTATTAAAATTGAATATAAAGCCTCCTTATCCTCCAAACCTAAGAAGACCAGCTTATCCCTCTAGTGCTAAGACTAGAATAGCTCTTGAGGAACATATCCAAGAAATGATAAACTGACAAGTATTTAGGAAAGTACGGCACAATTAGCAGGCAGATCTGACCACACCTGTAATCATTTCGTGGCATAATGAAAAGTCAAGAATGGTAGGAGACTTCAGAATGCTCAATAATTATACTCAGGCAGATTATTATCCTATACTCCAGATTGATCATGCTATACATAACTTGTCCAAAGCCAAATATATCACTACTATGGATATGCTTAAAGGTTTCCACCAGATACCTATAAGCCCTGAAGGTAGAAAGTTCATGAGAATAGTCTGTCATTTGGGAATATATGAATATCTTAGCATGACCTTTGGTATAAAGAATGCCCCATCACACTTCCAAAGAGCAATGGATACAGTTCTAGGTACTTACATCAGACAAGGGTGGATGATAGTATATATAGATGATGTTATCATATATTCTGATTATTGGAATACTCATATAAACCAAATAAGATTATTACTCCAACCTATCTCCAAAGCAGGATTAAAACTATCCATGAAGAAATGCAACTTTGGATGTGGAGAATTGAAAGCTCTAGGGCATATAGTCTTGGGTCTAACTCTAGCTGCTGATAAAGTTAAGATAGCTGCTTTCATGAAAAGACCCATGCCTCAAAAGAAAACAGAGTTGCTGTCATTCATTATTTTTTGCAGTTACTTCAGACATAACATCCCAAATTTTTCTATGCTAACTAAAACTCTTTATGAAGTATGCAACAACAAAACCCTATTTGAAATGACTCATGAGAGATTGAAAAACTATGAGGAACTAAAAATAGCTATGACCTCTACTCCTCTACTCATTCAACCAGATTACTACAAACCCATCAAGCTTTACATTGACGCCTGTATGGAAGGGTTAGGAGCTTCTAAACATCAAGAAAGAATAGAAGAAGAAAAAACAGTGGAGAAACCAGTACTCTTCATATCTAGACAGATCAAAGACACAGAAAGGAGATATGGAGCCATTCATATGGAATGCTTGGCTCTAGTATGGGCTTTAGAAAAGCTACACTATTCTTAGAAGGCACCACTTTCCAAGTGATCATGGAATTCAATTCTTTAAGAACTCTCATGAACATAAAGACCCCCAGCAATGATATGCTTGGGTGGAAAATTTCTATAAAAAAGTATACAGGCCAGATGACTATAGTGCATAAAGCTGGAGCTAAAAACCAGAATGATGATACTCTAAGTAGGAATGCTTTGCCTAATGACTCTAGAAATACAGCATATGACCCTGAGGATCAAGATATCTTTCCTATCTTGAACATCAATATTTTTGCATTAGATGCTCCAATCATGGGGATCCACATATGTGAATTAGATAATGCTTTCTTCAATCTAGTGAGGGATAACTAATCCTCTGATATCAAGCTGCTGATTACAATTATGGAATGTGAATCCCAAGAAGCAGCTCTGATAAATAGTTTACCTGCTTCATTACTTAAACCCTATAAAGCAGGAAGGTTTAATTTTTGGGATGGTCTCCTTTACTATAGACACCAACATTCCAGTGTATTGGTACTAAGTAACAAAGAACATATACCACACATACTCCAGGAATTCCATGAAAACTGTTCATCAGGGCATCTATCCACTGAAAGAACCTTGGAGAAAGTAAAAAAAACTGCTTGGTGGATAGAATTGAAGGAAATTTCTATTAAGTATTTTCCTAGCTGTGAGACTCGCCAAAAATCTAATAAAACTACTTGCAAAAGGTTTGGACTCCTACAGAATATCTCAAAACCCAAAACTAGATGGGAAATCATGAATATGGATTTTTTCACTTGCCTCCCCCTTGAGGTACTCATTCATATCAATCTGTCCTGGTTATAGTTGACAGATACTCTAAGAAGGCAAAATTCTTACCGAACCAAAAAGAATATAGTGCTATTGATGTGGCTCTACTATTTTGAAATACAATCATAGCTGACGTTGGTATACCCAAGATTCAAATCAGCAAAAGAGACACCAAATTCACCTCTGAATTTTGAAGGAATCTACATGATATACTGGGTACTACTCTAGCATTTTATACAGCATGCCATCCCCAAACTTATGGATTAGCTGAAAGCATGATACAGACCCTAGAAGCTATGTTAAGAAGGTTCTGTGGCTTTGGTCTAGAATAAAACAATTCAGATGGTTATTTCCATGATTGTGTAAGCCTAATCCCACCTCTAGAGATGGATTATAACAGCAGTAAAAAGTCTACTACCAAAGAAGCCCCTTACATACCAGAAAGAGGATGGATTCCAAAATTCCCTAGGAATAACTTAAACTAAAACTTAGCCAACATTCATCAAACATCTCTTGAATTCAAGAAAAGGATGGATCTGGAAAATAATCATGCTCAAAAATGTGTAGAAGAAGCAGTAGAATACAACAAACAAAGATAGGAAAAATCACACAAAGAACCTGAATGTAAAATAGGAGATCAGATCTTTATTTCAACTTCCAACTTCATCAATTTAGCAGGTAACAGAAAGCTGAAACCAGCCTCTGTTGGACCATTTTTTATCAAAAAGATGCATGGAAAAAATGCTGTAGAAGTAATCCTGAGTGAAGAATTGTAAAGGAAAAAGGCAGTATTTCCTGTTAGCCTAGTAAAACACTTTTACCCAAGAGAAGGTGGCAACCTCCCTACAGCAATGATCCAAATAGAACCTGACCCTGTGAAAGAAAAAGGGAAAGTCAGAAGGATATTGAGAGGAAATAAAGAGAGAGTGCAAGGAAAAGATGTTAGACTATACTTTGTAAGATACAAAGGAGAATCTGCAGATGAAGATGAATGGTTACCAGAGGATAATATACCTGATGGACCAATACATCTCAGAAACTACAGAGCCAGAAAAAGGAACTGAAACACACATGGAATTAATTTTTTTCCCAAAAATTCTCCAAATTCTTTTTCAGATGTGGCCATATCTTGGAGTGGCGGAATGTCAGCTTTCTCATATTGCAGAGCAAACTGCAAAAGTAACAGAAATAACATAAAAATAACAAATACTAAAATTAACCTAAGATGGATTAGGAAAACTACAAAGGAGTGGGAAAACCATGAATATTATTGCAGAAATGAATTTTCCACCCAAAATTAGGTAGGGTTACTCACTGACCCCACACTTGAAATCCAACTCCTTCTTTTTTTAAATAATTAAGCAAAGGAAGACCAAAATACCACGGCACCATTATGGTACTTTTTTGGCCAATTGAATATTTAACATGTATTGTCACATATAGGTTTCACACCTAAAATTCAGTCAGAATTGAGGTGTTGTGTATATTTTAGGAGTTAAAAACAAAAATGTGTTCTGTTACAATTCCCGCACGCAGCCCCAGAAGCCAATAAACCCGCGCACGGCTGCGCTACAGCACTTTCACCCTGTCAAAGCCATGTAAGCAGCCCTGGGCCTCTGAAAAGTAGGCAGTCGCAGGACTACAAGCTGACAAAGTGACAGGCGGCCTGAGAAACATAGGTACCGCGTAAACATGCTACAACCTACATGGGAACATTCTAAATATTTAATAAATGCTCCTGTGGATAATAGATAGTCTAAAAATACATAAAAGTATATAAAAATACCTAAATAACATTTACACGTATTTTTTATCCAAAATAATTTTCAATCCCAAGAATGTCAAAAATGAGATAATGACTATTTCTAAAAAAATATTAAAATACTTTGATATTCAATTATGAAAACCACCAGACATCAGTATTCTTGTGACATACTAAGGAAACCAAGTATGTAAAAATATTACATGGATACTCATGAATTATATTTTTAAATAATTATTTCTCATAAATCAACTAAAATTTGAAATTAAGGAGTAAAATCAATGTCATGACTTTACTCCAATTATTTAATACATAATGAGAACTCACCAGTAATCAGAATATCCATAGGAATAATGTTTTGGTCTCTGCAGCACAAGTTCAAGCCCTTGATCTCCCACAAGTCAAGGTTTCATTGGAAGAAATTTTGGAATATTTTATTTCATTGAAAGGTTCCTCTGGAGCTTTCTGTCAAGTAGAAAGGGGATTCTCAAGAGTTTCAACCAAAGGATATTTCAAAAAAGGAAAAGGATCTAAATGTTGTTAGGCCACTGAAGCACTTGGTCTCCCTACCAAATGGATATGATCATTATAAGGGTTGAGGGATGTGTTCCTGGTTGAGCAAGTACATGAAATTGTAAAAGAGAATCTGTTACAAATTGGCAAACTAAAATAGGATAATCAAGTTAGTTAATTAAATTTCACACAACCACCCTTCATACTAAAGGGAAATCTTAGATGATTGTGAGTGCAAAGGGAGAGACTCAGTGCAAGGGAAAATGAAAGGTAGCAAAGAAAACTGCAAAGTGCAAACTTATGATTTGATGGCTCAAAAAACAGCAAGAATAAGTAATTTTTCCAATGGAAAAGAACTAAAGCCAATCCCAATTTGATGACTGGATTTAGCAAATGCAAGAATGCATGAAATTAATTAACTGAGAAGACAACTTTCAGGCAGGAAACACAGAATTTATAGGGTAATCCACAGGTGAGTAGATGAAACCCAATGGGTGGTAAACTACATCTAGAGAGGGTTGAGGAAATTAATGCAAAGGATGGAATGGGAATTAAATAACAGGAAATTCCTTTCCAAGGTTGTAGCTTAGGTGCAAGAAAAAAGAATATGTGTGTAAAAGGATGTAATAGATGAGACAGGAAGGCACAAAATGTGAGCAAAATGGAAATATGAAGATTTAGCTTATGCAGGGTAAGGGACTAGTCTATTTTCAAAATATATGGTTGATGTGGATATCTAGTCATGAGTGCAAACTAGTGTGAGTGCATGACCCTGAATGGAGATCTGAGGGTTAATGATACACAGGGTAGAAGAGCAAAGCTTGAATGGATGGTTGAAGGGTATTAGAGTTAACTGCAAGATTTGGAATTATATACTGACTTGCCAAGATTGGATGGTTTTTGCAGGAGCCAGAGATAGTGAGTGGGAGGCACCATTGATTTTGTGCTCTATTTGGGTTATGCTTTATGGACTGAGGTAGATGATACTGAGGAGAAGGATATGTCAAAAGGGGGAGGAAAATAAACTTTAACCTTGGAGAATGACAATGCCTCAATTAAAATTTATAAATGTGCCAGCCTCCCGGTTTTGAAGATCCCAATCATACAGACTGGGTCTGCAAGGTCACCAAAGCTATCTACAGGCTTAAGCAATTGCTGTTCCCATCAAATCTTGATCTTGACACCTCCCTTAACTTTGTTTTTCTGCTGAGTTCTACAACCCATCCTATCCTTTATGGTGGTGCATGGATCTCTTTTGGGTTCCATTACTGGCCATTTCAACAAATTTGAAATTTTTGGCACCTCCAACTTTTTCATCTCCTTTGGGAGGGTCAGTGTCGCCAAATTCAAGTTGGATCCAATGAGGATCTACATCTTCAACTTTTCCTTTAAATCTCCTGTCTTACATTGTGTTTCTAGGCCCATCTCACTCCATCAATTCCACCTCTAACTTCTTTCTCCCCATTGGAAATTCCAATTCCTTTCTCCCTGTGACCAACTTTCAATTAAAATTCCTCAAACAGGGTTCAGATGATTGCATCAAAGCCCCACCCCAACCAACTTATTGGGTCCTTGCTCTATCTCTCCCAATGCACCAGGCCCAATTTTTCCTTTTCTTCAACAGACTATCTTGGCTCCTTTGCAACCCCTTCAAATCTTAGTGGAATTCCACTATCAACATTTCTTTCTATCTCCATACGTCAGGCCACCTACATCTCACACTGGGCAGCAAGGATATTGATCTTGTTTTCTTTGCTCATGCAGAATGGGTGGAAGGCAGTGGGAAGAGGAGATCCACCTCTTGGTACGCCTTTGCCATAGGATCCAGCTTCATGTCTTAGAAGTTGAGGAAGCAACCCAGGGTTTTTCTCTCCATCACAGAAGCCAAGCACAAGGCACTCTGCAAGGCCTGCAAGGAGGGTCTGTGGCTCCAAAACATGCTCTTGGATATTAAGCTTTTAGACCCCACCCCTTTCCATCTTCTTTGTTTAAAAAAGCTGCACCAAAGCTCTGTCCAAGAACCCCCAGCATTCTTCAAGAACCAAAAACAGTGAACCCAGGCACACTTTATCCATGAGTGTGTAAAGCAGCACATCTTGTGGGTGCAACAGGTCTCCACCTCCAATAGGTTGGACAACAGGCTTACCAAGCCACTCTCTTGTGTGATTCTAAATTCCCATTGTGGTTTTCTTGGTCTCTTTTGATGTGATCAGCAAGGAGGGTTTTTGGAGCACAGAAGCTACAAACTTTTCCTTATCTTCATTTTCTTCTTTTCCCTTTTTTTGATTCTTTAAATCTTCTCTTTTCTGCCTTTCAAATCAATAACTTCCAAATTCCCAGACCAATTCCTAAATCTTACCTGTCCCAGGATTTCACACTATCCATGAAAAAAATCAATTGTCCCCTAGCTGGGAGCAGATCTTGAGTAATACAGAAGGATCCCTGTTGTCATCTTGCTACTATGGCAGTGCAAGCTTCAAAAGAAACAAAAATAACATGAAAATGATAATATCAAGATTAACTTGAGAAGGAGTAGAAAACCAATAAATATTATTGCAGAAATGGTTTCTACACCCAAAATTAGGTAGGGTCACTCACTGACCCCACCCTTGAAATCCAACTCCTTATATTTTGAAATAAATAAGAAAGGAAAAACCAAAATATCACAGCACCACTATGGTACTTTTCTGGCCAACTAGATATTTCACATGTATTGTCACGTATAGGTTTCACACCTAAAATTAAGTCAGAATTGAGGTGTTGTGTATATTTTAGGAGTTACACATGGAAATGTGTTCTGTCACAATTCCCACGCGCAGCTGCGGCTACCAATACACCCGCACGCGGCTGAGCTGCAGCACTTCCACCCTGTCAAAGTACCCTGACAAGCCCTGTACAAAGCCCTGGGCCTCTGACAAGTACTCAGTGGCGGGACTACGGTTTGACAAAGTGACAGGCGGCCTGAGAAACCTAGGTACCGCGTAAACATGCTACAACCTACACAGGAACATTCTACATATGTAATAAATGTTCCCTTGGATAGTAGATAGTCTAAAAATACATAAAAGTATCTAAAAATACCTAAATAACCTTTATACATATTTTTTATCAATATAATTAAAAATACCAAAAATGTCGAAAATAAGATAACTACTATTTTTAAAAATATATTAAAATACTTTGATATACAATTATGAGAACTTTAAGGCATCAATACTTTTTTTGAAATAGTAAAAAAAAATGAAGTAAGAATATCACATGAATTCTCATAACTTGTATTTTTAAGTAAATTATTTTTAGTAAATCAACTGAATTTTGAAAATAAGGATTAAAATCAATATCACAATTTTACTCCAATCAGTTAATAAATAATGAGAACCTACCTGAAATCAGATTACCCGTAGGAATACCTTTTTAAAATTATTAACATACTGGGAAAATTTACTAAAGATAACAATTAATAATACAAAATATGGACAGATTAGTTTTATCCACACGTCTAAAACATCAGTTAAAAGGTAGAATAATTCCCATACCCTGTGGAATTAGATACTACCTGTGCCATAGCACATAGAAAATGTGACAGGCTACCACTGGTTACCCTTCTAGCCTTAGTTTCCAACCCTTTGAGCCCCTATATCCCTGAGACGGACAATATTGGGACTCAAAGAGCTATAAATAAGGAGCTCTTTTGAGGATATTAATACCCAGAGATCCAGTTATATTTACATCCAGAAACCGTGCCAAGGTAATAAAATAATTATAAGTGATAATTAAGTGATTTATGGCTTTAGTCTGATTTATAATATCTGTCCCCAACCCTTTTTATCAATGTAAATTGCTGAACAACGTTAAAAACACAGTAAACAGGTTTAAACCATCAGTAAACGTCCTAAACAGGTACCCAAAGGATTTAATAATATACCAGGGAGTCTTTTTATCCTTTCTCTGTTGTGGAAGCGTGGTTACAAAGCCCTGAAACTCCACCGTGTATTTTATATAAATATTACCTTTGGGAAATATATCCTTTAAGAATATAAAATAAAGGTTCCAAATTAACCAGGTCTACATGTTTTTAA
The DNA here is from genome assembly GCA_025617555.3 of Puccinia polysora. Lineage (NCBI taxonomy): Eukaryota > Fungi > Basidiomycota > Pucciniomycetes > Pucciniales > Pucciniaceae > Puccinia > Puccinia polysora. Next base: position 7,810,120 of record CM062638.1, on the reverse strand, counting down.
ACTTAATTCCCTGAAGAGAGGTGTTAAAGATCCCCCATATAATTGTGGCCCCTCTGTTAATGCATTCAATAATCAATTTATCAATATTGATTTATAATATTAAACCATATCCAAACCAATCAACCTTGCAGTAAGCTTTATCCAAATATTTTACATATTTTTGCTGCATTTATTGTATAATATATTTATTATTTATTTTATCACCTCTTGTAGCTAAAGGATAGCAAGTATCTTGGCATCCAGAAGGCTGACACCTGTCTTATCCTTCTGTCACTACTTAATATTGGTGTATCCTCAGGTAAGTAATCTGTTCTTAATTTTTCAACTAACTCTAAAATTTTACATTCTCTTACCTTCATCTGATCAATTAAAACTTCTGTCACTGTTCAATATCTGAATATTGTCAGAAAACCGCAAGTTTCCCAAAATAGGTAGAAGAAATTCATAGCCTCTCAAGGAAATTTCCATGGAAAAGTCCAAAAGAAGCAAATTTAAAATGAAACCAAGCCCTCAGAATACTGATATTTATTTTCCTACATGTGGCAAGGCAGGAAATACTTCCAGGAATTTTTACAAGAAATTTAGTAAGTTAAATAATGTAGAAGTGGAGAAAGGTGAAAAGTTCAAAGTTTCCTATGTTTTTTTTGATGACCATAGTGAAGAAGCTAATGAAAAATTATCCATAGGTTTCATCAATTCTAGTAATGCATTGAATTGTTTAGTGCAAATTTGATTTTGCATTAAATCTTGCAGATTTCTCCCAGATTTTAGAGCTTGCAAGTCTACAGCGGGAAGAATTTACTTAGAGAGATTCTATCAAAATGAGAGAAGAACTTGATAGGATGACCAACAGTTAGCCTAAAAATTTGTTCAGGTACTCTAGTACCCCTAAAAGCTTTAAAAATCAGGCCATCTTTGCAAGATTGAGCTTTAATAATCAAGTTTTTGTTAATTGAGAATACAGAAATTGAAGAATTTATTGTTGGGAAAAAGTTTTGTGAAGAAGTGTTGTTTAAGCTTTTTTGATGAGTAAAATTATTTTTTATTTACAATTGGGAGCAGTGAAATATTTTATGAAAATAATTTTGATGGAGTTTTCATAAATAATTTTTCAGAGGAAGATTTTGACAAAGAACCCATACAATATTCAAAGATCAACTTTTCATTGAAATAGGAAGAGAGGGAGGATCTGTTTTCTCTATTTTTTGAACACAAAGACTCTTTTGCAAAAGTAAAGGAGCATTTTGTGTGCATTATAGGGAATGAGTTTATATTTACCTTGAAAATAGATGGAATTTATCCCCCAGCTTTGAGGAAGCATCCTTTCCCAGAAAGCCCCAGGAGCAAAGAGGCAATCAAGGAACATGTAGATACATTGTTTAAATTCAATTTAATTAGGAAATAAGGTGCTAATAAGGATGTAGAAATTATCACATCCATTATAATAGCTTGGGTAAATGGGAAGTCAAAAGTGGTTGGGGATTTCAGATCTTCAAATTCCTATTAAAAACTTGACAGATATCCCATGCCAACTATCTTTGAGTCTTTGAGTAAATTGTACCAAGCTAAATACATTTAATGAATGGATTTTCTGAAAGTTTTTCATAATAATTTTATTGACGCAGCACTTCCAGAATTGTAATATTGCATTTCAGAATTCCCATCCTAGTTGGTTGTAGATCACCAATTTTAAAATGGTTTCAAAAAACCCAATTTCATAGACAACCAATTTAATTTTGGTTTTGAAATACCCAATTCAAAATTCAACCAATTTAACTTGATTTGGAAATTCAAAACCCAATAGAAATCCAATTTCAATTGCTTGGAGGACCTCAAATTCAAATTAGAATTTAAAATCCCCCAATTCAATTTTTTCACTCAGTGGCTGCATTGCAATTCAAAAGCACATTTGATCCCCCAATGATTTACCATTTGATTGAATGAGAACCCCATTATTCATGTCATTCTTTCATGGCCCCCAATTTTATTTTTTCATTGGAATTCTCCGTCTAATGCAATAAAATTGTTTTTCAATGCTCACCAATTTATATGAAAAGTTGTTTGGTGGCCCACCAATGAAATAAATTGATTGGATGGTGAGTAATAAATTCAATCCAAAATATTTTGTGACCAATCAAAAATGAAGTAAGAAAAAGCAGGAGTGTCATAAGCACAACTAAAAAACAAATTGCCCACCAAAGGCAACAATAATTCCAACATTGCACAGAAAAATTTACCCAAAAGATAAAGAAAAGGTTGCAATTAATTGAGCGGAGAAGGTGGGAAAAGCCCACAGAAGTTTAGAAGAATTTCAAAAATGAGCGCGCGAAAAAATTGAGAAGAATTTAAAAAAGAAGCGCACGGAAAATGTGAGAATAATTTCAAAGAGAAGCGCTTGCAAAAGGTTAGGAAAATTTCAAAAAGAAGTGCGTGCTGTAAGAACGGAATCAGGGTCCAGAAACTTCTGAATTTGAAATCAAAGGGAAGGCATGAATAATATTAATTTGTAGTGAGGGAACAACACTACCTGCGGCACGATGGTGTGGGACAAGAATTAAACAAAATAAGTTATAGTTTGTTAAGATTTCAATAGGTTGCAATGAGGTTCCATGAGATGCAAGGCAAGAAACAGCATCAACAAGCATGAGCAATGGCTTGCGGGTCTGTTTTATGTGTGGATGCGTTTAGTTGGAGGTAGCTCAATTGGAGGATGGATTGAGCTGAATAGCTTTGATTGGTGAGGAGCAAGAGATTGGTTGGGATGATGATAATTATGGGGGGTCATTGGGGAATCCCTTGAAAGCAAAGATGATTGATGGTTGCAGTTGTTGTTGTCATTGATCTGATGTGTTGTCATTGCTTTTTTTGGCGCGGGGATGATGGAGGGATAAAAATTGAGGGTGATTGATTGCTTCTGAGGATGGATGGATGGGTGGATTTGATGCATGCGCTTGGCCACAAACAATTGGTGGCCAAGTGCAAAGAGGAGGAGTTGAACGGAAGACCTGGGGACTTGAAAACCCCTGGGGAGCCCTTCCTAGACCACTAGGACATGAAATTTGGGAAGAGGGAGAAGAGGAAGGTTTCCATTCCAACACATTTTTTTTAATTAGTCTTTCAAGATAGATGAAAGGTAAATTTTTTTTCAAAAAATTGCCCTTTTTCTGTGGTATCCCATATTGGTCACCACATCTCTTCCAAACTTACAGACTTTCTCTATTCTGCATCTTTTTTGAAGATATCAAGAAAAAAATGAAGAAAAAAATCAATTGAAACAAAAGAATTTCCATTTCTTGATCTTTAGAGTGATTGAAGAGTTGAAAAATATCTTGATCCATCCAAAAGAGTCCCAGAAGCAGAAGATATAAAATTTCAGCTTAATTATGCTAGGAAATTTGCATTCCTTTGGATACAGCAAGTAATATTGGTGTTGGAACAATAATAATTCCCACAAAATATGTAAAATGCTCAAAATTATTGATTAAAATCATGTGCAAAGTTTGGAGTATTGGTTTGGTTAAAATGGTTTCAATATATTTTTTAAGAGGTTCCACAGTTCATAAAAGACAGGGAATTTTTATTGAAACAACTTCTCTTCAAGGGGCTCTTTTTAACCATTTAAATACCTTGACACAATGAGGTCCTAAGTGATTCACTCAAAAGGGGTTTACACATGGGGGAATGGGTGTACTGTCTGTTTCACAGCACTTATACCTGGAGGCAAGGAGTAGATAACTTACTAATTTAAGCAGGAACTCCAATATTCTTGCAGGAATTCACTGTTTGAAAGAGTCTCAGGGCAATTTTTAGGGATTTTGCTGATATTCTTCAATGAATTAATGATGGGGTTAGAATTAAAAGTTATACTATTGGACTGAGGCCAAAAATAAACTTGTTTATTTTATGAAAAACTTGATCATGGATGGAAAGGAATCTGGATTTATTACTTAAAAATTACTGGTGTTTAAATCATCAAAAAGAGGCTGTATATATACATTTTTGGGTTAATAAGACCTTCTTAGGGCACATAGAGAGGCTTGTGCTTGTGGGCTAAGGTAAGAAGGCTGGCCAATGCTAGTTTGGCACATATTCTTAGTGATTTCAATCATCTATACCTGCATTTGTCACACTTCTATGTGAAATAATTGTCAGAAAATGTTTAAATGTTGTTTTATTTATTTTTTTAAAGTTCTAGCATATCTCCTTCATTTGTATTATATTATTTTGAGTGACATGGGTAGAAGTGGGTGTTTGTAGATTCTAAGCCATCTTCTGCAGATGTGGGTAATTTTTAATAATTTTTAGGTGAACTTACTGATATGTTTTGTGGTTCATAAAGATTTGACAACCATATTTAGGTGACAAAATTTATTATTATTTCCCTTAATTTATTTTTTTATACTTTGAATTTCACATTTTTTGTTCAAAATTCAGAGGTTTTAAAAATTCCTCCATATCCAGTCAGGTTTTTACATATGCACAATGTATGCATGCAGGTTGTAGCATGTTCCTGCAGTACCTGGCTGTCAGGAATGGTTCAGTTGCTTTTCACATGCGCAGGCCTTGACAGCTACATGCAGAAATCCATAATCCCCCGCCAGCAGAATATTGCAGGGGGGTTTGCCTAAATATTTAGTATCGGGCATGAGTAGCCTTGCTGTATGGATGCAGGGCTGCGCGCGGGAATTGTGACACAACACCAATCTGCCTGTAAATCCTAAGATATACACAACACATCAATTCTGAGTGAATTTTAGGTGTGAAACCTATACATTAGATTACATGTAAAATATTAAAATGGCAAAAAAGTGCCATAGTAGTGGCGTGGATTTGTGGTCATTTTTCTTTTGATTTATTTAAAAATATAAGGAGACAGAATTCAAGAGTGGGGTCAGTGAGTGAATCTAACTTATTTTAGGTGAGGAATCCAAATTTTTGATCACATTGCACTGGTTTTATTTTTATTGCTATTTTTTATTTTTAATTCTACTTTGACAGGTTTCTCTGTGCAAGGAGCAAGCTGACATAAAAAAAAGAGGGTGTCCCAGGTGCTCACGTATGTGGCATTAAGTAGAGTTTCACAAAAAAAAACGCAGCAAATGACTCTGGCCGTGCAGGATTGGGAGGACTGATAGTTGCCTCCACAACAATAGAACTGTTTAAATTAATCAGCAGAGAACCCTGTGGCCAACTGAGTTTAATCAAGCTCTTAAAAAACATAAGTTCCACCTCTGACTTGGCAAACCACCCAATAAGGACCATTCCAGCAGTTAGAGAAAAGCGTTCCCCACTGAGTCTCTGCGGATTGAATATAAGCTAAAACTAGAACACCAGTTTTCAAGGGATTCCTTATTTGATTTTAGTTCTTATCCTCACAATACTGCACCAATTTTTCTCTTGATTCCATCATCTTCTCATAAGCTTCATCAAAAACATTTTCACTTTGCTCCAGTTGCTTGGATCTGGCAACTAATAGATCAGTGGTTGAAGACACCTTCTCCCATGAGATACCCAAAAAAGATTAAATCTCCAGGTTCAAAGGAAGAAATTCCCTTTTAGCACAGATGATTTTATAAGCTGAATAGCAAATGGTCTGTTTATTTGATATTCTATCATAGAAGAGAACTGGAGGAATAAATTTTCAAAAATTCTTCCCACTTTCACCAGCCATTTTTACAAATTCAGCCTTCAAAGAAGCATGGCCTTGTTCCAACATGCCTTGGCCTTCAGGATAATAAGGAGTAGTAACTCTATGTTTTCCAGGAAGAGATTGGATCATTTCATAAATTTTGCCACCATCAGTAGAGTGAGATCCAGCCAAGCCATAGCGCATTGTCCAAGTCTCATAAAGAAAAGCTGCCACTGATTCAGAGCTAAGATTCTTAAGAATTTTGGCTTCAAACAATCCAAAAAATCATCTCTAGCCACAATGAGGTAATTAGCACCACAAGCCTTAATAGGAACCACATCCATAGCAATTCTTCCAAAGATAGTGTACTCCCCAGTAGGATAAAAAATTTCATCTGGATGCCTAAGATCACATTTTTGACAAACTTCAGAAATTGTGCACCATTGAGAAACAGACCTCTTCACAGATGGCCACCAGAATTTTTTGGATAATTTTCAATAAGTTTTAGTTTCCCCACAATGGCCAAGACCTTCATGGAGACTTTCAAGGATAGAATCTTTTATAGAAGGGATAGTAATGACAATGAGAGCATAAGTATTTCCTCTTTTCTTAAGCCTAGAACCTTGTACAAAGAAATTAGAGGAATTTCTTTTGAGATATAAAAATTACTTAGCAGAGAGATCAGGAGGTTTTTGAAGAGTTGAAAGGTACTGCTCTAATTTAAGCCAGAACCCTTGTTGAAAGCCAGAACCCTTTGTGAAAGCCAGAATAATCTTGAGAGGAAAAGGAGTAGAAAGGAAGTATTGAAGGTTCTTCTTCATTGAAATCCACTCCAACATCAGATTCATCATCTCCTAGAAGAATTCAGAATAGACCATCAGGCATAGTTAAAGATTTTCCAGGCCTATGAATGATATCAAAAGTGAAAAGCTGAATAAAGGTCACCCAACAAGTCATAGAAGCGGGTGAAAGGCTGGGAGCATTGATCATTTCAATTTTGGATTAAGCTTCAACTTTCAGTTCAAAATTTTGTCCCCAAAGGAGGTTTTGGAGATTCTTCAACATTGTAGCCCAACCACAGAGTTCCAGTTTTGGTTGAGATTATTTGGATTCTACATCTGAAAATAACAATGATTCATAGAGATCAGGACGGCCCCAACCATTATCATCTTCCTGAGTAAAAACAGCCCCAACAGATTGAAAACTAGAATTTACAACCAGCTTGATCTTTCCAGCCGGAGGTTCATAAGATATCTTTTTCAAAACTATGTCTTTACAAAAAATCATTTTCAGAAACTGAAATTTTTTTTCACAATCTTGGTTCCAAATCCATCCAGCTTCTTTCCTGTTTAGATGTTGCAAAGGAGCACAGATTTTAGATAAATATGGGATAAAGATTCAAACATAAGTTACAACACCTAGAAACCCTCTAACTTCAGTGGGATTGATTTGAGTGGGCCAAGAGATGATCTTGTTGAATTTGGCTGGGGCCATCCTTCTTCCTTCTTTGCAGACCAGATGACCAACAATTTCCAGATCAGGGACACAAGCAGCCAATCTGGATCCATAGATAGTAAGGCCAGACTCCTCAATTTGAAACAGAATCCTTTCAAAAGTAGTAGAATATTCCAGGTTAAATTGAACAATGCCTGAATGCCAAGGCAAGAGCTCATTATAATAGTAAGAAACTGGAACTTTAATTCATCCATTTTTCATAAAGATACCAGCATGATCAGGAATTTCATCCTGGAGTATCTTCATCACTTGAACCTGATAGGCTGAAACCAAATTGGTGGCACCTATAGGAAATCAAGTAAGTTGGAATTAACCAAGAGGAGCATTGAAGGTAGTGAGAGGGAAAGAGATAGGATGTAATGATTGTTTTTCATAAAAACCTATAATGTCCACTAGACCATAGCAAGCTGTCCCAGAGAAAGATTTAACAAATTATTCAGTGGCAGGAGGAATACCATAGTCTTTAATAGCAACCTTGTTGAGAGGTTGAAGATCATGAACTATTCTAAATTTACCATTACTCTTGAGGACACAGAAGACAGGGCTGGAATAACAGGAAGTTAATTGTTCATATAACTGGTACCAACTTTCTTGTGGAGCAACTTGATAAATTTGTAGACTTTAGCAGCAGGGATTAGGATATTTTTCTTTTGCCAAGGCTCATGTTCAACTACAGTAATGATATAAGGGAGAAAATAGGATTCTTTCAAGATACCTCTATCTTCTTCTCAGAAAGAATAGATTTTTCCCTTAGAGATAACAATTTTTTGATCAAATTCAACTCAGAAGCCATCCATCTGGCCCAAAGTTGACCACCTTCAGACTTTCTTCAATGAAACAACCATGAGGCACAAAGGGACCACTAACAGATTGAGATAAAAAACAGTTAGGATCACAATATAAGGGAGGATGCATGAGAGGAGGATTGAAATTGAGAGGCATAGGCTGGTTAGCTGGTTGGAAATCTTTTGCACCTGTTTTATACTTGGTAGCAAAAAGAGAATTTCTTGTTTTCTCCAAGCTTTTACCAGCAAAACCTGACTACAGAAACTAAGACCAAGTTCCAAAATTTTCCACATCCACGGTTCTGCAAAATTCTCAAAGGGTGCCTTTTCCATAAAAGAAGGACCAGGAGATAATACTTTTCTCAGATGTGTGGCACAAGGTAGGGATTTGAAAACAATGGTAGAAGATAGCCCTGGTGGTGCACAATTGGGAGGACTTAATTTACCCCAAATTTCCTCCACTAAAGCCCATCCTCCATACCAAAGCCACCAAGAATAGAATCAACATCAGGATCTAGTTTATAATCATTGCACAGATTTGAACCAGAACTGAGAGAAAATTGATCAGACTTAACAGTACAAGTAAAAGAAGACATAACAGATCCACAAAGGAAGAAATAATTTTGGAATTTTCTATTTTGAAATGTTTTTGATTTTTAATCCTTTCTAGATTAGAATAAAATAATGATAAAAAAGAAAACTAAGCCTTGGGGATGAGAGTTGATACTTGAGTTGAATTATGAGCCTGAGAATAACTTTAACTGTTGGTAGGATCAACTCCTCCAATAAATGACAGGAATCAGAATTATCCTTCTGCTTCACCTTGTAATCCAATTTATAAGGAGGAACAGTGAAATATCTTGCCCAATGACCAGAATCCAAAAAGCAGAGAGGTACTTCAATTTTTCTACCATAAGCATCAGGGAGGAGAATTATCTCCCCAACTTGATCAGAAAACATCAGGGTAGCACCAAAACCAATTAATAATGGTCAAACCAAGATCATAGGGCCTTACAAACAAGTTAGCCAAAAATGAAAAGTTCCAAAGATATTTTGACCAATTCAAAATTGGAAATATTCAGAAATACTTACCAATTCACAAGATTGATTCCCTATCCCATAAACCGCAGGATTGAAGCTGACCCTAGGACTAAGCTTAAGTTTGAAGGCCATAGCATCTGAGATTAAGTTGAGCTGAGAACCAGAACCCACAAGGGGAGAAACAGTTTCAAATGAATCACCAAGATGCAAAAAGGAAAGCCAAGGGGACAGGAGTAAAGGCTGTAATCTGAGGATGGATTTGTTCCACCAGAGTCCTGCATCAAAGTGTCAAAGGAAACCTTGAATTTTTCAGGAAAAATCTCCACAGGTCAAAAAGAGACCCATTTCTGCATTCCATCAGCAAAAGATGGAGAAATCTAAAGTAGTTCCCCTACAGATAGATCAGGAATCTTGAGATCTGAAATTTTATTTAATACTTCCACAGCATTGGGGTGGTTGTTTGAAATTCCCCTCTCAAACCAAAATTTGGGCTGGGTGGAGGGAGGAAGTTCAGTTACAGCAGGGAATAAGATAGGATCAGAAGGTTGAGGTGATTTAACAGATGAAGTAGGATCAGGCAAAGATCAAATTTAAACTGGTTTTTGAAGGATTGAATTTGGTAAGTGTCAGCTTGCTACTATTACAGAGCAATCTTCAAAAGTAACAGAAAAAAAACAAAAACAAGAATTAAAATAAAAATTAATGAAGGTAGATATAATTCTTAAATATTATTTGAAATTCAGATTCTCTATCAAATTTAAGGTAGGGTTAGTCACTTACACCTACCTTCAATTCACACTCCTTACATTTTTAAATAATTAATGAAGAATTTAACAAAGGCACGGATTTCGGATTTTGGACATTTTTATACTTCACATGAAACCCCATGTATAGTTTTCACAGTGAAAATTAAGTCGGAATCTGTGAATTCTGTATATTTGAGGAGTTACATGCGGGAAAGTGATTTGTCACAATTCCCGCATGCAGCTGCAGAAACTGAGATACTAGGGCAAAGCTGAGCAGAAGCACTGCCACCCTGTCTACATGACATGAGAAGCTGGGTAAGCAGTCCTGGGCATCAGAAAAGTAGGCAGCCTTGGGACTACAGGCTGGCTTGACAGTCTGATGGAAGGAAACTTGAGGTACCTCCTAAACATGCTACTACCCAGACAGAGACTTTTCACATATTTAATAAATGTCTCTGTGGCAAGACCATGATCAGAAACATACAGAATGGTTATAAAATTACCTAAAAAGCACCTTTGACACATTTTTACTAAATATATTAAGAAAACATGAGAATGTCAAAAATAGGTACCAGAATATTGAAAAACCTTAAAACTTATGTTAAAATGACAAATATGGGTACTTGAAGACATCAAGATACCCATGAAAATTTGAGGAAAATGAATATGTAATAATTATATATAATTTCCCATAGTATATATTTTGAATTAATTTTTTTAAGTAAATAAGCAGAATTTTAAAAATTAAGACCAAAAGCATTAGTATGCTTTTTATCCCATTTATTAATAAATACTGAGAACTTACATTACATCAAATTGACTGTGGGAAGGTCTACTGGGAAGAAATATCAAAAGCATGGGGATTTCTACGAGGGATAAAAAATAAAAATAAAATCATGTGAATAAATAAGGTGTCATTCACATGCCAATAACTCAAACAAAGAGTAGAATAATTCCCTTACCCTGTAGAATTATATTTTACCCGTGTTATAGCACCAAGGAAAAATAATAGGCTACCAATTTTTCCCCTGGCAGCCTTAGAACCTGTCCGTTTGAGCCCCTATATCCCTCAGAAGGACAGAATTGGGACACAAAAAGCTATAAATAAAGAGCCCTTTTTTTTAGGTCATTGATAACCCAGACCCAGTTATAAGTACATCCAGAAGCAGTGACAAAGTTATCAAATAATTATAAGAGGTAAGTGGATGATTTATGGCTTTCTTTGAATTAATAGTATCCATCCCAAACCTATTATTATCAATTTATGCTTCTGAACAACACTCAACCCCAGATAAAGGTTCAAACCCATACATAAACATCCCAAAAAGTTACCTAAAGGATTAAATAACATACCAGCAAGTTTATTTTCCTTTTTTTGTTGTGGAAGCTTGGTCAAAAATCCCTGCCACACAACCATATATTACATATGTATATTATCTTTGGGAAAGAATATAAATTAAAGGTTTCTAGAGTAACCAGGTCTACAGATTTCAAAGTGAATTCCCTGAAAAATAGGTGTTAAAGATCCCCAATATCCATTGTGGCCCCTCTTTTTATTAATTTATTAATTTATTAATTAATTTATCAATAATTTATCATCAATAACAAAACCAACTCACCTTGCATTAGCTTTATCCAAATATTGCACGGATTATTGCTGCATTTTTAGAATAATATATTTTTTATTTATTCTATAACCTATGCTAGCGAAAAGGTAGCAAGGACCTTGGAATCCAGGAGGCTGGAAGTAAGGGAGGATCTTTATGAGGTTTAGGCTCTTCATGTTATTTCCTAGCTGGATAAGATTGATAAGTGCTGTGGTAAACCAAACCTGTCCTTAGGCCATCAGACTCATTTTATCTTATTAATTATTATTCTTAAATAAAATTAAAGTCAAGAAAATACTAAATAAATTCCAAAACCCCTCATAAACTATACTCTAAACTCAAACCAACCTGAAAACCCAAATCAATCACCAGATAAACCCCTTCAACCATATCAACACCTGTCACAAAAAACAACCCAACACCTGGCACAGACTGGATTATGTCACATGGATTAATGAAAAGTCTTAATTGAATATATAATCAAAAGATTATGCTCAAAATGTTGATTGGGTAATTTGAATTAATAGAAATTATCACATTGAGGGACCAGCAACATTCTGACAAGCAGCAGCATACAAATAGAGGCATAAGGTGAGTGAGAAAATAAAAATACAAAAGAAGTTGAGGACAGAAATGAAAAGGATTGAAATAATACCAGACAGTCAAAGTTGAGATTTTGGGAAAGTGGATCATATTGAGGCAGGTTGAGGATGGTTGTTGAGCAATTGAGCAGTTGGCAGTGGAGAGGTAAACATTGGGAGTGAAGATTGTATGAAGAAATTGGACAAGCAAGAAAGAAAAGAATGAAATAAAAATAAGAAACAAACGGATAGATGATAATGGAAACAAGTCGTAAAAAGACTCCCGGGGACCTTGAAGGAAAGTCTTGGGTAAGAACAGGTAAGCGCGAGGTCGCCCAAACTGCTGCAGATGTCACTATAACTGCGCCGCGAGTGTGCGCGTGCTGTTAACCAGTAAGAGGAGGATTTGACACTTTGACACCCCTTTTGGCTGGTAGGATTTCAAGGTAACAAAAGAGAGGATTAATGACTTGAACTAGCTTTGATAAAGGAATGCAAGGTAGTGCTTTTGTCAGCCCATCAGCAATCATCTTGTCCGAAGGGATTAGTTTGATTTTGAGATTGTTTGCTCGTAGTTCCTCCCTGATGGCTTTAGTTTTTATGTTGATATGGCGAGTTTTGGAATTGCAGCCAAATTTCTTCAATTTGTTGTCCAATCCTTTGTTGCCAAATGGTCTAAGCTAGGTTGCTTTGGTTTTTCCCACATTTCTGAAACTAAAACCCTCATCCAGATAGCCTCCAAAAAGGAGTTGACTAATGGGTTGAGTTCAGCCTCAGTGGTGGAGTGTGTTACGTTTCTCTGGCCGTAGCTGCTCCAAGCTATGGGTGATCCAAATAGTAGGGTTATGTGGCCGGACTGCGAATGCCTAGTTTCGAAATTGTTGTTCCACGTGGCCTTGCTGAAGCATTGTAGTTGGGTGTCTTGATGTTTTATTTTCAATACTAATGAAAGTCCTTTTGTCGCTTTGAGATACTTCCAACAGCGCTTAACTTTGCGCCAGTGATTAATCCCAGGACATTCGCAGAACCGGGCTAAGCTGGAGACAGCGTAACTGATGTCGGGTGGAGTTAAGCAAGCAATTTAATTCATTAGGAATACAGCTGAACTGTAATTGATTCCAGAAGCTTTGAACTCTTCATGTTCTTCTTTGGTAGCTGGTTGTAAATTGAAGTTAGCAGTTAATGGAATGGAGGATGGATGACAGTCTGAAAGCTTGAGTTTTTCAAGCCCGTGTTCAATGTGATTGGGTTGAGAGAGATATATTTTTTTTCCGGTTCTGGAGTATTTCATACCAAGAATTGTGTTAGGATCATGAGAAGTTGAATTTGGAAAGCACTGTAAAAAGTTTTCTTTAAAATTTTTTCCAAGACCGACCAAGATTAGGTCCTTGATGTGGAAGAAAATCATGGATTGCCTTTGGGGATGCAGATAGAGACAGGGATTGGATGATGACTGGTGAAATCCTTGGTTGGAGAGCCAGGTGGTGAGGAGGTTGAACCAATTGAGAGGAGCTTGTTCAAGCCCGTACAACAGTTTCTTAAGTTTGAGGTATTTTGATTTTTGTTTAGTTCCTTTTGGAGTTTTAATAAAGACAATTTCCTTGAGTGGCGCGTGAAGAAATGCACTCTTCACGTCAAACTGAGTGATAGGAAGAGAGTGATAGAGACCATAAAGTAGAGCTATTCTGAGAGACGCCGCTTTGCCAGTTGGTGAGAATGTGTCTTGGTAGTCCAGGCCATATATCTGATCAAACCCCTGCATGCAAATTTGGCTTTTGTAAATCAACCGGGTCCCCATGGAAGTTGTCTTTCAGGCGGTAAACCAATGTAGTATTGAGAGGATTTGAGGGTTCAGGGCCATTGTAGTCTTCCCAAACATTCATCTTTTCAATGCTGGATAATTCCGCGTCCATTGAGAGATCCCAGCTTTTATAGTCTTTACACTTCTTAGCTTGCTCAAAAGATTTAGGAACAAAATAATGGTGAAATCCGTAACAATTGGGGGGATGAAGAGTTGATCGGTTGCGCAGTATTTGAGAGGGAGCCAGTTCATCAGCAACCTCCTGGGATGAATGAGAAGACTTGTTGTCTGCAGGCTCCGTAGCCTTGATCAATGACAAGGAGGGATCATTGGGTCAGGAGGAAGTGATGGTAGCTGGAGAGTTGGAAGAAGGACAGTCATGAGGGATAAAAGGGAAATCTATGTCAATCAAAGGGATAGCGGCTGGAGGGTTTTCTGTGGTTTGGAAGCGGGGACTGGATTTCATTATTTTGATGTGTTTTGAAAAAATAATGGTATTATCTGGTTTGAGAATTTGATAAGATAGGAGATTGGGGTTGAACCCTACTAACGTGCCTTCTAATCCACAATTATTGAACTTGTCTCCGCGCGGAATCTTCAAATTTAGATAGACCACTATGGAACCTAGCGGATGAAAATAATCCACGGGTAGTGACTTATTAGTGAAGATCTTGTAGGGGGACTTTTTGTTAGGTTGTTTGGGAATCTGATTCAGCATGAGAGTAGAGGCTTTTTACACTTCTTCCCAAAGATTAAGGGGTAAATTTGACGATCAAAGGACAGTTTGAATAGATTTTGCAATAGTATAGTTAGTGTGTTCCACTTTTCCATTATGTTTGTGGTGGTATGGTTTGGATACAATGTGTTGCATTGAATTTTCTTGAAGGAAGGATTTGAGTTCTTGCATAATGAATTCTCCTCCACCATTGGTACAGAAAGTGGCAGGGAAGCATCCTTGTTTTGTCTTCTCGAATCCAAGAATTGATAAAATTTGAGGACAAGCGTCAGATTTGGAAGGAAGCGGGATAGCGGATAGATAGCCAGAATGGTTATCAACAATGGCCATAATGTACCTCATCCCATCACGGGATTCCGGATTAATTGGACCCATCAGATCAATGTGAAGTCTTTCAAAGGGCTTTGAAGCAAGGTTTGCTTTGGAGTTGAATGAGGTTTTGGAAATTTTTGAAAATACACAATTGGCACATTGGAATTCTTTGATAAGAGAATGAGGAATTTTTGGTTTAACAAGTTTGAGACAGTATTGACTGGCATGGCCAAGAGATTGATGGAGATAGAGTAACTTATCATGATCAAAATTTTTGCAAGTCAGGTAGCTTATTTTGCAGTTATTACCAATGGAGTGAGGAAGATTAAGAGCAAAAAGATTATCCCTGATGAATCCTTCAAAAGCAGTCGTTCCATTATGCAGTACCTTGAACAAATTTCTACTAGCAGTGACTGAGAATTGTTTTTCAGAAATTAAGACTCCAGGACTGATCAGATTGATTACAAGATCCAGAACAAAGAGACAGTCAGTGAGTCAGATGAGAGAATTTCTCCAGGCAAGAACCACTTTGCCTTTTCCTTTAATAGGAAGATTTGCTCCATCTTTTCCTGTACTTATGTGTTCACCGTTGCAATCTTGTAATGAGAAGAAATACTGAGTCAAATTGAACATATGGCAAGATGCTCCCGATTCAAGGATGATGCAATGGTCGGTGTTCACTTTGTTGATCCACGTAGTCAAAAGAGAATGGTAATTAGGGACTTTGTTGCTTTTGGGCTTCTTTTGAGCTCTCCATTTTGCCTGAGCTTCTTTCCACCAATCCGGAGCAAGATGCTTGTATTTATGCCAGCATCTTTCCTTGGGGTGATCAGTTGCATTGGGATTGTGATAACCTTGCCGGCATTGTTGGAGTTTTGTTAAAGGAGGTTTTGAATTGTTGGTTACGAGAGCAGTTTCTCTGATGGGGGCTTCGGTGAGCTTTGATTTTGATTCATTATCCAGTTGCGTTAATTGATTGAGGACCAAGTCAAACATCACTTCCTTATTGGAGTGCATGATTTGCTGCTGTAGTGACTGAAGGGAGAGTGGGAATTTGAAAAGAACTAGATAGGCCAGAATATCCAAAGGAAGTTTGATACTAATGTCAAGCATTTTCTTGAGGGAAATTTTGATCTTGGTAATAAAGGAAGAGATAGCATCAGGTTTGAAGGGATGATATAAGAAGTTGTTAGAGATTCGAGCTCAATTGGCAGTTTGAGATGAGGCAAATCTTTCCTTGATAGTTTTCCATGAACCTTTGGCTGAGTTGATATTATTGGAATTGATGACATTGTTATGAGTGACAGTGTTGATTTTGGACAAAATTATGACCCAAGTTTCAAGATCATCCGTGGGGCTAAGAGATTTGGTATTGTCTTCAAGAAGTTGTTTGGTTCCTTTAAGTTCGAGTAGGAAAGTGATCTTGTCTTTCCAAATTGAATAATTTTTGTCTGTCAGATTGGGAACAGCTTTGAGTGCGGCCTTGAGCATGATTTGTTGAAAGCTGTCCATAGTGCCAGGTCCCTCCATGAAGTAGCAAGGTTAGATAGTCAAGCATTTTGGCTTTTAACTGTGTTGATTGAGTAATTTGAATTAATAGAAATTATCAAATTGAGGGACCAGCAACATTCTGACAAGCAGCAGCATACAAATAGAGGCATAAGGTGAGTGAGAAAATAAAAATACAAAAGAAGTTGAGGACAGAAATGAAAAGGATTGAAATCATACCAGACAGTCAAAGTTGAGATTTGGGGAAAGTGGATCATATTGAGGCAGGTTGAGGATGGTGGTTGAGCAATTGAGCAGTTGGAAGTGGAGAGGTAAACATTGGGAGTGAAGATTGTATGAAGAAATTGGAACAAGCAAGAAAGAAAAGAATGAAATAAAAATAAGAAAGAAACGGATAGATGATAATGGAAACAAGTTGGAAAAAGACTCCCGGGGACCTTAAAGTAAAGTCTTGGGTAAGAACGGGTAAGCGCAAGGTCGCGCGAACTGCTGCAGATGTCACTATAACTGCGCCGCGAGTGTGTTAACCAGTAGGAGGAGGATTCCACACTTTGACACAAAATAAACACACAACAAAACAACATACCCCATACCAGCAGGACTTAAACCATATCAGTACCAATGTTACACTACAACCAGTACTATGAAAGCAAGTTACACTACTTTTCTGGAACTTTCACCACCAGATAAGCCCTCTGAAGCGTTCTCTCAAGCACTCTGATACTCAGTTTGCCACCATTACAACCATAAAACACACACGCATGCACCAACAGAAGTAGGGTCTCATGCAGCCAAGTATATCTCAATTCTCACCAACCAGCAATAAAAAATCAGTACACATGACTTTTCTGGAACTTTCACCACAAGATAAGCCCTCTGAAGCATCCTCTCAAGCACTCTGATACTCAGTTTGCCACCATTCCAACCATACAACACACACATGCACCAACAGAAGTAGGGGCTAATGCAGCCAAGTATATCTCAATTCTCACCAACCAGCAATAACAACTCAGTACACATGACTTTTATGGAACTTTCAACACCCAATAAGAGCTCTGAAGCGTCCTCTCAAGCGCTCTGATTCTCAGTTTGTCACCATATCAACCATACAACACCTGCAAGCCACACTCTCAAGTTACCCAAGGGGACATGCGGTAAAACAGCATACCTCATATCCCCACAACTAATTACATTGAAACAGCATGCAGGTAGTTCCTGCAACAGTGTATACACAATGAGGGCTCAGAAGCGTCCTAAGAAACACCCAGCACATGACCTGACACTACCAAACACATGCAGGTCACACCATTCAAGCTACCAAAGAGGGCTTGCAGCTGCCAAGCATGTTTCATGCTTTTCCCAACCAGCAAAATTAACTCAAGCTGCAGGCAACTTCTGCATCATTTTTTATATAAGATAAGCACTCGGAAGCGTCCAGATCACACCATTCTTATCTCTTAGCTCATATCTTAGACTGACTCTCAAAGATTGAACTAAAAAATACAGTTATCTCTCAGCCTGATTTACATATTTTATCACCAGAATGATCTGTCTCATGTAACTGTACCCTCCTGTGCTTCAACAGTGCAGAGAGAGGCTCAAAACCGAACTCAGGGGAGCCCTGAGCATCCCCCTGAGGAATTATTTTTCTATTTAATGGACCTCTTTCTCCCTATCCAAGTTTTCTAGCATGGCTTCTGCCCAGTGTGTGAAATATGGCATCAGCCTGACCAGTTACTTACCAGTACCCAGTTATAAGTGAACAAGAATCAAGTGAAAAGGAAATCAAGGATCAAAAACAAAATTATCATTGACCATTTGACCCAAAATCCTGGTGTTCTTGAAGAAGGGTTCTTGAGAAAAGGCCTGTTATTCAGCACCTATTTTAAAGAGGTAGAACCCCTTCTTTTTGATTAGTAAATTCATAAAAGAGGAAGAGCACAACAGAACAACCAACCAACCTTTTTTTCCGCCCAGCTCCCTGTGGGAAAGCCCATCTTTAGGTTCTTCTACTGGTTAAACACATTTTAGTCAACCCTTAAATCCTTTAATTGGAATTTGAAAAATAGTCATAAAAAGTCGAAAATTCTTGATTATTAATTGGTGGAAGCTTGCCAATAATCCAATCCAACCTGGAATAGTCTTGCAATTCCTAAAAATCTCTATTAATAATTAATATAGGTCTGATAAGAGACCTATTTTAAGTCTCAAAGAAACCAGCCACTAATTAAAAAAAAAATTATTTTGCAGACTTATTTTGGTTCAGAAGGGCAGGCAATTCAAAACCACCTTAGCTTACCTCTATCTATTCAAGAGTAGTAGTAAAAAAGATTCCCACTCTAGTGACTGCCAGCAAGCTATTTGCTAAATAATCCCATTATCCCTTGGAGTCTCTACAGCACCAGAAAGTCTAGAGGAGGAGATGGCTGGAGGATACCAAGGTTGAAGGGTGCCACAAGAAGTTCAAAAATCCAAAGAGGCCAAAGATGCATTCATAGGAGGTGCTGGCTAATACAAGGCCACCAAATGACAAATAGGGCAAGATGAGTCAAAAGTGAATCAAAGCACCATTAGTAAGAAATAAATTGTTCCCCTTCTGTTCCACCAACGTTTACTCTTTATCCTTCTGGAGCTTGAGACATTGACCAGTTCCATGACCTTCCCTATAACAGTAGTAGCAGACCAGAGTGTATTTATGGAAAAAATTAGAAGGTTTAGGAGTAGGAAGAGAGGAAATCATTTTATCAATTTTGTTCTCAAAAGCTAGGAGTGTTTTGGTGATCTTGTCTATAGTAGAAGTTTCCTTGTTGGACTGGGGATTTGGTTTGGGCCTGCAAGCAGCCTCCATCTTATTTAAAATTTTTTTTTATTCCTTGAAAGAATCAGCATTGAATAGTTCAGTGGTTCTAGGTTTTTCAAAATTTAAAGATGTTTAAACTTTCATGAAATCATCCAAAGTCTCCCTAAGGACAAGTAAAACAGTTAGTTTGAATCAATTATACCTGGTGAAGATCATTGATCCAGATTGGAAAAAATCATCCCTAATCCTTTCCTGCACTGCTAGCAAAACAAATATTGTAAAAATTGCACTCAAACATTCTCCACTGTATCAATGTGATTGTTTTGGATAAGATAATTTTGGATTGGGTCCCTTGACTTCCTAAAAGACTGATAGTCAGAGGCTGAAGAGACACCACCATTTGAGATCCATTGAGAGAAAAGAGAATCCAAGTCCTGAAAATTAACCCAAGATACATCTATTTTTCCCCAATATACCTACATTTCTTTCCTTAGAAGCTTCCATTTATGCGATTTGAATTGATTGAACAACTTGATTACTTCCATGACTTCATCAGAAGAGAAAAGAAATTGTAACTTGTAGGCCATATTGTATTCACTTGCCCCATCCACTTCAGCAGCTATTTTGTAAGAGTCCAAGAACCACTCAATTTTTGTCCCATTGAACCCTAAGTTCTTCTTCTGAGGTTTGATTTGGACCATCTTATCCCAAACAGAGGTGGTGGGAGTACCAGTAGATGCCATTTCAAATAACAGAATTCCTATAGGATCCAAAGAGTAGGATTCCAAAGTGGCTCACAAGTTTTGAAACAGTAGGGTTTAACAAAAAAAAAATCTTCCCCAGATGGTGCACAATTGGGAGTACTTACTTCTGGGATAAGTGGCCTCCAGAGATCAGATGTACAAAAAGAAAAAATAAAAGAAAAAATAAAAGAAAAAATAAAATAAAATTAAAATTAAAAATAAAAGAAAAAATAAAAGAAAAGAAAAAAGAAAAGAAAAAAATAAAAGAAAAAAGAGAAAAAGGATTGGATTTCAAATTTGATTCCAAAGTTTTGGGACTGTAAATCCCAAGGTTGCTTGTTTAATCCCAGCCTAGGAGGACAAAATGTAAGACTCAAAATTGTGCTGACTGAAGGCAGTTCTGTGGAGGGGAAAGGTTCTTCTTTAGGCTTCCCTCCTGAGTGTTACAAAAATATTTGAATTCAACCGGAATTAACGTCCGGAACTTTCTGAATGAGGAATCAAAGGGAAGGGATGGAATTAATAGTAATTGGTAGCAACATAAAAACACCACCTCAGGCAAGATGGTGTGGGACAAGAATTAAACAAAATAAGTTAAAGTTTGTTCAGAGTTCAATAAAACAAGGCAGTTGTAAGTAAAAACATCAACAAGCTAAAAAATATGTTTGTCAGCAGAAGATTTGGAAAGATAAACACAATCCTAATCAACCTCTAGGTTCTCAATGAACCTGCCCAAATATCTGCAATCAAGCGCTTGCAGGGTACCTGATAACTGTGGGTGGCCGTACAAAACAAAGCAATTTCTCTTATGAAGATCTAGAAAAAAAGGGATGACTAATTTGGAAAGGAATAACCCAACAATCCTGAAGGGACTCAAGTGTAGAGTGGCAAAATGCAACTTCAAGGAAATAAAAGGAGGTTTAACACTCCATGTTTTAAGCTTAATGAAACCTCTCACTCAAATGTGACTGGTTCCAGAAAGATAATCAAAGAATGATTCAAGACCAGTCTGGTTGGGTAAAGGGATCAAGGAGTGGTAAAACACAATTAAGAATTCAACCAAATGAATTCTGATTCAACCAGCAAGGCTTTTGGTTGGTGATAATGGATAAGACCACAGAGGAGGCAGATAAGGAATTTGTGTATGGAGGCTTGACAATCAGAGGGCAATCATGGATGCACCCTGGATAAAGATGATGGATTGCTCAGATAAAGGGGAGAGTAGATGGACCCACTCCCACGTATTTATTGACTGACTCAGATGATGGATTATACAATGATGGATGGGGAAAAGGCAGGGGATGGCCCCTCCTTTCATGGGAAAGAGGCCCTGTAGACTATTAATGAGAGATAGCACAAAATATGATAGCAGGAAAAGATATATTTTTTTTTTCTGAAAAAGTGAAAGATGGATTATAGTGATGAGAAAATCCATGATTGAAAATGAATGAAATGACATGAAAAATAAGAATTGAAAAACAAAAACTGGAAGGGGAAAAAAACAGCCCGGCAGGCAGAGATGAGATCAAGCAGCCACAACAGCCAAGAAATTAGCAACAGCAGGCGGAGAGACAAGAGAGATTGCAATGGCAAAAGAGCTGTTGTTGGAGGGGGAGATGGGATGATCCGTGCTTTAGAGACTCCTCTGGTATTTAATAAATAAAAGTAGGAAATAGCTTGCTGGCAGTCCTTGAAGGGGAATTTAGTATACTTCTAATACTTGAGAGTATTATTAAGACTTAGGTGTTTTTCAATTGCCTTCTCTTCTAGTACTATAGTGAGTCTGCAAAATAGTTTATTTAAATTGATTTCTGGTTTCTTTGAGAAGGAAAATAAGTCTCAGATCAGACCTAGAATAATTATTAACTTTTATTGGTAGGATTTGTTGAAGAATTGACCAGATATACTGATTTATTAGTTATTGGTTAATCAGATATATTTGATCTTAACCAATATCCCAGTCATATAGGGCTCAAGTTTTTATCAAAGGGATGGCTCAGGAGAGGACCCAATGATAACTTTACCCATGGGGGGCTGGGTAGAGGAAAGGTGGGTAGTTTGTTTTTGTTTTGCTCTCCTTCTTTTTAAGGATTATTTATTGATTGATGGGTAGTTTTTCTTTAATCTGGTGCTGAATATTTAGGTCACAGAAGAACCCTTATTCAAGCACCTGTTTGCTGGTTTAATTGGTTAAAGGTGTTTTATAACTTGTATTCTGCTTTCCTGTTTCCTTTATAATTGGTTCAATGATACTATTTATCTGGTTAGGTACCACAGATGAATACAGATGGGATAATAGACCTGGATAGCCTGAGATGGGATCAGATATGATAAAACTTGGATAGGGCAGAGAGGCCCTCCTTAAAGAGACAAATCCTGCCTCAGGGGGTGCTCAAGGCTGCTCTTTAGGGTTCTCCCTGTTCAGGTGAGGAACAGTGGGATACAGATACATGAGACATTTTTGCTGGTTGGAATAAGATTTTGCTGTCAAATCAGGCATTACTGCTGGTTGGAAAAAGCTTTTATAGGGGTTTCCGGCATGCATAGCCCTGAATAAATTTCTGTGAAGTGAAGTTAAAAATATACTCCTGTGCAGTACTGGTGGTTGGTTTGTTTCTACTTGATACTTCCTAAATGATTTGGTGTGTATTCATTGGTGGGTTTTTTGGATCTGGTTTCTTCTACCTTCATGTATTTCAATGCATTTCTGGTGGTTTGTTTGGTGAAGCATGGTCTTGACCTCCTGAATGTATTTCTGGGTAGCCCTGAGCTACTTGTACCGGTGGGTTTTTTTGCTTTGCATTGCTGAATTTGTGAATTGATGTGTGGTGCTCGTGGGATTGTTTGCTAATAAATGGTTCTGGATGCCTGCATGCATTGCTGGGTATCCCTGTGGTCTTTGTACTGGTGGTTTGTTTGATATCACATGCTTCTAACTACATGAATTGATGTGTGTTGCTGGGATTGTTTGGTACTAAATGGTTCTGGTTGAGATTGGTCTCACTTCCTGCTGACTATACTTTCCTGTATACTTCTGCATAGATTTGTGTATGTGTATTTGCACATTTTTTTGGTTCTGGTTGGGACTGGTTCCAATTCCTCCTGCCTATAATTTCACTTTATACCTTTCTACAGCATTCTGTATGAATATTTGAATGCATCCTGGTTGAGGTGACAGGAGCTGAACTAGTTGTACCGCCTCCTTTATCTGTTTTGCTGTATTCTGGCTGAGGTGACAGGGTTCTTATATGTTTCTGGTTCTGAGGGTGAGCTGTTACTGGTATGTCCTTGAGGGTTTGCAAGTTATTTATTTATGCCTTCCACAGAACTTTGAAACCTGGTTGGGTATGAGTTTGCCACAATTAAAAGTTTCTTGGGCCTTATTTTCTACTCCATGCACAATAGAGGGGTACTTTGGCTGAGTGAATACAGATTTTTTGATTTATAATCCATTTCTGATGTTAATTTGAGGTTTTGAACTGTTCTTATACTATAAATTTGGGTCTGATGGCTATATGAAAGGTTTTACCCCATCCCCCCCAGACATAATGCTGTCCACAAAATTCCTGTCCATAGGCATAAGAATCCACATCCTATGTTACTTCTTCTTCTCCTTCTCCCCCTTCTTGTTGTTGATCTGAGAGGTATAAACAATAAACAAATAATAATCACATGTTTAATAAATGAAGGTCCAGAGAATCATAGTGATCCAGTTGGTCCTGTTGAAATATTAATTCTTTATCTCTAAATTTCTCAAGTATTTCTTGATTGTATCCATGTAACAAGTAAAAGTATAATTAAATCCTCTTCATTCTTCTTGGTTGTTAAATTATAGTAGGGTTCTTCTGGATCAAGAAAGTTTTTGGCATTCCCCTCTTTTTTTATGATTCATTGAATTTAAATCCCCGTTTCCCTTCTCCATATAATTTGGTACTTCATGGAAAAGACAGACTATTTTCCTCTTAATCTTTCCTATCTTCCTCTAAGTCTTTCCTTTTACTTTAAGCCTTGACACCCTGTTTGCATCTATTCAAACCTGATAGATAAAATTTTCCTTTTAAACCTACTATAATGCCCTCAATCAGAAAGTTCTAGCTGAAGATTAATTGATTCCTTTTTTCTTGATACCTTCACACATCTTGAAATTTTTAATTGGGTCCAATTTTGATTTAAGAAAGTCTTGATTTCTTCAGGTCCTTCTTTGTTCCTAGTATTCCATGTTATCTTTGGGTTGAATCCTTTTTAAATTAATAATCTTCTTAAGTAAATTTCATTTTCATTCATTCAATCTTTTATTTTCTTATTTATTATTATCATTATCATTATTTTTCTCCTTTCCTTTAATTACATTTATATTTTTTTTTTTTTTGTATATATTTTTTTTTAATGTATAAGCAGTTTCAACTCTTTCTTATGAGGTTATTACTTTTCTTTTATTTATAAACTTAGTAGTTTGGGCTCTTTCTTAGGAGCCTATAATTATTTTATATACCCTCTTTTTTTAATGTATCAGCAGTTCAAACTCTTGCTCACTAGTTTGGTGCTATTTATATTGGTGATAATAAATTCACAACTCTCAGTCATGTGGGAGTTTTTTAGGTCCCCACACAACCTGTGGGAGTTTTGTAGGGCCTCACATGATCTGTGGGAGTTGTGTAGGGCCCACATGATCCAATCAATGCATGGGGGCCCATAAACTACTCCAAGGGGTTGTTCCAAACATGCACAACCCCTGGGGGGGCATATACCCTCTGTAATGGGAATTTTTGATTTTTTTACCCCCGTACACAACCATTTAGACTTGTGTACGGGGTTATACAACCCCCCTGGGGTTGTTCATCAATTCCTTTATTTTTATTTTATTTTAGATTTTATATTTTATATTAGGGTTTATCAAAGTTAACCAAACCTGCCATTTTTTAATGGTGGGTTTCAAACCAAATCCTTCATTTCAAACCGCCATTAAAAATTAAAAAAAACCCACTTATTTCACATCAGACGTGTTAAAGTTAACATGAAATAAGTGGGTTTTTTCAAATAAAGTATTGAAAGGCTTCCACCACCTGCCCACGTCATCCACCCCTGGCTTCCCACCTCTTTCTACCTCTGACCTCCTTGCAAATTTTTTTATCTCCAGCCTCATCATAAAAAGATTCACCACTCTCATCACTTTATCACTATCATCATCACTCTCATCAATTTATGACCCTCATCACTTGATCACTCACCACTTTATTCCTCTCACTGCTTTATTTCTCTCATTGCTTCATTGCTCTCATTGCTTTGTTTCTCTCATTGCTTCATTCCTCTCATTGCTTCATTACTCTCATTGCTTCATCTCTCTCATGGCTTCATTGCTCTCATTGATTCATTGCTCTCATCACTCTACCTCCAACCTCATCCAAAGAATCCAATCATTGTTTTATTGCTCTTGTCACTTTATCACTCTCATCACTTCATATCTCTCATCACTTTATTTTTCTTGTCACTCTATCCCTCTCATAACCCTATTGCCCTTACTCTTTCAAAATGGCCCCTCAGAAAAACTTCCCCTGCAAGTCCACACAAAAGTCAAACACACCAAAGCAAACATTGTCAAGGAATTCCACAACAAACAATCCTACCCCCTCAGCTTCCAAGGGCTCAAACAATCCTCCACAATCAGCTTCCAAGGCCTCAAGTCATCTCAAGAGAGCTGATCACATCATCCTGGTCAACTGGCTCTGAATTCCCTCCAACTATGATTCCTGCTTTGGATCCAAAAATGAAACATGTGTTGGCTGACCTCCATCCTCTGAGGTCAATTGTTATCTCCTCATGGCCAATTAACTCAAGAACAAAACAAAAGGTAGGCTGGATCTGTCATCCAAACAGATGAGGGAGCAATTAAAGAATTATCAAGCCAATTACAAAAAGGCCCACTCCATGTCAATCTCCACCGGCTTTGGTATCACAAAATCCGAAAAAGCCAATGGAATCAACTTGGTGGTTGATAAGTTGGACTCCATTTGTCCTTTTTATATTGAAATGGATGAAATCTTTGGAAAGAACGCCAACATCACACCTTTACCTGCTTTTGATGCCCCAAAATTTGATTCAGTCCACGCTGAGGACTTGGCTGGGGATGCTCAGCCTAGCAATGGTGATCCTGAAGAAACCTTTTCCTTGGAGTGTCCCCCATCTGATGCCAAGGAGGATATTCAATTGCAATCAGCTCCAATCACGTCTACTTCCGCATTGATTGATGTGTCAAGCCATACCTTGGACCCCTCCCCTCCTTCATTGGATTGCTCTCTTCCTGGGTTAGCAGATCTCATCAACCTTGCTGATACGGAACAAGATACTCTCAGTCTCCATTACCCTCAAAATTGGTTCAAGTAAGGAACCAAGCTCTTTTCTCTTCTGTCTTGTTAATCCTGAATGATTTAGATTGTAAAAAAACAGGCTCATCCATTCCAGAATGGCCAAAAACTCAAAGCAATGGGGCCTCCCACATTGCCTTTAAACACTAGTGACCACTTTCAGACTCAAACCTCTTCTGCCAAGGGTAAGCAAAAGGCCTCCATTTCCATCAATATCAACCCCAAAATTCATCAAAAGAGGAGTAAAACTCTTGTTTTTCAGCCTTTGAAGAAATCATGGAGAAGCAAGATTCATGTTAGTCCATTGGTTGAATATCCTTGCTTTCAAAACCATGATCATTGCTTTTCCCCTGCAAAAAACAGTCAAATCACAAATTGAATCCAAAAAACTTGAGTTTGAAAAGAAAAAGTGGGATTCTCAACTGGCCTTGGATGTTCAAAAGCATAAATCCAAAAGTTTGGCTCATCAAAAAAAATGGGATGCTGAGTGGAAGTTGAAACAGGCTGAGCTAGAGTTTCAAAAATAGGAAAAGGAGAAGGATTGACAGCAAGCACAACTGGAAAAGGAGAGGGAACAACTTGAAACCAAAAAAAAAGGATAAGGTATCAGTAGCCTTGGCTTGCATTGGTAGCAGTAGAAAAGTAGATGAGATACAGAAGATAGCTTGAATGATGGGCTTGTAAATATATTTGCATGGGTGAAAGAAAAAAAAAATTGATTACAATGTTTGAGAGTATTCTTACCCCCACCAACATTCAAATATTTTTTGTTTTTATTTATATTTTTCTTTCTAGAGTAAATTTGGCCATTATTCAAGTCCCTAAAAGTGTTTCTAGTTGTTTTATAACTTGAAGTGACATGGCCATTCGGGTATGGGTTGATGTGTCGAAAGCAGGAAACATACAGTGCTTGTACTTATTAGCTGCCCAAAACATTTTGACTATAACTTTTTGCTTGAAATCAATTCCAAAGCCAAGGTCAGGAAAAAAAATTGGCCATCTGATACTTGATATTCATCCCTATTTTCAATAAGTTGACCATTTAATTTCTTGGTTGGAACCACGAATAAAAAGGATTAGTCAGAAATGTTGCCATTTTAAATATGAGGAAAGTTGAAAAAAGGATTGGAGGTGAAAGTGATGTGTGGGGAGAAATCAAAAGTTGTAGGCTTTGAACCAAATTCCAAAAAATAGGAAGAGGGTATGTTGTTGTCCTTCATGGTATCACAGTTTGCTTCAAAGGAAAGTTTGGCCAAATTGCAGAACATTTGTCCTAGATTTCAGGATACTTCTTTGGCCTTAAGGTTGAGGAAAGCATATTCTTGAGGAGAAGATCTAATGGATGATTTCTTCACATAAAATACTAATAACTCTGAAGGGTGCATCAATTTTTGCCATCCAACTGCCCACATTTTTCCACCCCAAGATCTTGAAGGACCCACTGGGTTGACAAATTTTTTTTGACTGGTGAAATAAATTTCTCAAAAAGTTGATGCCCTTCTTTTCTTTTTCAGAAAGTTTCTTCAATGAGAAAAATTTGATTATTGCAACCAGGGCTTGATGATCAGATCAATAAAGGAATATTAATTTTCCACGGTGGAAGAAATGGAACCGTTTGATTGTTTTTTTTGCTTTCTCAAACTCTTCCTGGGTTGGTTTTTGACTATTCTTTTTATTTTCCGCAGAAATTAAAGGGTAAAGATCCAAAGGACCCAGTTTCTGACCGGACCAGACAACCTTTTCATTAATAAATTCCTCAGAAACCTCCAAAGATATTTTGGAATCTCTGATTTGATTCCTCTTTTGGCAAGCAGCCCTTCTCTTCCCACCTCTCTGTATGTTTTTCAAGCCATCTCCTTCCATCTTTTTCCTTCCCAATCCTATAATTAGATTGTTTTGAGGAACAAGAATATATTTGAATGTTTGTGTAACATTTTGAGGGGGTGGGAGAATAATAGGATGTTCCCCAAAAGCAGTCAAATCTTTTAAAAAAAAAAAAGAAAAAAAAAATTTCAGTCTAATAGAAATAGTTGGTGAAACATGATTGAATAAAACAAGAAACCAAACCTGGAATTGAACCCATGGAGAACGGAAGCTGAATCCCCCCCAAAAATAAATTGGCATGAGTGACCCATGTAACACACCAACAAGTAAAGTTATCAAAAAAAATTAAAAAAAAAAAAAACCTTCCATGGCAAAGAACACATGAATTGATCAAAAAAGACCCTGTTGGATTTTGTTTTAGTTCAGAGACACCTAAAAAGAAAAAAAAATCAGGGTCAGCACCAAAGGAAACTCAAAAAAATGTTTGAGGAGACATTAGCAATCAATTGCTTGATTGATTGCAAAACAATTGCTTGATCAATTGCAAAACAATCAAACAATCAATTGAAATTTGATCAAGCAATCAAAAGCAAATTGATTGCAAATTGATCGAGAAATTGATTTTTTTTTGATCAATCAATCAAAACGGAATCAATCAATTGATCAATTGATCAAAACCAAATCAATCAACCAATTGATCAAAACCAAATCAATCAACCAATTGATCAAAACCCAATCAATCAATCAGGATTTGGTTGGTGGATCAAATCCTAATCAATTGTTGGGGGCTGGTCAAGCAAGGCAGGAGGAGGAGGAGGAAGGGGGGAGAAAGAGAATGGAGGGGCTTACCAGATCAGGAGGGGGATGGAAAAGAAGACCTGGGGGGAGTTCAAAGGAGAGGTAAGCAATAGTGAGTGGAAAGAAAGAGTGAAGGGGAATCACTGAGTCTGTTGGTGAGTGGGATGGTGGATTTTTTGGGGAGCTTGGTGAGTTTGATGAGGCTGGTGAGGTTGGTTAGGTTGCTGAGGTGAAGGAGGTGGTTTGATGAGGAGGAGGAAGGAAGGAGAAGGGTGTGTAAGTGGGGTGAGTTGGAAGTGTTGGAGCGGTGAGGTGGAGGGGAGAGGTGGATGGGATGGCCAGTGGTGGGGTATGAGGTGGAGGTGTTTTTTTATTTTGTCTA
This sequence comes from Puccinia polysora, assembly GCA_025617555.3. NCBI lineage: Eukaryota > Fungi > Basidiomycota > Pucciniomycetes > Pucciniales > Pucciniaceae > Puccinia > Puccinia polysora. The sequence continues at coordinate 7,780,949 of CM062638.1, read as the reverse complement.
AGTCCACTAAGAAAAAAAAAACAGACTCAGCCTGGAAACTTGGATGAACAACCAAAAAAAAAACTTCCTGTGAAGTTATTTTTCACCTATTTAAAAATCAAACATTACTCATCAAAGCAAGCAAGGTTAAGAGGAAGAATCCACTCTCTCATAGAAGAAGATGAGGGACAAGATGAGACAAGGATGACTGGAGTTTGGTCAAGAATATCATCTCCAAATATTTTGTTCCATTCATCTCTAATGCCGTCTAAAAGATTGTGAAGGATTAAAAAAGTGATAATCAAGTTGATGAGGATCTTCATGTCTTTGGGGTTTTAAAGCTGGTTTTGCATTTCCCTTAAGCTGGCCTATATTCCTTTCAGGACTCCTATGGCATGCTCAATCCAAACCCATGATTGGGCAAGATGATAGTTGAAATTGGTTTTTCCTTGATAATTAGATGAAAAATTCCGGTATGCTGGAACCACATATTTCCCACCAGCATAAGCTGAATTGGACAGAAAGTATTGATTGTGGTCAAAGTAGTTCTCTGGTTTTTGGGCAATCCGCATTGAATCAAACACGTATGAATCATGACAAGAACCTAGAGGGCCAGCATGGAGGGATATGAAGTTCTTTTTGTTATCACAAACAAGCTCTAGGGCCACAGAGTATCTAAACAAAAAGATGAAACATATTTGGTCAGTGGTGTGATCAAAGGTGTTACCAAAGTCATTGGAAAAGAAATGAATCAGTTGCTTTTTTTTGAAATCAAAATAGTGGTTGCCATCTAGCTTGATTTTTTGACTCAAGGGGATGGCCAATGCAACCAGGAAAGCATTTTGTCTCCATTACTTGATATATCTCCTTGCGTTATTCTTTGGTTGGCCAAGAAAGGACTGAGAAACGGAAAGATAGGATATCAATCATGACTCTTTTGGTGTATAAGTCAATGCTTCCATAACTGACTGAGAATAGATTTTACAATCAATGGATTGCTGCTCCATTTCCATTTGATCCCAATCTACAAAGAGCAACAGCAATTTGGATGGCTGGATTGCATTGAGGATTCCAAGAATTGTTCTGGAAGACGTGGTGGTCTTCAATAATCTCCAAAATTTTCATGAATGAAGGCAATAGAGTTTGAAATAGTTGCTGGAAGCTCAAGTCAGGGATGAGATGAATCCTTTGGCTTTCATACATAGGGTTGTGGAGGGTGTGTATTCTTGGAAGCATGTATTGCTTTTCCAACAGAGAATTCAAAGCAAACCAAGTTGATTCTAAATTGGAGTCTGAATCAGAGTCTGAATGGGAGTCAAACAGTAGCAAAAGTTCAGTCAGCTTCTTTGCATTTTCAACTTGCTGGCAGGAAGTTTGACTGGACATGTTGAGAAAGATGGTGATGTGATGTGTGGTGATGAGATAATGGGATTTGTGTGAAGATGGAGATAAGAAAATTGATAGATATGTGAAGCAATGGAGATGAGATGTGTGTGATGCGATGGAGATGCAACCAGTATGGATTTGCTGATGTGGATGGGTGTTTTAGATGTGATGGATGGTGGATGGATTATGATGCATAAATGGCGGGTTTAATGGCAGGTTTGATGTTTGAAATCCGCCATTTTCATGAAACCTGCCATTTTGAAATACACAAGTTAGGGGGTATGTGTATTTCAGAAACACACCATGGAGAATGACGGGTTTGGTCAAAAAAATGGTGGTTTTCTAATGGCGGGTTTGCTAACTTTGATACGCCCTATTTTATATTTTATATTTTATATTTTATATTTTATATTTTATGTTTTATATTTTATATTTCATATTTTATATTTCATATTTTATATTTTACATTGTATATTCTATATTCTATATTTTATATTTTTGTTATTTTTAAACCAAAAAATCAACTTTTTTTGATTTTTTGGTTGATTTCCGTTTTTTTATTGTATTTTTATTTAGTTTATTTTTTTTGGCCCGCAATGCTTTGAGTTGTGTGGCACAGAAAACAACTAGATTTGAGTTATGTACATCCCCACACAACTTGAATGTAGTTGTGCGTGGTGCCACACAAAACTGAACCGTCATGTGGGGGCTGCACAACTGCAGTCAAGTCGTGTGGAGGCTACACAACTTTATTGTAGTTGTGTAGCGTGCCACATGGCCCATTTGAGTGGTGTAGTTTGCCGCATAGCCCATTGGAGTCGTGTAAACGACTCAACTGAGTTGTTAATATAAAATTTCCCTATTTATATGTTGTAAGCGATCTCCCCCGAGCGCCCAGTTGCAGCCGCAGCAACCCCACCGCGCGCAGATGGCCTGAGTCGCGGCTCCCTAGCTTGAGGCGTACAGGCCTCTCATAGTCCCTCCTCTTACAAAGTCCAATCACCAGGACGGATTCCAAACTGGAACGACCAAGAGGAAGCTCAAACAGTAACCAACGTGAATATCACAAACCGCAGGATCTATGGCTGAATCGCCCGAGCATCAGCCCAAACTTCAGGAGGAGCAAGAGTGAGGACGGGCAGAGTTAACTCATTCATTCACCCATTCGTCCTCCCCCAACATCTTCCCAGCCTGTTGCTGTTGCTTCTTTTCAATTCTCAGACCTCTGTTTCCTACCATCACAGAACCGCTTCCTGTAATACTCGATGTACTCAATCTGAAGTTACATTGCAAGTGCTGACCCACCTGATTGAGTCCTACACATGGTAAATGATAACTCCCCGCTCCGTCTACCTTTTCTGTCTGTGCCTGTTACTCTGGTCGCGTCTCATCTTTCCTCTCTAGTATTACAGCTTTTACTGTTACTACTGTTTGCATTGATCTGCTGCAATAAAGAAAGACTTAAAGCATTACATTATATATATAAATATATATTTATTGAAGGACTTAGCAGTTTAGGCTCTTGCTTAGGAGCCTTTGTTTTTCTGATTGATATTTTTAATGATAGATTAAACATCTTAGGCTCTTGCTGAGGAGCCTTGTTATTTATGTACCTTTTTTTATCTCTTTTTTTTATTATTTTTTTTAATTATTTCTTTTTGATTTTTTCTTTTTGATTTTTTCTTTTTTGTTATTATTTTTTTAATTTTTAATTTTTTAATTTTTAATTTATTTGATTTTTGATGTATACCCTCTTTTGGATCCAGTCTTGATGGCGGGCCGTTGTTTTCTTTGCGGGTGCACGCGGGTTTTACTCTTGGCAAGCGGAGGGGCGAGCAAGGTGCGCGGGATGTTGCGTCCAAAGGCGGTAGTTGCAAGACGTGGGGGGAATCGCGCACTGTGGTCGCTCTGGAGCCCGCCTGATCTTTTATTGATGTCAATCCTTGCAGCGCTTTGAAAACAATACAACCCGAGGTGTTTCTATGGCAGGTTAGCCACACGCCTTTCTTCCATTTCTTCTTTCTTCAATTTAATAACTCGTCGTTTATTCCGTCTCGTGCCTAATTCTATATGCAATTAATGTCCTAACGTCCCGGGTGTTTTTTTTTCTTGGTAATGATGTCCCTCTGCATTGCATACTGGTGTCGCGTGGGTCGATCCAAGTAAGTGATTAATATTTTAATTAATTGGCCACCCGGTATGTTTGTTTGATTAAATCTATCTTGTTTATTTGATCTGTGCAGGGCCCAGGTAGTCCAATGGGATTGTTAAAATAAATAAGTGTTTGCCCAATTTGATCCTTGATTTCCGCTGCTTCAATCTTGATCTTTGCAGCGGTCACTCGCAAGTATTGGGTCACAACAAAATGAAGTACAAGGCGTCCAACTTATTTGGTAAGCCACCGATTCCTTCTTCCATTCCTGTGTTTTCCTTTTGATTCTTTACTGATTTATTATATAATAGTCATTTTATTTTTAGCTGATCTGGTTTTGAAGGCACCCTCCTCCAAACTGGAGGGATGGGGTGGTTCAAGTAAGTGATTGTTTGCGAGATTTGTTTGGCCCCTTTCTTCTTATTTATCTCTCTGTTTTAGTTTCTTGATTTATTTAAAAACCCTTACGCTTGATGTAGGTTCTGCAGCAACCAAGGTTTTGGAGAGTTGCACATGATTGCCAACGACCACTCGGGCGATCATGGATTGAATCACTTAATCTGAGGGAGCGACTTTCCCGATTCAATCGGATGCCAGGTAAGTTTTTGTTGGTTTGTTTGTTTGTTCCTCCAATCGGCGGGTGGGTGGCAATAAGGTGTGTGACCACTATTCTTAACTTCTCTTTCTTCTCTCTCCTTAGTTTTCTTCTCTCTCTCTTTTTTTTTATCATCTTAGGTTCAATTGCTCCAATCTGACTGGGTCTGTTGTCGGAGTCCTGGTCAGGGCAAATGTTCGCGGTCGGACTCTGGGATCACTCAAAGCACTGGGGAGAGTGGTTGCCAATCAAGATAAAAGGAGGAGGTCACTGAGCCTTCTGATCCATCTCCCCCCCCCCCCCCTCATCCAAAAGAACTCAACAGACCCAGCTTTCCTTGTACCCAGTTCATGCTCTGTCCTACCGTTTGTTGCCTGCCATTGCTAGATGTCCCCACCATCATTCTAATTGAATGTGATTGTTGCCGCGGTTGCCAGCCAACCTAAAATTAATCTAGCTGTTGCCTATAATGGCCGTCTTGTCCCAAGCTGTTCTGTTTGAATGTGACATTTTTTCTTTATTGTTTTTTTTTCGCTTTTTTAAAGAAAAAAAATTGTGACCATCATTCCTGTTGCCACCTTTGTTGCTATTTTCTGGCCCTCAACCAGGTGCCTATTTGTTGGTCTCACAAAAAATTGCTGTTTCCATTCCCTCAGCTCATTGAGAGAAACCAATGGCCTACCTCTGCATTGATACATGTTAATTATTATTTCTGTTATACACTTTGTTTTAGGTTGGAATAAAGATATTTTGAGTCCATCTTTGTTTATTATTTTATTATTTTTGTTTATTTCCTGGGGGATGAACTCAAACTGATGTTTTTTGAATTCTTTTATGTTTTATGTTTTAGTTTTATGTTGTATTCTATCAGCAAATATGATCCCTCTCAATATTTTTTTTGCAATGAATACCCCTTTTTTTTAGGACCATAATTTTTTTGCCTTAATGATAATTCTTTATGATTTGAGGTGATGAATACTGTGAGTTTTTTTAATTTTTTTTGTAATTTTATGTTTGAAATAAAGGGAGTTGAGCCATGACAAATTGATGAACCTCTTTTTTTTTTTTTTTTTTTTTTTTTTGGATGTATATGCTTTAGAGTGAGGATGAAAAATGAAAGCTTGCCCACCCATTCCCTCAGCACTTCAAAAGAAAATGAAGGCTTACTGCTGCATCAATTATGAAGGAGAATCAAAAATATTCATCCAATTGGCCTGACCACCAGACCTCAAATGGGATGACCTGATACATATTGATCAAGTTAAAAATCCATAATCTGGCCCATTCGTCTCTATGATAAAGGCTGGATCTAACTACCCAAGGGATATTTCCATAATGTGAAAGCCAGTCCCCTTGGTAAAGGAAGGTATTGGCCAACTGATTGTGAGAAGCTCTATGAATTCTGAGTTTTGCAATCCTGCTCCAGTTAATTCTTCCCAATTTGTTCCTTCCATTTCTTCAAATTTGGTCCAGAAGACTCCAAATCCTTGTTGAAACATTTCCAGGTTTTCTACAGCTTCTTTTTTATTCAACACCTCCTCCCATCCTCTTTCTTCTGGTACCTCAGGAGTGATGATGTTGTTTTCCCAGGGGTCTGGTAAGCCTTCAAGCTCTATTTCTGGTATATTCAGTCCACTGATCCAGACCTCTTCTTGGTCTAGGTTTGCTGTGACACTGTGAATTCTCTTTGGTGTTCTGGGTGGTGTGACCTGCCATCCTGCTTGATCTGGTGAACAAATTGGGATGCATAACATTTCCCCTCCTGCTATCTCATAGCTTAAGACTTACCCTTTATGCTTGGACAGTTCAAACATGACTTTATGATCCACCAAGAATGATCTTCCCATTACTGTATGAATTGATCCTTTTGCTATGAAGAAGTGGACAGATTATGGTTCCCCAGCTGTTACCTCAAATACTGTTCTTTCAGCCAACCTAATTAGTGGATTAAAATGGCCTTTAATTCCTGTAAAATTCATGAACACTTCCCTGGACACCAAGCCTGCCTGGATGGCCAAATTTTCTTTTATGAAATTTAATTCAGCTCCAGTATCCACCAGGGCCTTGATTGTCTTCCCTTTGATCCAAATGTCAATGAATCCCAATGGACAGGCATGGGTGAGGTTTTTGCCTATGGAGCATGGGTATTAATCACCTGAATAGTCTTCAAAGTGGTGTTTACATCCATTGATCCTTTCATTTTTTTTGCTGGCTGATGATTTAAAGGCTTTATTCAAGTTCAAGTTTCCTACAGGGTTCATATCTTTTAACTTCTGGAAAAAATTTGGTGCAACTGAAAGGAGCTCCTCCAAGGTAAGGTTAAAGTTTTTTTTGAATATTTTCTTCTTGAAACTTTCTTCTATCTTGGTTCCTTCCTGAGTTTCCAATGTTTCTGACTTTACTTGGTCCTTCTTCACGGGTTTAGTTACAGGTTCCTTAACAGGTTCTTTGGGTAGATCTTCTTCCTCTTCAGAATCTTGGTCCACTTCCACCCATGCTGCTGGGTAGCTTGTTTCCCTTTTCCTTGGTCCTGGGGCAGATTCTTTAGTTTTTTCTGAAGTTCCCTGGTCTACCACTGGTGTCTCTGGGGTTTGTTTCATTCTCTTGTGGATTCCCAGAAAATCTTTGTGATGTTATCATCCCCCATTGAACCTGAGACTCCTTCATATTTACCTCTGGTGGTACCAAGCTTCCCAATCTCCAGTCTTCAAGAATGATGCAACATTAGTTGGTTCTTCCTTCTTCTGGGGTTCCTCCAATTTTGGTACTTGTTGATCCTCTGAGAACTTCTGGACTTGATCTCAGAAGCTTTCCTGGTTGCTATAAGGTATAGTTTCTCTGTTTGGGAAGAAATGGTTAGGGCCTTGTTTGAAAGACCTCCTGGATTTTATATCTTCTATCAAGTCTGGACAGTTGGCTGGGTATGGATTTCATCCTATCAATAGTAACATCTGATTGGCCATCTAGGTGCTGCACTGAAAATGAGGGGCTGTATTTTGGTGCCATCCCTTGGTTGGTCCTATCAAAGTGGTTAGGTGCCTGCTTTTGATTTAAATCCATAGCAAGTTTTGAAATTTCTTCCCTCATTTTCAGGATTTCATCTATTTCTAGTCGCTGGAACTTGAATTCTTTTTTGGTCTCCAATGAAATCTTGATGATAGGTTTATGGGTTTCATCTTCATCCAAATCCCATAAAGACAATTTAATTTCCACAAATTCCTTCAAGGTATACAGGTCTGGAGGAAGGTATCTGTCATTTATTACAATCTTGATTATTCCTGCATGGGTCAATTCTCTGTTTACTTCAATCCTAAGATCATTTGATAAGCACTTCCAGAGGTTTTCTCCACCATCCCAGTTGGTGTGGTCATATCCCATTCTGATGAAGTAAAGAACAATATCTTCATAAATTCCAATGAACTTCTTGAAGTCATGCTTAGTCTTGATGCCTGCTTGTTCTTGAGTAGATCTAAGAAGCCTTGGTATTGATTCCTCATTGAAACTTCTATGGGGGTATCTGTGCCACACTTCCTTTTTAATTCCCTCTTCAAAAGATCCTAGTCTCCATAATCATTTCCTTCCATGTCTTCAATAGACTCAACAATTTTCTTGTCTTTTACTAGAAAAGGTAGTTGTAGAGCTATATCTATTCCTTCTGAATTCTGAATCCTGGCCAGTTTTTCTACTCTTTTAATTAACCTTTACACCTCTGTTCCATCAAATTCAATTTTCAATTTCTTTCCATCTAACAATACACCATTTATTCATTATTATTGATCATTGAGTTATTCTGGACTGGTCTTCTGGCTGGGGTTCTTTCAGTTTTTTGGTTCCTAGTAGCTCCTCTTACTTCTTCTCTAGCTTCAGAGAATATTTTTATTCCTGGGATGATGGAGGGTTTTGTTGACTCTTCAGGGATTTCTGCAGGAATTATTCCATAAGCTGATCTTGGTGTTGAGGCTGAACTCTGGTTCTTTGTTGGATGTATTGGGTTTCTGGGATCCCCTGTGCTGTTTTTTGTTCAAGCATTTGATTTAGGCTTTTGGAAATACTTGCCAGGTTCCCCATTGCTTCTAACGCAGGGCCTGGCTGATTCTGACTTCTTTCATGGTCTTTCTCTGGCTTCTCTTGGGATCCACTGGTTATTTTGGTTTTTTCTTGCAGTTCTTTCTCCATCCTGATTGTTGAAGATGGAACTTCTGGCTTGTTAAATTCAATCCCTCTAAGTTGGTCCTTGAGGTCTTCCATTATCTGCTATGTGTTTCTTCTTTCTGCCTCTAGAATGTTAAGTTAATTATTGAGGTTAATATTCCAAAAATATTTTTATTGTTTAATGACTAATCAAATATAAAGGAAACAGACCACTGTTGGGACACCAATTTTAGAGAATCCTGTGGGATTTTAGAAATAAAAGTAGCAAATAGCTTGATGGCAGTCCTTGAAGGGGAATTTAGTATACTTCTATGCCTTTAGAGTATTAGTAAAACTTAGGTATTTTTCAATTGTGTGCCCTTCTAGTACTATAGTAAGTCTGCAAAATAAATTATTTAAATTAATGGCTAGTTTCTTTGAGAATTAAAATAGATCTCAGATCAGACCTAGATTAACTATTAACTTTTATTGGTAAGATTTGTTGAAGAATTGACCAGACATACTGGTTTTTTGTTTAGTGGTTAATCAGATATATTTGATCTTAAACAATATCCAAGTCATAAAGGGTTCAATTTTTTATCAAAGGGATGTCTCAGGAGAGGACCCAAGGATAGTTTCACCCATGGGGGGCTGGGTAGAGGAAAGGTTGGTAGTTTTTTTTTGTTGTGCTCTCCTTCTTTTTAAAGATTATTTATTGATTGAGGGGTGGTTTTTCTTTAATCTGGTGTTGAATATTTAGGTCACAGAAGAACCCTTATTCAAGCACCTGTTGGTTGGTTTAATTAGTTCAAGGTGTTTCATAACTTGTATTCTGACTTCCTGTTTCCTTTATAATTGGTTCCATAATACTATTTATCTGGGTAGGTACCATAGATGAATACAGATAGGATAATAGGCCTGGATAGCCAGAGATGGGATTGGATATGATACAACTTGGATAGGGCAGAGAGGCCCTCCTTAAAGAGACAAATCCTGCCTCAGGGGATGCTCAAGGCTACCCCTGAGGGTTCTACCTTTTCTGATGAGGAACAGTGGGATACAGTAACATGAGACATTTTTGCTGGTTGGAATAAGATTTTGCAGTCATATTATTCCTTACTGCTGGTTGGAAAAAGCTTTTAAAGGGCTTTCCTGCATGCAAATCCCTGAAAAAACTGCTGTGAAGTGCAGATAAAAATATACTCCTGTGCAGTACTGGTGGTTGGTTTGGTGCTACTTGATACTTTCTACATGAGTTGCTGTGCATTCATTGGTGGTTTTTTTGGTGCTACTTTCTTCTACCTTCATGTATTTATGTGAATTTCTGGTGGTTTATTTGGTGAGGAATGGTCTTGACTTCCTGTATGTATTTCTGGGTAGCCCTGTGGTACTTTTAATGGTGGGTTGTTTGGTATCACATGCTTCTCAATTCATAAATTGATATGTGGTGCTGCTTTTTTTTGGTACTACATTTTTCTGGCTGCCTGCATGTATTGCTGCGTAACCCTGCGGTACTTGTACTGGTGGGTTGTTTGATATCACATGCTTCTGAATACATGAATTGATCTGTGGTGCTGGGATTGTTTGGTACTACATGGTTCTGGTCAAGACTGTGTCACACAACCACCCCATGTACTATAGGGCAATGTTAGATGATTGTGAGCACAAATGTAGAGACTGAGTGCAAGGGCAAGTGAAAGGTAGAAAAGCTAACTGAAAAGTGAAAAATTATTGTTGGGTAACTTGACACACAGTGAGAGGGATGAATTGTTCCAATGGAAAGGAAACTAAAACCAAGACTGATGTGATGACTGGATTTATCAAAACGCAGGAAATTATGAAATTAACCAACTGAGGAGACAATCTCCAGGCAAGCAGCGTAGCCTTTATAAGGTAATCCAAAGTGACTAGATACAACCTGATTGACGGCAAACTACAGTTATTAGGCAATAAGGCAATGGATGAAATGAACATATTGGTCAATGAAATAACAGTATAGATGTTGCAGAGGTCATAAGGTAGATGTGAGGCAATAGAGTCTGAGCATAAAAGAGCGTAATGGATGAGATAGGAAGGAGTGATGTGAGAGAAAATGCAAATATGAGAATGTAATTTATGCAGGGTAAGGGACTATTCCAATTTCAAACAATACAGTTGGTGTGACTGACCAGAATGGGTGCAAGCTAGCAAGAGTGTTTGACAGGGAATAGAAACCCAAGGCCTATTGATACCCAGGGTGGAATGGAAGAGCTTGAATAGATGATCAACTGGAGTAGTGTTAACTGCAAGGTTTGCAAGTAGGTTCTGATTCAGTTGCCAAGAATGGAATTTTGTTATGCGAGCCAGAGTTTATAAGTGGAAGGAACCAATGATCTTGTGATTCTATTTGTCATGCGTATGGACTGAGGTAGATGGTACTGAGGAAAAGATATGTCAAAGTGAGGGAGACAATAATCCTTTGGCTTGAAGGGTTACATTTGCCCATTTATAAAGACACAAGCTCCTGCAAGCATTCAGATGATTTTCCCATTGATTCCAAAAATTTTTTTGAGTAATGTATACCCCTAGTTATTATCCTACTTCTTTGTCTCTCAAATAAATTGATAATTAAAATATTTTTTCATTGTCATCTTGTCTTTTTGGAAACTGCATTTGTCAAAATGACCAATGTGTCCCTAGTACTGCGGCAAGAGGTCTCCAAGGCAAATGCAAGCATTGTTGGCTGCGCACGGTTGCTTGCACTTTTCTTATAAATAGAAAACCAATAGTGGATACCCTGTAGCATGTAGGAGTGAGGTGCAAACCCAAAGGTCTGCGCCCCAAGTGAACTATCATATACCTCCAGTGCTGGAGATTGAATTATTCAGCATCCAAAAACCTGGTAATTTTAAGGCTTAGAGACTAACAATGAATAAAAATAAAAAGAAAGGGAAATAATATAATTTTTGTTCTTGATAGTACTACCACAATTCAGAAGGTACACTACTGATAAGCCTCTGCAGCCTCCACATTATATTGCATTGTTGTCCAAATTTGAGGTGAATAAGATGAATCTGGAGGTGCAAGGCATTGTGCAAGCTGAGGAATTGGGGGTAGTTGAAGAAGCAAGGGAGGAAGGGATAATGGCTGAAGGAGAGGGTGATACGTAAAAAAGGCAAGGAAATGAAGAAGAAAGAAACAGAACAGAGGGAAGGGATGGAACACAACAAGAGATAGAGGAACAGGGTGGAATGAAAGGGAATGAAATGGAAGGCTGAGATGGAGAGAACTGGGTGCAAGTCAAAGAAACCATTGAAACTTATGCCAGGCAATTAACTGGCAACGTTGGAGAAGTTTTTTCAAGGGCCCAAAGGAAGAGAGCATATGAGGAGCTCTTGGAGGAAGCTGGATAGATTTACTGGCCAACAAGGGCTCAGACTGCAAGGTGCAAGGAAATGTTTGAAAGGCACCTGGTGATTCAATTAATGATGTTGCAAAGGATGTCTTCTCTGATAAACCACAAGGATTTGGTGAATTTAGGTCAATGGTAGAGGAATTGACCAAAAATTGGGAGGAAGCAGAAAGAGAACTAAAGGAGAGTTTGTAAAAATGTATTTTATTTGTAATCTTATTTTATTATAATATGTATAGATTATTTTATTACTATTATTATATATATATTTTATTATTATTATTTTTATTTTTATTTTAGTAAACAAACGTGCTAGAATCAAAGATTGTGAAAAGAAAATGAATAAGTTTTAGGAACTGAAAAGGAGATCAAGTAAAGAAATGGGACAAGATTGATGGGAAGGAATGAGATGGAAGTGCAGAATGGAATCGGAATCATGATTGGCAAGTTTTGCAAGGGTACCTTACATGAAAGTCTTGAATAAAATTGGGAGAGTTTCAAAGGTGATGGGCTGCTTCCCACAAGGTGCAATCTTTGTTGGACTGGAAGCCAGTCCTTTTGATAAGGTATTGAAGTTTTCCTTTGCGTAACCTGGAATCCAGAATACAACTTACTTCCCACTCTTTCTGATCTTGGAAATTTACCAGTTCAGGAGGGGGATGAGTCTTTCCCAGGTATAAGACTTGAGCTGGCTCTAGGAGAAACACATGAAAGAATGGGTGGATACCTTTCCATTTCACAGGTAAGGTGACTTTAAAAGTGCTAGGGGAAATGACTGATTTGCCTTTGAAGGGGACAAGTTTTCTTTCAGAGAGTTATTGGGTTGGGCGAGTACTGAAAATATTTCCAGCATTGAGCCATACCTGGTCTCCTACTGAAAAGGTTAGGGCCAAAGTGCAAAATTGATCTGCTTGTTCCTTGTAGCACTGGTTTTCCACTTCAAGGTTGGTTCAAAGTTGTGTTTGGAGAGAATGAATGCAATTAAGGTAATTGGTAGCAGGTTTAGAAGGTGCTATGTGAATATGTTAAGTTCCTGGGTCCCTCTCTCCGCACGGGCCCAATTTTAACCTGTGGAGGGGCCCTGAATTTTCCCTTCTTTCCCATTCATCTTGTCTCCGCCTGTCTGTCTTCTGTCTCAAGCTCCAGAAGCTCTTCCTGATTTTCCTTTCTTCTTCTCTTGATTCTTGATTTCCCCCTTTCCTTTATCACTCTTGACTTGCCATTTCTTTGACATCCTTATGTTTTCCTTCTACCTGTTGAAATCTCTAACAAATACATCAAGTCTCAAAATTATCTTAATCTCCTCAATTATATTTCTCTGCCTGGTAAGACCTCAATACACTAAATCTTCTTGAAAAATGCAATCTGATCCTCAATTCTATCCAGCCTGTACCTCCTCCTCCTTATCTCTGTCCAGTCTGTCTTCTTCCAACATCTATCTTGATTTTGCATTATCCCACACACCACTTCAAACCACCACTCAAGACCTATCTAAATGGTCTAAGCTGTAGGATCCTCTACCTCTGTTTTTTTCCATGTTTCATAATTTTCTTATTTCCTCTAATTTCTCATATCATTATTGTTTTCCTTTTCAGCCTACTGTTTCTAAGTTCTCTCTAAATAAACCTCAAACTTATCATGGTTAAAAGCCAAATTCTCACAAACAAGCCCAACCAAACAAATCATGAACAAACTAGAAGGATTGGCAGACTGCTTTTATCAGGTGGCTCTTAAAGCATCCATTGAGGCCATACCTCCCTTGAATGAAGAAAAATACTTCATGTGGCGGAAAAAGATGCTTATGTTATTTGACTTCAAGGAAATTAAGGAAACCATTACTCAAAAATCCGGCCCAATCTCCACCAAAAAAGACAGAGAAATTCAAGCAATTATCCTTTCCAAACTTGACAGCACAACTCACACCAACATTTTCAATTCTTCCAACATAACCTTGTCCAAACTCTTATGGGTTGAGATCACCTGTAGATTTTCCTCATCAGAGACAGCAAACAGAGCAAGGGTCTTCAATCATTTTCTTCACTCAGCCTTCAATGAAAACACCATGGAGGGATTCATCACTGAAATGAAAAAGGCCATCACAAGGATGACTGGAATAGGAATTGAATTACCCAGAGATATACTAGTGTATCTGTTACTCTTCAAATTTCCTCCAATCCTTGAAAAACTCAAACAACAAATAATGCATGAAGGGAAAAATATGACAGTGGAAATTTTATTCAACAATCTAGTTCAATACAATAACAAGAGAAAGGGGCAATCCAATTCCAGAAAAACCTCAACCAACGTCTCTCTGGTGGCCGCTAAGACGCGAAACAACAAGGATGAAATTTTGAGAAGGATATCACAATCCAAATGCACCTCACTCATAATCCTTGTGTTTCCATTTACATCCCCAGATTGCACCAGAATGGTGGATTAAAATACAGAATGATTGGAAAAATAAAACTAAAAGGAACCCAACAATCAATTACCACACTTGTTTAATTCTATGGATCAATGCGGAAAGAAACCCCAATCTTCTCCTAGACTTGGGAGCTAATGTCCATATTTTCAACAATTTAAAGTTTTTCTCTTCCATCAAACTCCAGAAAATATCAGAAGAAATCAATACTGGAAAGCTAGAGGCTTCTCTTAAGATACGCGGGAGGGGAACAGTAAAAATGGAATGGAATGACTCAGTAGTCACACTTGAAGACTGTGTATACATCCCAGACATAGTTTTCAACCTAATCATTCCCAGTCTGCTTGCCATGAAAGGCTGTGCTCTCTCTCAAGTTTGCAACAAATTCACTGTCACTTGCAATGATCAACTCATATTGAAAGGCTTGATCCAAGATAATTTATTTGTTATAGAATAGCCTCAATCAGCTGGCCAGAATCAAACAGTGCACCTTTCAAATAAATCCTCTACCCCCCTCTCTCTCTCTACTCAATGTCCACAAGATGTATGGGCACGCCTCAATTTCTACCCTCAAGCCTCTGATAAAAGACCTCTACCCTAACAAGGAGCTCCACAGTTTCCAATGTGAAAGCTTCATAAAAAGCAAGATCACTAGATTGCCATTTAATGGCTCCTCTAAAATCTCCAGCAAACCTCTAGATCAAATTAATGTTGATCTGGTTGGCCCAATCAGTCCACTATCCAAGTACATTCACAAGTACTTACTCACTTTGGTTGACAACCACACTGGCTACCTAGCGGCATTTCCCCTAAAAGCTAAAGAAAAGAACCCCAAGATAATTATACACATTCTTGAGACTGAGTATAAGCAATTAGAATACCACCCAACCAAGATCTTCTCTGATAAGGGTACCAAATTCACCAACTCTACACTCAAACACTTTGCCAAGGAGAAGCATATCAAACTTCTTACTTTGGAACCTTATCTTCTCAACATAATGGACAAGCAGAAAGGGCTAATAGAACAATCATAGATTCCTCTTGAGCCACATTCTCATCATCTTTATTCGCTAAGAATTACTGGCACATTGTAACACAGAGCTGCTGCTTTATGCTTAACCAAATTCAACAAGAAGGTAACCAATTATCTCCCTGGAAATTTATTTTTGGCAAGAGTCTCCCCACTAATTATTTAAAACCTGTATGTTTTTCTTTAATCTATCTTGCCAAAAGCATTCAGAAAGGACGGAAATTTGACAAAGAAGGTCTTGAAGGAGTTCTGGTTGGATTTAAACCCTCCTTTCACTCTTAACTGATCCTCAATTTTCTCAGATCTCTGATTGAATTGAATGGATTCCCCTTCCTTGAATCCCCTGGTCTAGACATCTTCTCCCAACCCAACCTCAATTCTAATGAAGCTGACATCTTGACAAATGACAAGCAATATTAAATCAGGGAACCTAGTTCTGAATGTCTCAAATCAGACTCTGAAAAAGAAGATATTAATTCTTCCAATTATCAACACTCAGACCCTTCTCCCACTCCTGTACCAGAACCAACCACTCAAAGGATGAATCTAAGACCTTGGCATGAACTCCAGAAACCTCAAAGATACAGATTTCAACGCTACTATGAACCTCCATCATATAAAGCAGCCCAAAAATGTCCCAAATGTCCTAAGTGGAAAATAGCATCTGAAGAAGAACTCAGTTCTATCAAAACCCAAGAAGTTTGGGAAGAATATTGCAAAAAACCAGAAAATATCTTGAACACTACCTTGGTATTAAATTTGAAATAAAAATTCCACAGTCAGCCGGTAAAGTAAAAAGCTTGTTTATGTACACAAGGGTTCAATCAAATTCAGGGCGTAGATTTTGAAAGGACCTGGGCTCCAACAGGGAAAATCCAATTGCTTTGCTTTGCTCTCCTCTACAGTCTAAAAAATAAGATATCCTTCACTCAGTTTGATGTGAAGGAATCCCTTCTTCATGCTCAACTGGGTGAAACGGTAATAATCAGAACTCCTGAAGGCTCAAGTGAAAAATACCCCTATCTAAAATTAAAAAATCTCTATATGGTCTACATCAGTCCCCCAAGAACTGGTATAAAACCCTTACTTCCTGGATCATATTACAAGGCTTCCAAAAATTAACAAGTGATCCTTGTCTATACCTTAATTCTAAGTCAGGGGAATTAATTTACTTTCATGTTAATGATCTTATTCTTTTAGGAAAGTCGGACACTTTTGCTTTCAACTTCTTAAAAAAATTATCAAATTTGTCTTGCCACTCCCCAAACACTATCCTTGCTATGCTGATGCAAATTGACAATGACAAGATCCTTATAAGCCAACCAAAACAAATTGATCAAGGATTACAAGAATTAGGACTTTCTGATTGCAAGAACTTCAACTTGCCTCTAAATCAAAATTTCCAGCTCAAACTTGCTTCAGACAAGGTTCATGCACAGTTCTCTCAACTTAATATCAAACACTGATCTGCAATTGGAATATTAAATCACCTTTCCCAGAAATGCGCCCCAACATTTTGTTTGCGGTTTTGAGTCAGGCTATGTTTAATTCTAAGCCCGGTTCATCTCACTAGAACAAAGTATGCAAGGTCTGGAATTATCTCAAGACCACAGGAAGTGTGAAACTGACACTTAAGTATGATCCCTTTAAGGAGACTGTGTCAGGCTACAGCAATTCCACTTGGGGAGATGAACCCACTCTTTGTAGGTCTCAAACAGGGTACATAGTTCTTCATTATGGTAGCCCAATCATATGGAATTCCTCAAGACAAAGACATATAACTTAATCTTCTACAAAATCAAAACTCAATGCACTCCTTGATTGCTATCTTGAGTTGAAGTGGATCACACATCTCATTGCCCAAATTTCCCCCTCTACAAAGACCAAACTAGTGATATAAATTCACAATAAAGGCTTAGCCTAAAAAATTAAGAAATTTGGGTCTCACTCAAAGTCACAACATATAGATATTAAGAACAAGGGGTTAAAAGAAGACTTTTCTCTTTCCAAGTTTGATCTTACTCTTATCTCAACTTACAGGATGGTAGTGGATCCCCTGACTACGGCCACTTCTGTCAAAGCCCTCAAAATTCTCCACCAAAAAGTGTTCTCCAATCTTGAATTCCCTCAAGTCTCTCCTCTTACCAGTCACAAGGGGTTTTAAGTTCCTGGGTCCCTCCCTCTGCGCGGGCCCACTTTGAACCTGTGGCAGGGGCCCCAAATTTTCCCTTCTTTCTCATTCATCTGGTCTCCCCCTATCTGTCTTCTGTCACAATCTCCAGAGGCTCTTCCTGATTTTCCTCTCTTTTACTCTTGATTGTCAAGTCCCCTCTTTCCTTTATCTCTCTCAACTCTCCATTTCTTTGTCATCCTTATGCCTTCCTTCTACCTCTTGACATTTCTAACCAATACTTCAAGTCTCAACATTATCTAAATCTCTTCAATTATATTTCTCTTCCTGGTAAGACCTCAATCCACTAAATCTTCTTAACAAATGCAATCTGATCCGCAAGTTCTATCCAGACTGTACCTCCTGCTCCCAATCTATGTTCAGCCTGTCTTCTTCCAACATCCATCTTGAGTTTTAATGATCCTACACACCACTTAAAACCACCACTCAAGACCTATCTAACTGGTATCAGCTGTAGGATCCTCTATCTCTTTTCCTTTCCACATTCCACAGTTTTCTCATTTCCTCTAATTACTCATATCATTATTTTTTCCCTGTTCAGCCTACTGGTTTTAATTCCTTTGGAAATACAGCTCAAATGTATCAGAATAAGAGAGAAAGTCAGGTTTCTACCATAAAGAGTCTGGAAGGGCAACTGTTTGGTGGAGCAATGAGTGGAGATGTTGTAGGCAAACTTGAATAATGGGAGCCATTGCAACCAGTTTTCCTGTTGGTAGGCAATGTACAATGGAAGGTACTGTTTAAGAATTTGATTGACTCGCTTGGTTTTCCCATCTGTTTCCTGGTGGTAAGCCAATGATATATTGCAAGTTATCTTCAAATTTTTGCAAAGCAAGGTCCAGAAGCTAGAGACAAACAAATATCCACAATCACTGATTATGTTATCAGAGAGACCATGTTTGAGGATACATATTCTGTGAATAAAGTAGCTAAGTCTTCTGAGGAGGCCATCACATTGCTTCAAAGGAATAAAGCCATCTTTGAGAAGCAACCTACTACTACTAAAATAGCATCATAACCACTTGAAGTAGGTAATTGCAAAATGAAATCCATAGACAGCAAGAGCTAAGGAATAGGGGGAATCGGAAGTGGCCGGAGGAGCCCATACTTCTGGTTTTTTGAGGACTTTTTATAATTACAATCATAGCAGACATTAACATAGTCTTTTCCTTCCTTGGCCAAACCAGGCCAGTAGAAGTCTTGTGCAATCAATTGGTAGGTTTTATCCTGTCCATGATGGCCAGCAAGTGGAGAATAATGCCTTGACTCCAAGATATCTAACTTAATTTAAGGATTATCTGGTACTACTATATGGTACTTATAAACTAAATAACCATTTTTGTCAATACTGTATACACTATATAATAGGTTCACACTTGTGCAAAGTTTGGTACACTTGGTATCCTAGAGTTGAGATTTTTGTAGTTTGGAAGCTGTATCTCAAAGGTGAGGTATGTTCAAAGTGAGTTGGGAAGATTGGGTTGAGAAAAGTTTCCTAATGTTTTGAGGTTTTTTTTTGGCAAAGGTGCTCCCCCCCTGGGTAGAGGTTTTCCCAACATGATAAAGAATCATGGACTACCACTTGTTTTCCAGGTTGCTATGTGATTTTAAAGTTGAACGTGGAGAGTTATTTGGCCAATTGAGCCTGTCTGTGTATAACAAATTATGAGCTTATGAAATATTTTAAAGAATTTTGATCAATTAGGACCTCAAAGGGTTCCATAAGACTCAAAAGGTATGAATGCAATTTTTTCAAAAAAAAAAATATTGCAAGAAGTTCCTTTTCATGGATATTTTAATTAAGCTCTTCAGCAAGCAATTTGCAAGACTCAAAAGCCATGGGATGAAAGAGGGAAGAAGAGGAGGAAAACTGAAAGATTACTCCTGCAACAGCTGTGGTGGTTTTTTATAGACACAGAGGCAAGTAGGCTCACCACTGGAAATTCAACTTGGAGCCGCTCAGCTGTGGGTGGAAGTCCGCAGTAAAATAGGCTTAGAGAAGTGCTTTGGTGGACTATCTATTCCGGAGTACATTAGCTGATGGCTGGGCATTGGTGCAGCACACGCTTTTTGCGGGAACAATGACAAGAATGGGCCAGATTTTTGCCTTTTGTGGACATTGTGTGGCCAACCATAACTTTCCCTCTGTGGGGGTGGGTTTCATGATGTGGAAGCAAGTGATTGAAGCTAAGTAGTACGGATTAGGCCAATGATGGGATATGCACTGAGATTGTGGAGCGCTGTGGGGCAATGAAAGCTAAAGTTGAGGAGGAGGCATGAAGGTTTTTGGGGATCCGTAGTTATGCTGCATGCAGGGTTGGGAGTGATCCGCCAGGGAATATTGACAACAATCTGTTGTTAGTTATGCATTGGTGCAAATCAACCTGTAGGGGGAATTGGCAACAGGATCATCAAACCTACTGCAAATTATCAGATTGGGTAAGGATTGGACTATTGGTAAGGAGGATCAGTGCAAACGCACGGAGGCAGTGGGAAAAGGGGTCTTTCATTAGCAGTTCACCTTCCTTTTTTGGAGTATCTAAGTCGGGTCAGTGTGGAATGCACAGAGAAAAGAGGGGTGTTCCATTTGAGACTTGCATTCTTTTTTTGTATATATCAGGAAGCTTTTCTTTTGTGTTATGGATAGATAGGGGAGTTTAGGGTTATTGGAGTTTAAAATCATTGAAGTTTATCACAATGGGAGTTTACTATTATTGGTGATTTTTGCAGGAAATTATAGCTTTATTCCTTTTCTTTAATTACTTCTGAGTTTAGTAAACAGCAAGAGTAATCCAAGGTAATATTTAGGGAAATAGTTCAAGTGGGGAGCTTGTTGGGGAGTCCATCTTGTTTATTTACTTTAATTTCATTGCAAGTTAGCTTTAGTGGTTTCCAGCTTTGGTGCGGAAGCGGAGTTCAGTTAGGAATTCGAGAGGTACAGGAGTTTAACTCAAAGGCTAGTGGGCTTTTGCAAACTTGGAGGGGGATTTTTGCGGAGAAATTTATAATGTTGCATGGAATTTATGGAACACACAATCTCTTGCATCTGTTTCTACAATAGTGCAAGCTAGGTTGTTGAAGTGAGCAAGTATTAGAGAAGTAGTTAATTCTTTCTTCAGAGCTTTGAACTCTAAAGCAGCTTGTTCTGTAAAAAAAGAATGAGTTTCTTTTTGAAGAATGCTAGTAAGGTTTAAAGTTTTCTTGGAATAATTCTCAATAAACCTCCTTTAAAAACTACTGAAACCAAGGAATACTTGACGGGATTTGACAGAAGAAGGTGGGGGCCAGTCCAAAATGCACAGGCTCTTTGCTGGATCCATTGATAGTCCTTGCTGAAAGACTATGACACCTAGAAACTGAAGAGAAGGAGTATGTAATTTTCACTTAGAGGCTTTTGCAAGCAGGTCATTCTTTCAAAGCCACTGTGGCACCTCTTGCACATGTGCAATGTGATCCTCAAGAGTTTTTGCGTAGACTAGTATATCTTTGAGATACACCACAAGGTATTTCTCTACTAGGTCAGAAAAAATGTTGTTGACAAAGTGTTGAAAAGTGAAAGGAGCATTGCAGAGACCAAAATGCATAAAGGTATACTCATAACTGCCAAAAAATGTTCTCATTGCAGTCAAATATTTATGACCTCTTGCAATGTAAACTTGGTGACAGGCGCCTAGAAATTCCAACCTCAAGAAATAAGAAGCTCCATGGAAGAGAGTGAGGAGGTGCAAAATAGGCGGTGTAAGACTCCAAATGGCGCAGGGCGTTGGCAGTTCTGTGGAGGGGATAGGTGCTTTTTTAGGCTGCCCTCCTGAATGTTACAAAAATATTTAAATGTAACCAGGATCAAGGTCCAGTAACCTTTGTTAATGAGGAATCAAATGGGATAGGGATAAGTCAATAGCAACAATAGCTGAGGGGGGAAGCAGCACTACCTGAACCAAGATGATGAGGGGAAAGACTTTGAAGAAAATAAGTTAAAGTTTGCTCAGAGTCCAATGGAACAAAGCAGTTGTAAGTAATGGCGCCCACACACTAATAACTCTGGTTGTCAGCAGGTGCTTGGGAGTGATCAACTCAAACCCAATCAACCTCCAGGTTCTCAATGAACCTGCCCAACTCTCCGCAATCAAGCGCTTGAAGGGTACCAGATAACTGTGGGTGGCTGCACAAGACAATGCAATATATTTATGGATAACTGAAACAAACAGTAACAATTTCTGACTAAGAATAACCCAACACTTCTCAAGGATTCAAGAATAGTGTGGAAGAATGAAACTTGAATAATTAAAGGGAGGTTTTACACTCCAGGTTTAAACTTAATAAAACCTCTTAGTCAAACGTGACTAGTCCAGAAAGACAATCAAATGAATGATCAAGACCAAATAATGGTCAGAAAAAGGGATCAAGAGTGGTATAACACACTCAAGAATTTAATTTAATGAATTCTTCTTAAACCAGAAAGGCTATGGTTGGTGATAAGGAACAGGGCCACAGAAGGGCAGATCAGAGTTTCAGACTTAAAAAAATTCAAGGGTAAGGGATAAGGATCAAGGGATAATCAAAAGATATATCCGGATAAGTGATCAATTTCACAAAGGAAGGAGCTCTTGGATCAGAAGCTCATAATTCTTATTAGTGGGAAGAATTGATGATGGAAAAAAGCAGGGGAGAGCCCCTCCTTTAATAGGCTAGAGAGCCCTGTAACTATTTACAATTGGATAACACCAATGAAAGCGGATTTTTTTTTTTTTTTTTTTTTACAATGATGAGACTCAAGCTTGGGGAGGCCCAGTTCCCTTCTGCCAATCTTCCAGACTGGGGTTAGAGATTCTCACCCCAGCCTGTCACTTGCAAACGTCCATGCGGAAGTTTGCACACCTAGTAACAACACAACACCCCCTCCCATCCAAATCTGGAGGGGGGTGAGAAAGAAAGAAACAGTTCAATAAAAGAAAATAACAATAAAAAATAATAATAAAAATGAGAGAAAAAGAAAAAAAAAAGGCAGTGAGCGAACAATTGAAAAAGAGAGTAAGAACCGAAAAAAAAGAAACAAAACAAAAATCAAATGAAAAGAAGAAACAACAGCGAGAGAGAGAAAAAAAAAGAAAGAGAACAACAAATGAAAAAAGGAGGAGGGTTGCTGCCAATTGTCCAATCTAGGAGGAGAGGGTGATCCCAATGATGATGGAGTTGGTGAGCGCAATGATGATGATGCTCATCATGTCTTGACGGTTTTGATGATGAGCAATGGGGAGGATCAATGCAATGAGGATGAGGAGGAGAAATGCGATGAGGATGAGGAGGAGCAATGCAATGATGATGAGGAGGAGCGATGCAATGACTTGCGCAGGGCCAAAAGTTAGCAAGAGAGGCCTGAGCACAAGGAGGGGGGAATGAACCCAGGGTAGGAGGGAAGTGGGAGCGATGGAAGGAAGAGGAGGAGCTACACCACTAGGACAGGAAGGGTTGGAGTGAAGGATCCAAATTTTTTCTAAGTTCAAAAAAAAAAAAATTTTTTTTTTTGATTTAAGGTATGACAAAAAAATATGTATAAATTTTTTTTTTAATTTTTTGAATTCTTTTCCCAAGGTGTCCCAAATGGTTCACCACAGCGGTACTGGATAGGCATTCTTCCTGGTAACCTTTTTCAGTTTCCTGTAGTCAACAGACAGGAAAATTTTGCTGTCTTTCTTTGTAAAAAATAGGACAGCTGAACTGGTATTTGAATTCCTTGGTCAAAGAAATCATTTTGATACATTTTCTTCAATGTATTCTTGAAGCCCGGTTGATTCTTGCTTTGAGATAGAGTAAACTGGTCAGGGTGCTGGAGCTGGGCCAGTAAGTTTTATCCTGTGATCATAAGAACGGGATGGGGGAAGTTTATCTGCCTTTATAGCTGAAAAGACGTCAGCAAAGTCATGATAAAGAAAAGTTGAAAAATCTTGAATGATTACTAGATCTGCAATCTTTTCATCTTCAAGCATGGGGTTTTAAGTGCTTGCATGCTGCGAGAGGATTAAGGGGCTCAAGATTCACCATTTGGTTGGTGCCTGTTTCTCTTTGAAGAAAAAAGGAAGGGGTAAGTTGGAAAAATAAGCAATAACTCCTAAATCTGAAGAGGTAACTTGGGAATGGAGGTCAGGATATTGCAAATCTCCTGGCAGAAAATTTTCATCCAACTCAATGAAAGTGTCAGGTAGGTTGTTTAATTCCTGTTTGACAGAAGGGTTAGTTTCCTGGGCTTGCAAGGTTCAAAGGTCAATTACTCCTTCTGGCCAAATCACATCTGGATTCCAGTGAACTAGGAAGTAATGGCCTAGAATGGTGTCATCCATTCTGGGAATATCCAAAACAAATAAGTCCCATTCAAAGCTGGGGAAATTGAAGAATGCAAAGGTCCACTTTGCCTTTTGGGAAACCCAATGAGACCGCTTGGTTGCACTTCTTAATAAATAGATGGGAAACATATCTAACTTGGAATGCATAAGATTTTTGTAAGTGGCAAAATATTCCCTTATAAAAGAAACGTTAGCACAAGAATCAAGCAAAACTTGATAAGGGAAGTTTTTGGAATGAAAAAGGACAAATCTTGAACTTGGAGCACCTAGTGACTTTTAAGTGCAAAGATTGACTTGCTGTAATTTAGATAATGGGTATTTCTCCTTGCAATTATTAGAAACACTACAAGCTAATTATTTTAAAGTCTAGCCGCTTCAAGCACTAGCCGCTTTGCAAAACTATCAAAAGCATTTTTTCCTCCACAATACATACATAAAACATTATTCTCCCTCCTTAGAAATTCCTTGTTGTGGAGCATCCCAAGTTCTTTTTCCGGGAACTTTGGAGTTTTGGTGACAGCCTTCCCTTTCAGGTTAGAGTGCAAGGTTGGATTCTTTTTGGATTTTTTTGGATTCTTAATGGATTGCTTCAAGGAGTCTTCCATCTTTAGAGCAAAGTTTGAGGGTCCATGGTTGTTTTGTCACAAGTGGTTCTTTTTGTGATAGCCATTCTAAAGCTCAATCACCCAGTTTATTAACTGCTGAAGGGAGGTTGTCTTATGTGCCCCAACTGCAAGTTGCTAAATTAGGAGTGCTGGTAAACCCTTTCAAAATTGAATTAGGAGAGCTGCCTTGTTCTGTTGGATGAAAGACTGCAAATTTTGGAAATTGGAGATATAAACAAAAAGTCTACTATTCTCCTTCATTAATAAGTAATTAAGTTTGTATTCTGCGCTTCCAACTTAATTGGGGTTGCCAAAAAGGGTGAACAATTGCTGCTAAAACTTGTCCCAGTTTTTGAGGATACAAGTGGGGCTAGTGTTATCTAATAGTTTGAGGTAAGGTTCAAACCACTGGAAGGCTCTTCCACCAAGGAAGGAAGAGGCATACATAAATATTTGTCTATCAGTAGGAAATTTATGAGGATTGTTCCAGAAAATGATTTTAAAGGACTGTAAGTAGGCTCTAAGTTTATGGGGGTGTTCCCCAGTAAAATGACCAGGCTGCTTCATCCCCAGAGTACAAAAGCTAGGGCCACTTGGACCAGATCTCAAGGAAGTGTGGCTAAGAGCCTTGATCAGGTTCAGGAGCAAGGTCAAAGTGTCAGTTTTTGGAGCATTAGTGCAAACCCTTGATCCACTACAATTGAAGCTTTCATTGGAAGGGTGGTTGGAGTCTTTGATTTCTTTGAGGGGATCCACCCCTTCCCAAGGAGGAGCAAGGGGATCATCAAGAGGTTCAACTGAAGGGGATTTAGAAGAAGGAACAGGGTCTAAATTTTTTCTGGCCCAAGAAGCGCTGGATCTGCCTACCCAATGGATATCATCATTTTAAGGGGTGAGGGAAGCATTCCTGGTTGATCAAATACGTGACATTGTAAAGAAAATCTATTAAAGGTTGGAAAACTACAATAGATGAGTTGAGTTAGTTAATTTACTTTCAAACAACCACCCCAAGTACTATAGGGCAATATGAGATGATTATGACCGCAAAGGAAGAGACTGAGTTCAAGGGCAAGTGCAAGGTAGCAAAGCTAACTGAAAAGTGCAAACTTACGGTTGGGTAACTCAAAACAAAGTGAGAGGGATGAATTGTTCCAATGGAAAGGAAACTAAAGCCCAGCCCAATTTGATTAATGGATTTAGAAAAATGGGAGAACATATGAAATTAACTAACTGATGAGAAAATCTTCAGGAAAGTGGTGTAGCCTTTATAACGTAATCTGAAGTGACTAGATACAATCTGATGGACGGCCAACTACAGTTAAGAGGCAATGAGGCAATGAATGAAATGAACAGATTGGGAAATGAAATAACAGTATAGATGTTTCCAAGGTCATAATGTAGATGACAGGCAATAGATTCTGAGCTTACAAGGGCATAACATATGAGATAGGAAGGAGTGACATGAGAGAAAATGCAAATTTGAGGATGTAATTTATGCAGGGTAAGGGACTAGTCCGAATGCAAACTATACAGTTGGTGTGGCTGACTACCATGGATGCAAGCTAGCAAGAGTGCTTGACCGGGAATGGGAACCCAAGGGCTGTTGATACGCAGGGTGGAGAGCGGAGCTCAAATGGATGGTTGATTGGAGAAGAGTTAACTGTGAGGTTTTCAAGTAGGGTCTGAATCATTTGCCAAGAATGGAAGGTTGTTATGAGAGCCAGAGTTGATAAGCTTAAGTCAATATTGATGTTCTGCTTCTATTTGTCACACGTTTGGAATGAGGTAGATGGTACTGAGGAAAGGATATGTCAAAGTGAGGGAGACAATAATCCTTAAGCTTGAAGCATGACAGACTGGTCTCACTTCCTCCTGCCTATAATGTCCTGTATACTTCTGCATAGCTTTGTGTATGTGTATTTGCACATTTCTTTGGTTCTGGTTGGGACTGGTTCCACTTCCTCCTGCCTATAATTTCACTTTATACCTCTTTACAGCATTCTGTATGAATATTTAAATGCATCCTGGGTGAGGTGAAAGGAGCTGAACTAGTTGTACTGCCTCCTGTATCTGTTTTTCTGTATTCTGGCTGAGGTGACAGGGTTTTTTTATGGTTCTGGTGCTGAGGTTGATCAAGGTATTTATTTATGCTTTCCACAGAGCTGTGACACCTGGTTGGGTATGAGTTTGCCACAACTGAAAGGTTCTTGGGCTGTATCTGCTAATCCATGAGGGATAGAGGGGTACTTTGGCTGAGTTACTATAGGTTTCTTTTCATTTAGAATCCATTTCTCAAGCTAATAAGAGGCTTTGAGCTGTTTTTATACTATAAATTTGAGTTTTATGGCTATAGGAAAGGTTTGGTGTACCACAGTGCGCACAGCAGCAAGCAACCAATTTTTGCAAGGTGACAGCAAGAAAAAGAGTTGGTGATCTGCCCAAGCAATTGGACAAGGTTGGGAGACAGAAAGGTTTGACGGGCCATGTTCAAAGAGCTGACCAACAGATGAGTGCAAGTGGGAGTTGTGATGTGTTTCCATGAGGTGCAAGACAAGCAACAGCAACAACAACGGCAAGCAAAGGCTTGCGGGTACATCTGATGCATGTATTTGTTTAGTTGGAGGTAGGTTGATTGGATGATGGATTGAGCTGAATGGGGATGATCTGTGTGGAGCAAGAAATGGGGTGGGATGATGATAATGATGGGGATCATTTGGGAATCCCTTGGTGGCAAACATGATTGATGGTGGCCGTCTTTGTTTTAATTGATCTCATTTGTCATCATTGCCATTGTTGGCGTGGTGATGATGATGGACCAAGGGATGCTGGAGGGATTGAAATGAATGGTTATCAATGGATTCTGAGGATTTATGGATGGGTGAATCGTGACTTGCGCGGGCTTAGCCAAAAAGAATTTGGCACCAAGTGCAAAGTGGAGGAGTTGAATGGAAGATCTGAGAACTGGAAAACACCTGGGGAGCCCTTCCTAGACCCCTAGGACAGGGAGAAGTGGGAAAAAGGCAGAAGAGGAAGTTTGCCATGCCAACAAAAATATTTTTTTCATATATTAATCTTTTGAGATAGATTAAAGGTAAAACATTTTTCAAAAAAATTGCCCTTTTTCTGAGGTGTCTCAAATTGGTCACCACAACACAAAAGGTGAGATGAATTTAAAAAATCTGTAGCAAAGGTTTTGAATAATTTGGCACAAAGGGTGCCAAATGGTTGGGGAAAATTTCACAAAAATTTGACCTTTGCTTGGAAAAAGTGACGCAAAAGTTCCAAAAGGTTTTTAAATAATTGCATGGGAGAGGTGCCAAAAGGGCAAGGAAAAGGTGATGAGAATTACCCTGAAAATGTTTCCAATAATTTTGCATCAAAGGTAGCCAACCAATTTGAAAATTTTGCAGAAACCGTTTTGAAAAATTGAACAGAAATGTTTCCCGTAAACTGCACAAAAAGTTTCTCAATACTTGTGCAGAAAGTGTTTGAGAGAGAATTTGGTAAAAACTTTTTTATTTTTTGTAAGATCACAAAAATTTCAGCAATAAGGTTCCCTTATTTTTTTCTTTGATTCAAAGGAAACACCCAATATTTATCTCTCAATCCATTTAAAAAAATGTACAGTCCTTTAATCCCATGCAATCTAGTGGACTTGGAATTTAGCCTCAGCAGAAATTCCTCATCTTAAAAATTAACTTGTTTTTTAATTGAAATAATGATTGAGATAAACACTTGCCTCAATTTTCTTCAATTTAACCTGGAATCAGACCAATTTAAACCTATCTTTCTACCAGAGAATTGAGGATGCAGAAATTTTTGTTGATTTTATATTGCATTATTAATATTGCTTCTCTTTCTTCGCTTCAAAATACAGAAAATGCAAGGGCACAAAGGCCCTACTGGAATCTGGAAATTAGACTGCAAATAAATCTTGATAAAAGAGGCTTAAAATTCAATCTGGCTTGAGGTTCTGTCAGAATTGTAAATTTCTTATGATATGCTGGTACAGATCATTCAATTACTCAAATTGAAGAAATGAATTTTTGTATCTCTTCTTTTTCTAGTCATTTGGGATGTTGAATTTTGTCATATTTGGACCTAAATTAATATATTTTATTTCACATGGCTTGTAAAACTTAATTAAAATATTTATTTAGGTAGTAAAACCAGGTTATTTTTATGAAAGAGGATCTTTCAAATATTAGTTGGTTTGGTAAAAATTCAAATATTTCATCTTGCAAGGCACCACAAATTCATGAAGATTTGCAGAATTATTTTCCTAAAAATATCATTGAATTACATGTACAGGCTATTTGAAAAATGTTACTGTTCAAAATTGAACAATGAAAAGATAAAAATTACAACTGATTTTTGCCAGAGTAAAGTCCATTATATCATTCAAATTGATCAGATTTCAGAGGCCAGTGTAAAAACCACAACAAAAATGAGTGGGAACCTTAGCATGGGGAGAAAAACTGTGATATTTGATGTTTCAGGAATTTTTTATTATGATGGGAAGATAAGGGTGATATGGAGATTTTCTTAGAATTTGAAAATTCCCCTGGAAATATTCCAAAGCAATTGTTGACAATTTGTTTGGAAATATTCCAAAGGAATTTTCAACAATTGCTTTGGAAGAATTCCAAAGGAATTTTCAACAATTCCTTTGGAATTCTTCCAAAGCAATTGTTGACAATTCCTTTGGAATTCTTCCAAAGCAATTGTTGACAATTCCTTTGGAATTCTTCCAAAGCAATTGTTGACAATTCCTTTGGAATTCTTCCAAAGCAATTGTTGACAATTCCTTTGGAATTCTTCCAAAGCAATTGTTGACAATTCCTTTGGAATTCTTCCAAAGCAATTGTTGACAATTCCTTTGGAATTCTTCCAAAGCAATTGTTGACAATTCCTTTGGAATTCTTCCAAAGCAATTGTTGACAATTCCTTTGGAATTTTTCCAAAGCAATTGTTGACAATTCCTTTGGAATTCTTCCAAAGCAATTGTTGAAAATTCCTTTGGAATTCTTCCAAAGCAATTGTTGACAATTCCTTTGGAATTCTTCCAAAGCAATTGTTGACAATTCCTTTGGAATTCTTCCAAAGCAATTGATGAAAATTCCTTTGGAATTCTTCCAAAGCAATTGTTGACAATTCCTTTGGAGTTCTTCCAAAGCAATTCTTGAAAATTCCTTTGGAATTCTTCCAAAGCAATTGTTGACAATTCCTTTGGAATTCTTCCAAAGCAATTTTTGACAATTCCTTTGGAATTCTTCCAAAGCAATTTTTGACAATTCCTTTGGAATTCTTCCAAAGCAATTGTGAAAATTCTCTTGGGATTTTTCCAAAGCTAGTTTCCTAAAGCCATTGTTGAAAAATTGCTTGGAATTCTTTCAAAGCCATTGCTCCAAAGCAAATTTTGACAACACCTTTGGAATTGTTCTGTCAGAATTCTCCATTCTTACTCAATCTTCAACTTCAACCACTTCAACAAACACACAAACCCAGGTTAGTGATGCTGATACTCATGATCTAGCTCCCTCCCATCTGTTGCCTTTTATCCACCAACACTTGCAAGTACGTCAATCTTTGACCCTTCTCATTTTCTTTTGATAAACTCTATCTTTCTGTTTCTTCACTACTTTCTATTTCTTTTTTTCTTTTTACTTTTTTATTGTCATCTCATCATCTTTCTGTTGCTTCTCCTGCTTGAATTTATTATCCTTGTGAACATCAATCAATCATAATTGACTCTGCATTAATGGATCATTACCTTGTAAGACACATGACATTCTGGATCTCCTGGCATCTACAACTCTAATAATCAATTTCTGTCAATGCAGGCTTCTGTCCTAATCTATTTACCTTGACCTGCTTCTTCATTTTGACTTCCTTCTTGTTTCTCTACTGATTCTATCAGTCCAATATGTCTTTATTCTCCCTTTTACTTTTCTCTTCTTTTATTACTGTGCTTTGTATCTGCTCTGCTTTGTTTCCAATCCCCTTCCATAGTCTGCTTTTTCTAGTCACAACAATTGAATTTGTGTCTCATCATGTTTAAAATCCAAAACCAACAACTTAAATCAACAAGAAATGAAAGAAACAGCATGAGAAACTGATTAATTCCACCAGGTAGTGCTGAAGGCCTCTGTGGATGCTATACCTCCTCTCTGAACATCAATTTAATACATATATTACAATAAAATACTTATTCTGTTTTACTTCAAGGAAAAAAAGCATGTAACTCCTAGGAATTAATTCCAAATGCCTACAAAGCAAGATAGGGAGATCTGAGTAATTATTCTCTAAAAATGTAAATTATGACACACACCAATGCTTTCAACTCTTCCAACCTGAACTTTTCAAAACTACTCTGGGAAGAGATCACACATTGATTTTCCTCCTCCAAAACTGCCAACAGTTTTAAGTTCTTCAACCACTTTGAACAAACACACCATTGAAGGATTTGTGATGGAAGTGAAGAATGAAATCACCAGGATGGCAATGTTGGAATCAAATTTCCTAAGGACATCCTGGCCTACCTTATAACATTCATGTTCCTGCCTATCCTTGAAAGGCTCAAACAACAGACCATGCACCTGGAGAAATTGATGAAGTTCAATGTGGTATTAAATCTCCTGATTCAGTAAAACAAAAAGGGTAAAGAACAAATTAAGGTCAGCAAGTCCACCTCAGATGTCTAACTGGTAGCAAAAAAAGGGAGAACAGATAAATATGAAAGGAAGAAAAGGCTACAATGCAAGAAAGGGTACCACAACCCCAATGCATTCCATCCAGAGTCCTCCTGCTTTCATTGGCATCCCCAAATTTTTCTGGGATTGTGGGTAGAACAACAAAATGAATCAAAGAAAAAAACCATGAAGACTTCTACCATCAATTACTGTGCTTCACTGAACCTATTGATCAGCAAAGGAAACAATCAAGATATATATTAAGCTCCCGTGCTAGCCTTCACATATTCAAAAACCCAAAAAACTTCACCACAATCATTCTCCAGGAAGAGCCAGGGGAAATCAAAATGAGCACATTACAGGGCAATCTCAAAATATTTGGGACTGGTAAAGTTAGGCTCAAATGGAAGGACTCTATTTTAAGTCTTTCATACTGTGCATTCTTACCCAAGATATTTTTCAATTTAATCAGCCCCAGAATTCTTCCAAAGAAAGGATACAAACTCTCCAAAAATCAAGATAACTTCATTTTCACCAGAAACAGCCATAATGTGCTGAAGGGCCTAATTTGCAATAGTCTATTTGTTTTTGAGAAACCAGGGACAGCTTTTCAAAAAAATACAGTAAATCCCATGAATGATTCTCCCAAATTGTCACCAAGTGAAGCTCAATCTTTACTCATAATCCACAAAATTCATGGCCAAGCTTCCATCTCAATTCTAAATCCTATTGTTAAAGATTCATTCAATATAGAGTAATTGAACCACTTGAAATGCAATATTTTTTTGAGAAGTAAAATCACAAGAGCTCCATGCACAGAAGTATTAATTCTATCAAGTAAACCACTGGAAAGAATCCCCCACAGTTTGATTTGTCAAATCACACCCCAGTCAAAAGCAGCCCATCACTATATCCCAATGCTTGTAGAAAACTTCTCCAGATAACTTGCTTCCTTTCCCTTGAAGTCTATAGAGAAAGCTCCTGAAACCATCATCAACATTCTTGAGAAAAAATACAAATTACTTGAATACTACCCAACAGATATCTTATTGGTTAAAGGGACTAAGTTCACAAACCCAAGCCAGAATGATTTTGCAAATTCAAAAAACATTAAACTTCTAAATTCCAAACCCTACCATTCTAAACACATTGCCATGCTAAAAGAGAAAATAGAACCATTATAAAATCAGTGCACACCAGCTTTTAATTTTCAAGATTAGAGAAAGTTTACTGGCACATTGCAACAACATTTCCTGCTTGATGCTCAATAAATTTCCCAGGGAAGGTCATCACTTTTCCCATTTGGAACTCATGTTGGGTACAATACTCCCTGTGTGTTGCTCCAAATCATAAAATATAGCCACATGACTCAACTTTCTAGTATAATGAAAGCTCAATTCATCAAAAAGATCTCACAAATGGCTTTTAAACCAAAAATAACCCCTAGTCACTCAGAAAAAGTACCCCCCTATCTCTCATGGTTTAGAAGATACGGCTCAAATTAACTCTGGCCTACCCACACCCCTACCAGGTGTCACAGACCATTGAAAGTTCATGGAAATTCCCTGTAACCCTTCAAGTACACCAAAAATAAAGTGGAACCATACAGCACCAAAAAAACCAGCAGCAGGATACATATTTAAGATCTCCCCTCCAGCACCAAACAAACCTGCAGAATTATACATAATTAACATATGCAAGATCCTGCATGCAGAACCAAACAAACCTGAAGAATTATAAAAAATATATACATATGCAAGGCACTGCATGCAGCACCAAGCAAACAGATTTCTACAGAAGAAATATATGCAAGGCACTGCATGAAGGACCAAACAAATGACCAACCACCACTATACAGAAGGAATCTATGCAGGGGGCAACTGTACCAATGAAGCACAGAAATTCATGCAAGGGTGTACATGCATGTAGATCCTGCCCAGCCCCCTCCTCTGACCAGCCAAAATGTCTCATGAACTTCATTCACTGTACTAGGGAGACCATTAGGGGCAGCCCTGAGGGCAGGATTTTCTATAAATAGAGGGCCTCTCTCCCTCATCCAGGTCCCATCAGTCCCCCCATCCTCCCCTCCATGGATCACCATGCCTCATGGGCATTCTTATCTCATACTTTGACCATACTCAACCCATCATCCCATAACGCATACTGTGACCAAAAACAATCACTAATCCCATACCAATACCAACACCACCGCCATCATCATCATCAATCATCACCATCCACCATCAACCACAACCAATACCCTTGACCATCCATCATCATTACCCCATACTTTTGACCATGCCCCAACCCAATAATCCATACTTTTGTCCATTACCCATCACCACCATTATTTTCTCAATATCCCATACCCTCAAACATCACCGCCATTTCCCCATAACTTGAACATCATACATCACCCTCCTCATCAATCATCATCATCCATCATCCACCATCATCATTCATCAGTACCATCCATTATCTTCATCCATAATCATCATCACCTACCTTGACCATTATCAATCATTGATACCATAATCACTACCCATCACCATCCATCACCATCATAATCATCATTCACCATCATCATAAACCATCATCATCATCAACCATTGTCATCATCATCCACAATCATCATCATCACCATACATCATCAACCATCATCATCACCTACCTCATCCATCATCAACCATCATCATCACCTAACTCATCCATCATCATCATCAATCATCATCAACCATCATCATTATTTATCAAGTATAGGCTAAACCATTTCAGCCTTTATCAAACATCACCTGTAACATCAAGGGAGTATTCATCAGAAACCAATAAATATAAAAGAAATATGTAAAGGATAAGACTAGATAAAGGATTCTTACCTTAATAGGCTTCATTTTTCAAAGTTACCTATCTTTTACACCATTTCTTCCTTATCAAGCTTGAATAAATTGATCCTTGGTCTGATAGAGACTACTATAGTAGAAACTTTATCCAAAAATCAGCCAAAAATCTCTTTTATGTTATTGTTGTGAGACTAATGTAGTACTTAGAGTCTCAGCTCTCTGATACCAGGAACCTTGCAGTCCTTTAGCTACAGAGAGTGAAAAAAATACTGGCATAATTATAATAATAATATTCCAAAGATAAACACTTAAAAAGCTAAAATAATAAATATGTTTAAGATCTGGTGCAAGTTTTAATTTTTTGTTCAAAAGTGTTTTCAATTTGTTATAGAAAGAGGGGCCACAGTATCATACTACTGTGGATATTTACAAACAGACAACCTCTCTTCAAGGGGCCTCCTTAGGAAGTTTAAGAATCTTGGAATGATAATGGGTGCCTTATAAGAACTTATCTACTGATATGGCCTGGCAAACCAGCACAATGGCCAAGGCAGGAAGGGAAAAACTTACTCTGAGCAATAATTCCACAGAAAGCCTGCAAAGATTCGGGTAAACGGTTTCAGAGCAGTTGGGGTTGATTGCTTGACTATACTTTAATGAATCAGGTTGATTGTTTTTCAGAAATAATAATAATACTACAGACTAAGTCATAAATCACTTTCTTATCTCTTTATAAGCATATGATCAACAATGAAATGGTTTCTGATTGATATTAATAAATTCCTAGTAAAGCTAATGATGAATAATGGATCCCAAGAGGTCTGTATAAATACCTTTTGAGGTGATAATGAGCTTTTCAGGGCACATAGAGAGGGTTCTTCTCATGGGCTGAGGCTGGTAAGCCAGTCAGGTACGTCCCCTTGGTTCTTTCAATCAGCTGTCCTCAGATCTTCTGGATTTATGTACTATTTTAGCCACAGGATCTGTTAATCTGTGAAATGGTGTAATTCTGTTCATTCTTCACTTATCCTTCATTTTCCTATTAAAATTTATTTAAAGTACACAAGTGTGGATATTGATTGATTTTCCATCGTCTGATGAGAACTTAGGTAATTTTTAATTCTTTTTACAGCCACTCCTTGTAGTGGTTTGAACTCTCCAATGATTAGGATTTGTCTGTTTCATTATAACCTTCAATATTTGATTTATTATTTAAAATACTTTAAAATTAATTATATAATATTTTATTTAGGTTTTAAGGTTTTTAGATCATTTTTAATTCATAAGTCACATTATTACATATGCCAGGTAAATCATACTAGGTTGTAGCTCCTGTGAGCATTACCTGCTGTCAGATTGGTCACGACTGATCCTGAGGCGGTTATCAGTCCATTCAGATGCGCGCGCGTTAGGATCCTCTGCGTGCGTGGAAAAATTGGCTGTGCGCAGGACTTCTGTTCCCGGTCATGTGATGCATAGGGGTTGTGTAGGGATTTGGGAGTGCGCGTGGGAATTGTGACATAACACAATTCTGTGTGTAATTCCTAAAATATACACAACACCTCAATTCTGACTGAATTTTAGGTCTGAAACATATACATGACAATGTGTGAAATATTAAATTGGAAAAAAGGTGCCATATTGGTGCTGTGGCTTGTTGGTCACTTCTAATTTAATTATTTAAAATATGAAGGATTTATATTTGAAGGGTGGGGTCAGGGAGTGACCCTAACTTTTTTTGGGAGGGAAATTCATTTCTGCAATAATATTTCTGGATTTACCACTCCTTCTTAATATTTTATTTATTGATTTTTGTTTTGTATTCTCTGTTATTTTGACAGGTTGCTCTGTACATAGTAGCAAGCTGGCATGTAGGGGAAGGAAATTCAAAATCACCCTCAGTATTCACCCATGTTATCAATAGTTGTAGTAATAAATTCACCCCCAAGTGAATTCCAGCAAGATATATGATAAACTTTACCCAATTCCTAAGGAGTATCTACGCTTCTAAATATTTAAAACCCATAGGTTCTCCTGTAATCTACTTGGAAAATTTTATTAAGAAGGGAAAAAACATTTACACAAAGGGATTGGAAAGGATCTGAATTTATTTCAATCCTACCTTCCAATCTTATCTCATCCTGAACTCATAAGGCTCTGTTATTTAAACAAAGCACATCAAGTTTTTCAAGACCCATCTAAATTACTTTCCTCTCCTTGAGTCAAAAATTCTAAATATAATTTCTCAAGTTACCCTAGAATCAAATGAGTTCAATTTTTCAACAGTCAAAACATAATTTTCTTTGGGAGAATCCATTAAAAATAACTGTAAATCTGACTATAATCAAGAAGAATCCAAAACTTCAGTCTTCCCTTCTCCAGAGACTCCTTGGATACCCTCTTGAGAACTGCATTTACCCTCTCCAGAGCTGCATTTCCAAGAATTCAGCCAAATACAAAGGCACAAGACCCAAAAACCTCAAATATACATCTTCTGCTAGCATTACGGACCACCATCTTGGAAGGCTGCATGAGAATATCAATAATGACCAAAGTTGAAAAATGCATCTGAAGAAGAACTAGATTTTATTGAACTTCAAAAATTTTGGGAAGAATACTATGGAACACAGGAAAAAATATCAAAAGGAACTTTGTTGTTCAAGGTGAAAGAAATTTTTGACAGTGAGCTGTTAAAATAAAAGGCTCAATGATGCTTACAAGGGTTTGAACAAGTACTTGGAGTTGACCACAACAAAAACTGGGCACACAACAGGAAACTTGGGTCACTCCAAATAGCCCTGCTGTATGGTTTGAGAGAAAATATGACCTCCACCCAGTTAAACATAAAAGGGGAATTCATTAAAGCTTGTCTAGATGGGAAATTTATCTTCAAGAATCCTGAGGGATCAAACAGAAAATACCCTTACTTGCAATTAAAGAAATAACTGAACATAATCCAAAAGTTGCCACAAAACTGTTAAAAAACACTTACCGCTTGGATCAGGTCACAGTTCTACAAAGAATTAACTAGCAAACCCTGTCTTTATCTCAATCCCAGCTCAAATGAAGTCATATAATTCCATGTAGAAGACCTCATTCATGGTGGAAATACATATGCCTTCATATCAAACTTTCTAAACAACTTCACCAACTCTTCTTGTCACTCACATAGTGCCATAATTGGCTTGTTAATGGAGGTCAAGGATGAAAATATTCTCTGGATCAAACCAAATCACATAGATTGTGGCCTGGAAGAAATCAGCCTATACTATTTCAGGGTTACTGCTTTGAAATTAACTCATAACATGCACAGCAAATTACCTCGGACAACAACCATGCTGAGTTCTCTCAAATCAAAATCAATTATCAATCCACCACTGGAATCTTGAATCATCTATCTCAATAAAAACAAACCAATATCTCATTTGCCGTGTCCATCCTGGCCAGGTTCAATGCTAAGCCTGGCTTGACTTGTTGGAGGGAAGTGCGCAAAGTATAAAAGTATCTTAAAACCACTAAAAACTTCAAAAGCATCCTCAAATATGATCTAAACCAAGATAAATTCTTTAGTCTCAGAAATGAAACCAGGGGAGATGATTGTGCATTCTGAAAATCCCAGACTGGCTATATTATTTTTCACCATGGCAGCCCTGTTGTTTGGAACTCCTCAAGAAAAAGGAACATAAACCTACTTGTTCACAGAGTTGGAAATCAATGGAATTCTCAGTTTTAATTTCGAGCTGAAATGGATTAAACATCTCATTGTGAAAATCTACCAGCTACCCAATGTCAAACCCATAATCCAAATTGACAATGAAGCCCTGGATGATCAGATAGAAATATTTTGGTCCCACTCTTATTCCTGAAACATTGCTAGAAAGACTAAGGTACTACAATAAAATTTCATGAGCTTGCTGTTTGTCCTCTCCCAAATTAAAACCAATCCTATGGTGGCATACTCTTGAAATAAAGATTAATTGTCTTGAGCTTATAAAAACAAATCTTCATATCTCAAATCACTTGATACTCCTTGGCCACACCGCTTAAAAGTCATTCAGGATGTCAACAAAGCTCCACTTGCACTCAATATTCTACTTCAAACACTTTAACAGACACACAAAATCAAGTTCTGCCTGCTTATACTACTGGTATAGCTACCTTCCATCCACTGACTTTTTTCCATCAACACTTGCCAGTACCTCCACCTTTGACTTGTCTCCTTTTCTTTTGATATACTCTTTCTGTCTGTTTGTCACGCTTCAAGCTTAAGGGTTATTTTCTTCTTCACTTCAACATATCCTTTCCTCAGTACCATCTACCTTAGTCCATAAGTGTGACACAAAAAAAGCACAAAATCAATTGTGCCTTCTGTTTACCTCCTCTGGCTTGTGTAACAACCTTCCAATTTTGGCAACTGACTCAGTATATACTTTTAAACTTTGTAGTTAACTCTAATCCAGTCAACCATCCATTTGAGCTCTGCTCTCCCACCCAGGGTATCATCAGCCCTTGTACTTCCATTCTTGGTCACTCACTCACACTAGTTTGCACCCATTCCTAGATAGCCACATCAACTGTATAGTTTGCAAATGGAATAGTCCCTTACCCTGAATAAGCTTTATCTTCACATTCACATTGTATTCACATGTCATTCCTTCATGTCCTATCTTTTCCATCCTTGTACGCTCAGCTCTATTTTATTGCACCTATTCTAAGACCTCAGAAACTACTCCACTTTTATTTCATTTCTCATTCCTTTCATGTCATTCATTTCCTCATAGCCTCCTAGCTGTAGCCATCAATATGTCAGGTTGTATCTAGTCACCTTCAGATTACCTTACAAAGGTTGTGTCACCTGCCTGAAGATTGTCTCCTCTGTTAGTTAATTTCATATGTTCTTGCATCTTTCTAAATCCAGTCATCAAATAGGGCATGGATTTGGTTTCCTTTTCATTGGAACAATTCTCCCCTCTTGCCATTTTTTATTAATTCAATAATAAGTCCACACTTTGCAGTTAGCCTCTCTACCTTGCATTTGCCCCTTGCACTAAGTCTCTCCATTTGCGCTCACAATCATCTAAGATTGCCCTATAGTATGTGGGGCAGTTGTGTGACAGTAAATTAACTAACTGAAATCCTCTATCATAGTTACCAAACTATAATAAATTTCTCTTTTACAATTTCACATACTTTCCCAACCAGGAATGCTTCCCTTAACTCTTAAAATGATGTTATTCAACGGGTAGGAAGACCTAGCGCTTCTTGGGCCTGAGAAATTTTAAACCTTTTCCTTTCTTCTAAATCTACTTTGGTTGAACCTTTCAATTATCCACTTGCTCCTCAATAGGAAGCTCTTTTGGATCCTCTTGAAGAAATCAAAGATTCTGAACACTCTTCCAATGAAACCTTGACTCGTGGTAGATCAAGGGTTAACACTAATTTCACCAAGACCAAATCTTCAACCTTAATCTTGGACTTAATCCAGGTTCTTAATCAAAATGCCTTGCAATCTGGTCTGAGTGGGCCTAGCTTCTGTACTCTGGGCATGAACCACCCTGATAATTTTAGGGGGGAAAACTCCCATAAACTTAGATCCTATTTACAGTCTTGCAAAATCATGTTCTCAAACAACCCCAACAATTTCCCTTCTGATAGACACAAAGTTATGTATGCGTGCTCTTTCCTTGGTGGAAGAGCCTTGCAGTGGTTCACACCATACCTTCAACTTTTATCTAATACCAGTCCCACTTGTATCCTCAATAATTGGGACAAGCTCAAGCAGCAACTTTTCACCATGTTTATCAACCCCCATGAATTCCAAAATGCAGAATACCAGCTTAATGACTGAGTAATGAAAGAAAATAGTATAGTTTCTGTTTATATCTCCCACTTCCAAACTTGGCAGTCTTGCATCCAATGGAAAAAGTCAGCTCTTTTATTTCATTTCAAAAATGGTTTACAGGCACGCCTAATCAAAAAAATTGCATTTGGAGGACATAAGACAACCTCCCTTCAGCAGTTAATTGACTGGGCAATTGAGCGTGATAATGGCTATCACAACAGGAACCTCTCTTGGTGAAACAACCATGGATTTTCAAACTTTTCTCTGAAAAAGAAAACTCTTCAAAGAAACACTTTTAGAACCCAAAAAAATCCAAACCAAATCCAACCTTAAACTCCAACCCAAAAGGGAAGGCCATTTCCAAAACTCTGAAATTCCTGGACAAAGAAACTGGGATTCTCTGGAACAAGGAAGGGCTAACAAGGGAAAATTATGGGTTATGTGTGTATTGTGGAGGAAAAAATTATTTCAATATTTTTGTGAAGTGGCTAGCGCCTTGTTGTGACAAATCTGGGACACCTCAGGAAAAGGGGAATTTTTTTAAACTTTTTTTCACATTCCTTCATCCAAATTCCATCAAAAAAAAAATCCTGTATTAATATGGCAACCCTTCTATTTTTCTTTCTCCCACCTTCTCATTTTCCTCGCAGTCTAGGTAGACCACTCACCCTCCAGGACGCTCCAATTTCTAGATTCTCCGTTCAACCCCTTCTTGTTGCACTTTCAGCCCCAAATTTTGGAAGAGCCCGCGCAATCCCTTGCCATCATCCACATTCAATCTCTTTCATCAACTTTCAATCTATCAACATCACTTCCAAAATGAAAGCAATGACAAACAGAAGGCCATTTGCCACTTTCTGTCAACAATCCTCCCTTTCATCCAGCTGGTCAACAAAGACAGCCAAAATTGTCATCCCTTGGTTGTAATCCCTCATTCTTATCATCATCGCCAGAATCATCACCTCCAAAAATTGACCCATCCACCCTTTCTCTCAATCACCCATTGAAAATGGTTTTCCACCAACCTTCTGAGAGCCATCAGGAACCACCCTTGGTCATCATCAGGAGACCGTTGGAGTTCTTGCAACCTGCCATCACCAACCCTATCCTCCCACCATCAACCCCCTTTCCGTTCATCCTACATCAGGCCGCCAATCATCCCCCTATCCTCATTGCTGTTGACAGCCGTTGTTGCAGCCGCTTGACAACTTTCTGAACACCCGTCAAATCCCATCTCCGCCAGACCTTTTCCTGTTGCGGCCTTGCATCTGCAAAGCGGCCAACATTTATCCACCTGCCACTCATCTCACTTTCATCCGCTGACCGCAATCATCCTTGAGGCTGTGGTGGTTATGTATAGACACGGAGGCAAGTAGGCTCAGCACTTGACATTCAACTTGGAGAGGCTCAGCTGTGGGTGGAAGTCCGCAGGACAATAGGCCCAGAGAAGCATGTTAGCAGACTGTCTATTCCGGATTAAATTAGCTGAGGGCTTGGCATTGGTGCGGCGCGCGCTTTTGATGGCACAATGATAAGAATGAGCCGGATTTTTTGCCTTTTGCGGACATTTTGTGGTTGAACATAACTTTCCCTCCGCCGCGGTGGGTTTACTCATGGGGAAACAAGTGATCAAAGCTGAGTAGTAGGTATTAGGCCAATTATGAGATATGCACTGAGATTTCAGAGCGCTGTGGGGCAAAGAATGCTAAATTTGAGGAGGCAGCATGCGGGTCTTTGGGGATCCCTAGGTATGCCCCATGTGGGATTGGGAGTGATCAGCTAGGGAAGATTGACAAGGATCTATCTTTACTTATGCATTTGTGCAACTCAACTCTTAGGGGTAATTGGCAACAGCATCATTGGATTGGGTAAGGATTTCACTATTAGTTAGGAGGATCAGTGTGGATTGCACAGAGGTGGTGGAAAAAGGAGTCTTTCTTGAGCAGTTTACGTTCCTATGTTATTTGTTGTATATATAAGGAATCTTTTCTTTTGTTTTAGGGAGGGAGGAGTTTATCATCATTGGAGTTTACCATTATTGGAGATCACATCATCATTATTGGAGATTTTTGCAGCAAATTATAGCTTAATTATTTTTCTTCTGTTACTTTGGAGTGTAATAACCAGCAAGAGTTCTTGGAGGTCATATTCAGGGAAATAATTCAAGTGAAGAGTTCTTTGGGGAGTCCAACTTGTTCACTTACTATTATTTCATTGCAAGTTAGCTTTAGTGGTTTCCAGATTTGGTGCGGAAGCGCAGTTTGATTAGGAATTGCAGAGGTACAGGAGTGTGACTCAAGGGCTAGTGGACTTTCCAGAAATTGAAGCGGTATTGATGCGGAGAATTTTATATTGTTGCAGGGATTTTAACAAAAACACAATCTCTTTCCACAACGCAGGGCTGGTTTCCTTTTCTCAAATCTCGTTTTTTTTTTAAATTTCATGATTTTCCTGTTGCCCTGATTTGTTTTTTATTTTCATTACTATTATCTCATAAAAAAAAATTCTGCTCTCATTTTTATTTATCTCTTGAAAGTAGTTTGCAAAGCTTTGTGCCCATAAAAGAAGGGGCTCTCCCCTGACTTTTGCCTTTTGATCCATCTATCATCATTATAACTAATCAATAAATCTGTGGTTCCCTTCCCCTTCATCTGCGCAAACTATTGTCCTTATCCCGGGTATATCTTTTGATTTCCCCTTGATCCTTTAGCCTCTATACTCAAATATTTGATCTGTCCTCTGTGACCTTATCTGTTATCACCAAAAAATAGCTTTGCTGGTTGAAGAAGAATTGATTTGATTGAATCCTTGAGTGTGTTATACCACTCTTGATCCCTTTTTTGACCATACTGGTCTGATCATTCCTTTTCATCATCCTTCTGGAAACAGTCACGTTTGACTGAGAGGTTTATTTAAGGTTGAAACCTGGATTGTTAAAACTCCCTTTATTTATTTAAAAGTTGAATTATGCCACACTATTCTTGAATCCCTTTGAGAATTGTTGGTTTATTCTTTTTTAAATCTGTTATTGCTTTGCTTCTAGAGCTTCATAAAACAAATTGCTTTGTTTTTTACAGCCACCCACAGTTATCTGGTACCCTTCAAGCGCTTGATTTCCAAGATTTGGGCAGGTTCATTGAGAACCTGGAGGTTGTTTTGGATTGATTTTATCTTTCGTAATCTTCTGATGATGAACATAGTTATTAGATTGTGGGCATTGTTACTTACAGCTGTGTTGTTCTATTGAACTCTTTAAAAAACTTTAACTTACTTTTTCAAGTATTTTCTCAAATCATTTTGCCTTGGATAGTGCGGTTTCCTTCCTACCAATTACCATCAAAGCTATCCCTCCAAATTGATTCCTCATTCATAAGGTTCTGCACCTTAATTCCAGTCACATTTAAATATTTTTGTAATGCTCAGGAGGGCAGCCTAAAAAGCACCTTTCCCCTTCACAGAACTTCCTGCAGCTCAGAAATTTATGGAGTCTTATGGCTTGAAGCAGCTAAGCAGTCAAAATATTAGGTTGTATTTTTTTGAATACTCCCAAGGAAAACTACATATGAACTAAATTAAAACAATTCAATCTTTTCACTTGCAAGTAACTAGGTGCTCTATGTTTGATATTTGTCCCCTTGCATTCCAAAATTTTGCCTGAATGTGTTTTACTAAATTCTGGTGCTAATGTTTCTTTTATAAGTGAATCTTTTGCCACTTCCAAAAACCTCATGCTTTCTGAGATAGATAAGTTTCCCATCTACTTATTAAGCAGTGAAACCAAGCAGTCTAATTTGGTTTCCCAAAATTAAAAATGGATCTTTGCATTTTACAATTTCCCCATCTTTGAATGGGATTTATTTGTCTTGGATATCCCTGGAATGGACAATATTATTCGAGGTATTGACTTTCTAGTTTACTGCAATGTGGATGTGAATTGGGCAAGAAAGATTAATTAACCTTTGAACCTTGCAACCCCAGGATGTTAAAAATTCTGTCAAACAGTAATTAAACATCCTACCTGAAACTGTCATTGAATTGGATGACAACTTTCCGCCAGGAGATTTTTAATATCCTGACCTTCATTCCCAAGTTCCCTCTTCAGATTTAGAAGTTATTGCTTATTTATCCCACTTACCTCTTCCCTGTTTCTTTGAAGAGAAACAGGAGCCAACCAAACAGTGTATTTCAATCTCCCTAATCCTCTTGCATTGTGCAAGCACTTCAAATCCGGTGCTCAAAGATGAAAAGATTGAATATTTAGAAATCCTTTGAGAGTCTTTAGATTTAGTTTATGATTAATTTTCTGAAATATTTTCAGCTGCAAAGGCAGAGAAAATTCCTCCTTCCCATTCTCATGATCACAGGATGGAACTTAATGGCCCCCCTCTGGCACCCAGACCATTCTATTCTCTCTCAAAGAAAGAATCAACCGTGTTTCAAGA
Organism: Puccinia polysora; assembly: GCA_025617555.3. Lineage (NCBI taxonomy): Eukaryota > Fungi > Basidiomycota > Pucciniomycetes > Pucciniales > Pucciniaceae > Puccinia > Puccinia polysora. Next base: position 7,736,910 of record CM062638.1, on the reverse strand, counting down.
ATACATTGTGGATAATTAATTGAAGGAATTTCTTCATCCTAGCAATTTGAATTCCGGCTTGCCCATCCTGTGTGTCCCTAAGAAAGAAGGCTACTTTTCCCTTTGCCTCAACTACAGGAAACTCAACCAGGTAACCCAGAAGAATTACTACCCAGTACCCCCTGTGTTGCACCTCCTCACTCTTTTCCATGGATATGCTTATTTCTCAAATTAAGACCTTTGAGGAACCTATAAAATAATTTGCATTTCAAAAGATCATGAGTATTTGACCGCAATGAGAACACGCTTTGGAAGTTGTGATAATACCGTCATGCCTTTTGGCCTCTGCAACACTCCTTCCACTTTTCAACATTTCATCAATGACATTTTTTTCTGAACTTGAAGAGAAATACCTTGTGGTGTGTCTTGATGATATACTTTTCTACTCAAAAACTCTTAAGGATAAAATGACACATGTGAGAGATGTGCTGCAACACCTTTGAAATAATAACCTTTCTTTCAAAAGCGTTTCAGTGCAAATTTCATACCCATTCTCTTCAATTTCTAGGTGTCATAGTCTCACAGCAAGGACTATCAATGGAACCAGCCAAGATTCAGCGCATATTTGACTGGCCTTCACCTTCTTCAGTCAAATACCTTCAAGTTGTTGTTGGATTCAGTAATTTTTACAAGAGTTTTATTGAGCATTACACCAAGAAAACCTTGAATATTACTAAAATTCTTCAAAAAGAAACTCATTTTTTTTTTACAGAACAATCTGCTTTGGAGTTTGAAGCTTCAAAGAAAGCCTTCACTACTTCTCTTGTACTTTCTCACTTCAACAAGCTAGCTTTCACAGTTGTGGAAACAGATGCAAGCAACTATGAAATCACAGGAGTAATCTTACACTTTTCCTCCTCTTCTTCCCTCTTTGATCCCATAGCTTTTTAGTATTTCAAATTGCTTTCTGCAGAGCTTAACCACAATATTCATGAAAAGGATCTTCTCTCAATGGTTTACTGCTTGAGTGCTCATAACTTTTGAGTCTCATGGAACCTTTTGAGATTTTAACTGATCACAATTCTCTTAAATATTTCATGAGCTCAAAAGTCCTCACATGCAGACAGGTGCAATGAGCCAAATACCTCTCTGAGTTCAACTTTACAATCACGTACCATCCTGGGAAACAAGCAGTAGTCCCTGATGCTTTTTCACTTCAGGACAACATTTACCCAGAGGGGGGAGAACTTTTTCCAATAAAAATCCTGAAAATGTTAGGACACTCTTCTCAATCCAGTCTTCCCAACTCAGTTCAATAATCACTCACCTACAAGAGACAGCTTCCAAACTACAACCAGCTCAACGCAACAATCCTAAGTGTTTAAAACTTTGAAGGAGTGAAAAATTACTAGATAGTGGTTAAAGTATTGATGAAAATGGTTATTTAGTTTACAAAGACCATATAGTAGTACCAGATAATCCTTGCATTAAGTTAGATATCTTTGAGTCTTGGAATGACTCTCTGCTCTCTAGTAATCATGGGCAGGATAAAACCTACCAACTGATTTCACAAGACTTCTATTGGCCTGGTATGACCAAGGAAGTAGAAGACTATTTTATCAAGTGCTATGATTGTAATTTTAACATGTCCTCAAAACACAGTAAGTTTGGGCTTCTCCAGCCAATTCTAACTACACCTATTCCTTGGTACTTGCTGTCTATGGATTTCATTTCTCAATTACCAATTTCTATTGGTTATTATGCTATTTTAGTAATAGTAGATTGCTTCTCAAAGATGGATTTATTCCTTTGCAGTAATTTGACCGCCTCGCTGCAATACTTAGCTAATTTATCCATAGAATATGTATTTTGAAAACATGGTCTACCTTATAATATATTTAGTTACTTTGGATCTTTGTTTTTCTCTGGCTTCTAGTTCTAGAACTTGCTATGCAAACATTTGAAGATCATTTGAAACTTATCAATGGCTTACCACCCAGAAACAGATAGGAAAAAGAAGAAAGTTAATTGAATTCTTGAACAGTATCTTTGAATGTATGTTGCCTATCAACCAGAAAACTGGTTGCAATGGCTTCCACTAGCTGAGTTTTCCTAAAACAACTCCACTCATTCCTCCACAAAACAGTTGCCCTTCCAGACTCATTATGGTAGAAACACAAATTTCTCATCTATTGATGTAGAACCTTCTCAACCTGCTGCCAATTACCTCAATCAAATTCAATCCCTTCAATTTCAACATCAAACCAACATCAAAAAAGAAAACCAGTGCTACAAGGATCAAGCAGACCAACTTTGCACTATGACTCCAAACTTTGCAGTAGAATATCAGGTATGGCTCAGTGCTTGCAAAATTTGCACACTCACCCAACCCAAGAACTCTCTGAAAGGAATCTTGGCCCCTTCAAAGTCAAATAATTTTTCTATCCCAATGCTTTTAAACTTACTGCAAAATGGAAAGTTATCCACCTGGTCTTTCATGTGTCTCTCCTAGAGCCTGCTTTAGTCCTATAACCGGGAAAGTCTCATCCCCCTCCGGAACAGGTCAATTTCCAAGACCATCTAGAGTGGGAAGTAAGCCGTATTCTGGACTCCAGGTTACAAAAATGAAAACTTCAATACCTAATTGAATGGACTGGCTTCCAGTCCAACAAATATTACACCTTGTGGGAACCAGCCCATCATCTTTGAAACTCACCCAATTTTGTTTCAGACTTCAATGCAAACTACCCTTGAAAACCTCTCCAAACTTGATTCCATCCCTTCCAATACCATTTCACATCTCAATTCCATCCCATGTCATTTATCCCATCAGCTTCACCATCAAATCCAATTCTCCCTATCAGTTTCTTAAAATTGGTTCTGTTTGCAATCTTTTGATTTTTTTTGTTTCTTTATTGCAAGCAAATTATATTCCTTAAAACAGAATATGTTTATATAATGATAAATATACAATATACATATATATATATATATATATATATATATATATGTATAACACAAATAAAATTACATAAAGATTTTACAGATTTTCCTTTATTTCTTGTTCTTCCTCTTCCCAATTCTTGGTCATTTCTGCAACCATCAACCTGAATTCATCTAACTCCTCATCATTTATTATTCAATATTTGTCTTGAGACCAGTACTGGCTTAACCAATTTTATTATTAATTTCCCCTTGAACTTTGCGGTCCAAGCCCTCTTTGGCCGGGCATTTCATTCACCTTCCTCCAAGAGCTCCTCATATGCTCTTTTTTTTTGGCCTCTTGAAAAACATTCTCCAAAATTGCCAGTAAACTTCATTGCATAAGTCTCAATTTGTACCATGAATCAAACTTGGTTTCCATTTCCTTGGCCTTCCATCCCATTCCCTTCCATTCCACTTCCTTCCACCACCTCTCTTTCTGTTCCAATTTCCTCCTCTTTTCCCGTTCCATTCTCTTCCTCCATTCTGTTTCCTCCCTCTCCTTGGTTTCCTTCTTCCCATTCCATTCCATTTCCTCTTTCAGTTTCTACCCATTCTACCCTTGTTTTTTTGGGTATTGCTACAGTTTTTTATTCATCTTGCACTTTGCCTTGCACCTTTCAACTAATCTGGGTTGCCTTAAATTTGATTGACTGTCCAATTCACAGTGGTGGTGGTGGTTTATCTTTGGAATCTCAGAATTACTTTGAAGAAAAATAGTTATATTATATTATTTTCATTTTTCTCATTTATTCAGTCCATAACCTTACTTACCTGGGTCCCAGATTCTTAAGAATTCCATCTCTGGCACTGGCGGTATATGATATTTAACTTGGGGTGCAGACCTTTGAATTTTCACTTGATTCATGGATGCCACTGGGGTGACAACCACCAGCTTGCTATTTAAATGAAAAGTGCAAGTAAATTTTCAAAGGCAGCATTTTTTGGATTTTCCTTGGAGACCTAGCGTGGTGTAGAGACTCCTAATGGGATAATGGTTAATTTAACAAATAGCTTTCTGGAAGTGTTTTAAGGGGAATTCAGTATTACTTCTACTCCTTTAGAGTATTAGTAAACTGAGGTGGTTTTGAATTTCCTGCCCTTAAACACTATATTAAGTCTTCCAATATTTTTTATTGGTGGCTTGATTGTTTTTAGACGTAACATAGGTCTCAGATCAACCTATGACTAATTATTAGCTGTGGGTTGGTAGAATTTCTTTGAAGAGTGGACTGGATGTGTTAGGGTTATTGGTTACTTATTTATCAGATATATGTGATCTTAACCAATATCCCAACTTTAAAGGGTTCAAGGGTTTATCAAAGGGATGGTTCAGGAGAGGACCAAAGGTGGGTTTACCTACAGGGGGCTGGGTAGAGGATAGGTTGGTAGTTCCTTTTTGTTGTGCTCTCTTTCTTTGTAAGGGTTATTTATTGATTAATGGGTGGTTTTTGTTTAACCTGGTGCTGAATATTTAGGCCACAGAAGAAACCTTATTCAAGCACCTTTTGGGTGGTTTTAATTGGTTGAAGGTGTGTTATAACTTGGTCTCTTATTTCTTGTTTCTTTATAATTGGTTCACTAATAAGATTTATCTGGGTAAGTACCACAGATGGATGATGAGATGAGTGGATGCAGATGGGTGCTTATAGCATGATGATACAAACTGGATATGGCAGAGAGGCCCTCCTTAAATAGAAAATCTGGTCCTCAGGGGATGCTCAGGGCTGCCCTTGAGGGTTCCCTGGGGCTTCCCCTGTTACAGTGGGATACAGGTACATGAGGCATTTATTCTGGTTTGGAAAAGCTTTTACAGTTACATGAGAAATTTATGCTGGTTGGAAAAAGCTTGTACAGTTACATGAGGCATTTTTGCTGGTTGGGAAAAGCTTGTTCAGGGGTTTCATGCATGCACAGCCTTGCATAAATTGCTGTGTAGTGCAGATAACATATATTTCTGTGCTGTAATGGTAGTTTTTTCAGTGCTACTTGATTCTACCTGCATATATTTCTGTGCAAATACTGGTGGTGTGTTTGGTTTCTTGTTATACTGGTAGTTTGTTTGGTTCTGGTTAAGACTGGTCTCACTTCCTCCTGACTCTATTGGTTCTGCATACTTCTGCACAGCCTCTTCTATGTGTATTTGCATTTTTTTTGGTTCAGGTTAATAGATCTAATATACTGCACTGCCTCCTGTATCTGTATTGCTGTATTCTGGCTGAGGTGACTGGATCTGGACTGTTTGCACTGACTCTTGCATCTGTATTTCTGTATGTTGATGAGGTGACTGGATCTGGACTGGTTGGACTGCCTCCTATGTCTGTATTGATGTATTATGGCTGAGGTGACAGGGTCTGAAAGATTTCACTGCCTCCTGTACCTGTATTGCTGTATTCTGGCTGAGGTGACAGGGTTGTATGGTCCTGGTGTTGAGGGTAAGCTGTTACTGGTATGTAATTGAGGGTTTACAAGGTATGGCTTATGTCTTCTACAGAGATGTGACACCTGGTTGGGTATGAGTTTGCCACAGTTGGAGGTTTGTTGGACTGTATCTTCTAATCCATGAGGGATAGAGGGGTACTTTGGCTAAGTGACTATAGGTTATTTGCGATTTAGAATCCATTTCTGAGGTTAATTTGAGGGTTTGAGCTATTTTTACACTAGAATAGTGATTCTGATGGCTATAGGACAGGTTTTGACTACCACAGGGGCAGTTTTAGGGACACATCACTCATTTTGATAAATGCAGTTCTTGAAAAAGCAAGATGGCAATGAAGACAAATTTAATTACAGATATTTATTTTAGAGCAATTAAGTATGATAGTAACTAGGGGTATACAGTAGCTATAAAAAACTTTTGGAATTGATGGGAAAATCATCTGAACGCTTGCAGGAGCTTGCGTCTTTATACCCAGGAAACAATTCATGCTTCAAGCTTAAGGGTTATTGTCTTCTTCAATTTTACATCTCCTTTCCCCTGTACCTACTACCTCAGTCCATAAGCGTGACAAAAACAAAGCACAACATCAATGGTGTCTTCTACTTAACTCCTCTGGCTTGCTTAACAACCTTCTAATCTTGGCAACTGACTAAGTATATAATTGCAAACCTTGCATTTAACCCTACTCTGGTCAACCATCCATTCAAGCTTTGCTCTCCCACCCTGTGTAGCATCATCCCTCAGACTTCCATTCTTGGTCACGCATTCAAACTACTTTTCACCCATGCCTAGATATCCACATCAACTGTATATTTTGCAAATGGACTTGTACCTTACCCTGAATAAGCTGTATCTTCACATTCACATTGTCTTCACATTTCATTCCTTCCTGTCACACCCATTACGACCTTGTATGCTCAGATTGTATTATCTTTCACCTATGCTACAACCTTGGAAACAACTGTATTGTTATTTCATTTCCCATTCTTTTCATGTCATTAATTTCCTCATTTTCTCCTAGCTGTAGCCAGCCATTATCAGGTTGTACCTGGTCACATTCTAATTACCTTATAAAGGATCTGTTGCCTGCCTTAAGATTGTCTCCTCATCATTTAATTTCATAGGTTCTTGCATCTTGCTAAATCCAGTCATCAAATTTGGCTTGGCTTTGGTTTCCTTTTAATTGGAACACTTCTCCCCTTTTGGGGTTTGTTGAGTCATTGAATCATAAGGTTGCAGTTTGCTGTTAGCCTTGCTACCTTGCATTTGCCCCTCTCACTCAGTACCTCCATTTGCACTCACAATCATTCAAGATTTCCCTATAGTACTTGGGGTGGTTGTATGACACTGTTTCTGTATTTATTTATTTATTTATACTTTCTAGTTTCATTTCATCATCTCTCTGTTTCTTCTCCTGTTTGAATTATACCATCCTTGTCACCAACAATCAATCCTGGTTGACCTTTAATTTATGGCTCCTTTCTGCATAGTACTCATGCCCTTCTGGATCCACTGGCTTCTGCAACTCTAATAATCAAGTCCTGTAAATCAAGCCTCCTCTCTCATTCTCTTTCTCTCAGCCTGCTTCTTCATCTTTAACTACTTCTTTTTCCTCTACCAAATCTATCATTCCAAGCTGTTAGTAGTTTCTCTTTTTCTTTTCTCTTCTTTAATTCATATGCTTTTTATCTGTTCTTCTCTGTTTCTAATCCTCTTACATAGTATTCTGGTTCTATTCACAAGAATTGAAATCAGAATCTCATCATTTTCCAAAGCAATGCTTGAAAATGCTATGAAATTCTTCCAAAGCAATTGTTGACAATTCCTTTTGAATTCTTCTAAAGAAATTGTTGAAAATTCCTTTGGAATGCTTCCAACAAAATTGTTGACAATTTCTTTTGAATTCTTCCAAAGCATTTTTTGAAAATTCCGTTGGAATTATTCCAGAAAAATTGTTGACAATCCCTTTGGAATTCTGCAAATTAGAATTTCTTTTTCTTTGATTTCCTTAATTTTTTGAAAAAATTTTTGAGGCTTTTAGAATGCTTCCCAAATTGTTAGAATGTTTTAGGGCTTTCAAAAAAAATCTGAAGGTTGCAGCATTGAACTTTTAAACTAATCCAATTCTTGAAACAGCTGTTTTATAAAGGATTTTTACACCTGTTGCTTCAAGTTCATTTCAGCCTACTAGATTCCAAGGACCTACCTCTTTCTAGCTACTAGAGGTGATGGAAAGTTTATAGTAAAAAATTTTAAAAATGCCAGAGATATATTTTGGCTAAAAGGGTTAAATTTATTTATATATTTATAAAAATAAAATTAAAAGGAAGGGCCAAGAGCTTAATGGTGTTTTTGAGCCCTTCAGAACACACTTATATTTCTTTTAAGGACAATATAGGTGCAATTTTGGTGGCTGTGGGGTTTACAAGAACTCCTTTCAAGAAGGTTTCGTGTAATTTCCTTGGGGTTTGGGTTATGCAGAACCTACAAAAAAGAGTATAAGTCAGCAGGATCACTTACTAGGTCTAGACCCGGGGTTATGATTGATAGATGGACCAGTATGCAGGGATTCAGGGTGCTGGAAGCTGGTGCTGAGGCAGGCTGAATGGTTGGATGTTGATTTTGGCCAAAAAGTAAGGATTCAAGTGTTTTGCCTATAATTTTATCAGAAAGTGGTCCAGGATCACACACTTATTTCTTATAAGTTTTTGATAGATTGCGGAAGAAAATATCTGAAGCAATAATGACTATACAACTGGATGAATGAGTTAGAAATGGCTGGGGGAAGAGCCTTTATTTATATCATCTGGGTGCCCTCATGGTACAGTCTTTTTACCAGCCAAAGGAGGGTGATCCAGGCTAGTTCTGAGGCCAGGGAGCCATCAGTTTTTTATTTTTAACCTTCTCTGGTCACTACAGAGATACAGGAAGCCCTATTTCATCATTCTTGGGGCTTCATACACTTTTCTGTACCCTTAATGACCTCATTGTATCTACCAAAGAAGTAGTATTCAATTAATATTTTTAAATATAAGTCATGAATTCCCAAAGCCAGGGGTTGGAACACATGCTCTGGGGACCCCATTGTACAAGCCTATTTTGAGTCTGAGGCTCTTTTTTCCATATTGGGGTGTTTTAAAGTCACTTAATTGGACAGTACACCACTAGTAATGATTAGTTACGTACAGTTTTAGTTATCAGGGACACAAAGGGGGTATTGTATGGGTGTTTGGTAAATTGTGAGCCATCTAGCACGAAACTAGGCCTCTTTTTATCCTTATTACACACTCTCAGGGTGTTAAAGTAACTAACAAGTACCCTTTTGGGTCCAAGCCTACCTTACAGACCCTTTTACAGGGGCCCTGACAACCTTTGATATAGTTTTAAAAAGGGTGCAGGGCCCATTATTTGTATTTTTTGGTGTTTTATATGTTTTCATACTATTCCCCACCATATGTTGGCGCTCTTTGGGCCCCCATGTGGTGTGGAAAAGGGCTGTAGGGTGTATAGGTGGTACCCTACAGCCTGTTTCCATTTTGGTAGAGGTGGGGGCTGGCCAGTGAGCCGGCTGGCCACCTTGCACAATGGTCTGGCCCGTTGCTAGGGGCCGGTGAAACGTAGTTGCTTTACTACTTGTGGGGCTGGCAAAAGGTAGCAACCGCCGCGTGTGGTAGTTGCTGGAGTACCCTGCAGGTAGGTTGGTGGCAACTACCTTGCGCGGGAGTCAGTAGCAACTGCCTTGTGCGTTAGTTGCTGACTAGCAACTACTTCAGGCTTGCCCAAGGTAGTGGCTTGACTGCTCGCGGGGCTGGCGGGTGCCATAGCTCCTTTGCGCAGTTGCGGAAGGTATGCGACTGCCCGCGGGGCTATGGAAAAAACCTTTTTTTGTCCATAGCTCCTACACTAGACATAATTATGGGTTTTTGACCAAATTATTGGTCAGAAACCCCTACCTGCGGATGTGATGGGAGGGTACACAGGTGAACCATGGTTCTACCTGAAGGAGTATATTTTTGGGGGTGGTGCCATTGGGTGACCCTACCTAAATTGGAACCAAAAATCCATTTATTTAATACTATTTTGAGATTTATGACAGGTTAAGGTTTGATTTCTTAATTTTTATTTCAATTTATTATTTCTGTATTTTTGTATTTATTATTATCATTTCATTCAGTTTTTTATTTTTTGGGATTTAGTCAGTTGGTTCTGATTAATAGCCAGCTGACAGTTCAGATAAACACACAATATGTGAGTCAAAGGATATTCCCATGATTAAATTGATATCCATCATAAAAATTAAACATCATAGTTTTTGTTGATTTCTTCCATTTTAAAGCCCACAAAATCATTTGATCTGAATTGAAATTCCAGCAATTAATAATACCTTGTTTTGGACCAAACCTGTCCTGAAGCCATAAGAATCACTTCCAAAGTACAAAAAAAACTCAAAAACTCAAATTAACCGCAGAAATGGATTATTCATCAAGAATAACCTTTGTTCACTCTGTCAAAGTACCCCTCTATCCCTCATGGATTAGAGAATACATCCCTGGAAACCTTCACTCTGGCAACCTCATACCCAACCAGGTGTCACAGCTCTGGGGAAGGCATAAACAAGTACCTTTGAAACCCTCAAGTATATCCCAGTAAAAGCTTAACCTCAACAACAGAACAATACACCAACCCTGTCACATTGGCTAGATTATATAAATACAGATACAGGAGGCAGTGCAACTAGCTCAGATCCTGTCACCTCACCCAAAAAAACAAGCAAATACGCATACAGAATGGTGTGCAGAAGTATAAAGAAAAATTATAGGAAGGAGAAAATGGAATCAGCCTCAACAAGAAGCAAAACAACTACAAGCACCAACCCAACCCCAGCACCACATAGCCATTTATGTTTTCAGAAGCATGTGATACCAAAAAAACCATCAATAAAATACCACAGGAATACCCAGCAACATATGCATACAGCAAGAACCAGTTAGTACAAAACCCAACCCCAGAGCCACACAGAAATTTAGGTAGTCAGAAGCATGTGATACCAAACAACCCATCAATACAAGTACCACAGGGCTACTCAGAAATATATGCAGGCAGCCAGGACCATGTAGTACCAAACAACACCAGCACCACACAGCAATTCATCTATTCAGAAGCATGTGATACAAAACAACCCACCAGTACAAGTTCCCCTAGGGCTACCCAGAAATTGATGGAGGCAGCCAAGACCATGTAGTACCAAACAACTTTTGATTTTCAATTTCTGTGGTTATCTCACTAACATGCTCAAATCACCTTTCCATGTTTTCCAATTTAATTTACTATTTCTTTCCATTTTATTCCTTATCTCACCTCACTACTCCTGGGTCCACCATCCTGCTATGCACAACAGCCTGCTTCCTCTCAACAACCCAATCAACTTGCCGGTGGCTTCAGACACTCCAAATTCAACATTTACCCCAAAATAATAAGTGCTCCTGACTCAGATACTGGGGAAATGTTTTCCTTTGTGCCACCACAAGATTGCACCACTGACCCCAGGAATATGAGTCAGGTAAGCTTTTCAAACCTTTTCAGGACTTGCAAAATCTCTCCTGCTAACATATACATCTCAATCCAACATCCTGTTTCTGACTGTCAGCCTTTCTGTGCTAACCACAATTATCTGACCAATCATTTGATTCTTCAACTTCTGTCTCATAAGAAACACCCATGATCCATCTCATCTTATTGATATTTCCTTTTCCTGTTTCCTATTGCCCTGAAATGATGTCTTTCTGGTACTTTTTAGGTAATATCAGAAGCTGTTGTCCTGTTTGTTTTTTTATTCATATTTTCTATCATTTACTAGAACTGAAATAAAATGCTCTTTAGTCTCAAAGTCTTTCAGATTTACGGTCCCAACTGACATCAAGGATCAGCGGACAAGTGACCATGTCAGAGACCAAGGAAAACTCCCAATCTAAGTTGAAAGTCCCACTCCTGAACAACTCAAACCTCCCAGCCTGCTATCTTCAAATAAAGAGCTACCTCCAAAGGAAGGGACTCCTCAAACTTGTCACTGATCCCACCCCCACTCCTATATCCATCCCTCAAAAAAAGAAACTCTTTGAATCTTCCAGCATAGTCATTCAAAACTCGGGTGATTCAGCTTTGGGTAATTTTAAATTCACAACTCTTTGAGTTGTGTAGAGTTGTGTACACAACTCAAATGGGCTGTGTGGAACCCTAAACGACTCAAATGGGCCGTGTGGCATGCTACACGACTCAAATGGGCCGTGTGGCGCCCTGCAAGACTCAAACGGGCCGTGTGGCAGGCTACACAACTCAAATGGGCCATGTCGCATTCTTCACAGCTCAAATGGGCCGTGTGGCATGCTAAACCACTCAAACGGGCCGTGTGGCATGCTAAACCACTCAAATGGGCCGTGTGGCATGCTACACATCCCATTTGAGTTGTGTGGCATGCTAAACAACTATAATAAAGTTGTGTAGCCTCCACTAAATAATAAATAATAAATAATAAATAATAAATAATAAATAATAAATAATAAATAATAAATAATAAATAATAAATAATAAATAATAAATAATAAATAATAAATAATAAATAATAAATAATAAATAATAAATAATAAATAATAAATAATAAATAATAAATAATAAATAATAAATAATAAATAATAAATAATAAATAATAAATAATAAATAATAAATAATAAATAATAAATAATAAATAATAAATAATAAATAATAAATAATAAATAATAAATAATAAATAATAAATAATAAATAATAAATAATAAATAATAAATAATAAATAATAAATAATAAATAATAAATAATAAATAATAAATAATAAATAATAAATAATAAATAATAAATAATAAATAATAAATAATAAATAATAAATAATAAATAATAAATAATAAATAATAAATAATAAATAATAAATAATAAATAATAAATAATAAATAATAAATAATAAATAATAAATAATAAATAATAAATAATAAATAATAAATAATAAATAATAAATAATAAATAATAAATAATAAATAATAAATAATAAATAATAAATAATAAATAATAAATAATAAATAATAAATAATAAATAATAAATAATAAATAATAAATAATAAATAATAAATAATAAATAATAAATAATAAATAATAAATAATAAATAATAAATAATAAATAATAAATAATAAATAATAAATAATAAATAATAAATAATAAATAATAAATAATAAATAATAAATAATAAATAATAAATAATAAATAATAAATAATAAACAATAAACAATAAATAATAAATAATAAATAATAAATAAGAGGGCTCCTACACAACTCCCACAGGTCTCGTGGGGCCCTACACGACTCCCACACGACTGGAGTCGTGAATTTATCATCACCCTTCAGATTTTTATGCAGTCTTAAACTCCAATAACAATGTAAATCCTCACAAGATCTGGAAAGCCATCCAAGTGAGACATTCCTTTCAATCATCCAAAAATTTTGGCAGTATCTGGATGAAATTTATTCAATTTCAGTATAGAGGCAACCTCAATTTATATATCAAGGAGTTTCAGAAGCTAATGAACAAGTTGTTGGTCATCTGGCTTGAAGTTCCACCCAATATACTAAGCCAAACCATCCTGGCCATGCTTCCCAGCTCCTTTTTTCACATTTTCAAAAAAAATATTCTAAAAACAATCTACTCCTTAACCCCACTTGGGTTCTCAACAAGCTTCAAGAAGTCACTCACCTGGAATTCTCCCAAACGGTAACCAAAAAAGCTCCTTCTGAATTGAATTCCTCCACCTCTCTTCAAAAATTGATGCAGAGAAGAAAGCCAACACATCCGTGTTCCAAAAGCCATCACAATCCCCTCTTGGAACATCCTGAGAAAAATTGTTTGTTCCTTCATCCCCACTTGAGACCCAATTGGAAAAAATGACCAAACAGCAATTTTCATGCAGCTGACAAAATGGTTGATTCTCCCACTGGAAATGCTCAAGGTTCTGAGTTTCCCTTTAACTTGCAAATCTATCTAACCCACAAGCCAAACCTTTCTCTGCCACCCATTCTTGGCTCCAGCACCAGCCATCACATTGTTAATAATCCCCAATTCCTGTTTAATATTTATCCTATGAAGATGGAGGTTGGAACTAGTTTAATGCCTAACAACTCACTTACTGTCACGCAGGTAGGATTGACAAAACTGATAAAAAATTTAAGGGCTGTGATCAAACTGCACAATTTCTTCTTAATTCCCAATATCAACTGGTGTCTCATCTCTCTCATGCAAATCAAAGCCAAGAAGTTATTCTTCAACAACATTGGGTTCTCAGAGTTTGAGGTGATGTGCAACAACTTCTTATTCATTGGTTCCACTACTAATCACCTGACTGAGCTCTGCGGTACCAGATTCTCAATTAATCACCAACATGAATTGTTGCTCAAAGAGTCTCCCAACACGTGGCATGCTTTTCTTGGTCATCCCAGCTGTTCTGCTTTCAAAACTCTTGGCATATTCTATTCTTCAAGCTTTAAGTCCTGCGTGATCTTTGAAAATTTCAAAGGAACAGATACCACATTCAATCACCATTTCAAACTGGTTTCAAAGACTGTAGAAGCAATTAATATGGACCTGGTAGGACCAATCTCAGTTACTTTGAACTCAGGATCAACTACTTTCTCTTGCTCAGAGACAAGTACTCCAGCCACAGATCAATTTTCCTGCTAAAGCAAAAGAGCAATGCCTTTCTGTCAATCAAACACTATGTAACTTGAGCTGAAAGGCAGAGCGGAAAGGTTTTCAAGCATTTCATCTCAGAAAACCATGGAGAGTTAGTTATATCTTTGTAACTCAGGAAATATTGCACTGATAAAGGAATTTTCCAAAATTTTCCCCCAGATACACCCCCCAACAAAATGGAAAGGAAAAAAAAATCTAACCAAATTATCCTTGAAAAGTCCCAATTTCTCCTGAACCAAAGAAATCTCTCCCCAAAATATTGGGATGAAGCAGTCAACTCTGCTATGCATCTGCTCAACTTTCTACCTTCTAAAACTAGTGTTATAGAATTCTGTATCACCTTTGGCACAATTGAGAGTTCAACTAAAACAGCCTCATGTCCTTTGGGTGTGCCACTTATGCCCTGATTGCCAAACCCAGAAGAACATTAAAATTCCAACCCACATGCAAAAGGGCCATCATTCTTGGGTAGGCTAATGAATTTTGCTCATTTTGTATGCTGCACACAGACTCTTATCAAATTTTCCTCTCTGCCAATGTCATGTTCAACAAATGCATTTTTCCTCATCTCAATCCTCTTTCCAAGAAATCTGATTTCCTTAACTCTTCCAGTTTCCTTCAACCCACTTCACCTCTGGCCAAAATAATTTCCCCTCCTTCCTATGACCAACTCACCTCAAATAAAATCATCAATAAACCTTTCAGACCTGGCTCCAAAGTGGGCTTTCCCCACTGTCTATCTGATTGTTGACCATACCTATGCCAATCCTCAAAGTCTGAATGAGGCTCTTCAATCTAAATACTGGGAGGATTGGCTTAAAGCAATGAAGGACAAGGAAATCAACCTGATCAGCTATGAATTTTGGGAACAATCCACACTTCCACACGGGAAACAACCTCTCAAATGTGTATGGCTCTTCAGAATCAAACACAACAATCAAAACAGGATTATTTAGTTCAATTATTTTCTTTGTGTCCCAGGCTTCAACTAACAATATGGATTTGACTCCACCAACACACTTTCCCCAACCAGAGACAAACCATTTCCACGCCTTTTCATTGCTCTAGCTTCCTCAAAGGAGCTGTGTTTCATTCAAATTAATGTGAAAGCTGATTTTCTGAATGCTCCCCTCCAACAAAAACTGTACATCAAACCCCCAAGAAACATAATTTTCCCCTCTGGCATGTTATTCCTCCTGAAAAAGGCGCTCTATGGGCTCACCTCACTTGGTACAAAAAGCTGCGTAAGTGGCTTGGGGAGATAGGTTTCAAAGAATGCAAAGCAGATTACTGTGTTTTCTGGTACAACTCCACATACCTCTATGTGCATTTCAGGAATATTTCCATCTTCATGAGTGATCCAGATCACTTTTTTCAACTTGTCTCATGTGGCTTCAAAAGAAAGTACCTTGGCACAGCATCCCTCCTTTTGGGAATGAACATAGTGCACCTAGAAGATGGCTTTAAGATTCCCAAACAATCTTACATTGAGCACATCTGTGCCCAGTACAATCTTACAACTTACAAGAAATTCTCCACTGCCTTCAAGCCAAATGGCAAGCTATATCTGCCTAGCAAGGAAGAAAATCAAGACTTTATGGCCTCAGGAGCTAACTATAGGAAGATTGTTGGAAAATTGAACCACATCAGTGTGTGCACTCAACCCAACATCACCTTTGCTTTTAATTTCCTGGCCCATTTTCTTGCCAAACCCAATCTTCATCACTAATAAGCTCCACTGCACATTCTCAACTATATTCAGAATTCAAGTTCAACAGGCCTAATTTTCTCATCAAGTCCTGGCCCAAACAAAATGCACACCTATGTTGATGTGTACTGGGCCACATTCCCAAGCACCAGGCACTTAATATTGGGACTGGTGGTTGAATGGATAGGATGTGTGGTGGTTTGAAAGTGCAAAAAGGAGCCTAATCTGTCCCTATCAACAACCAAGGCAGAATACAAAGCTCTTGGGGATGCTTTGAAGGAGTTAAAGGGTATAAAAGCTTTTGGCATGGACATAGCCCCCAAAGAGGCCTTCAAACCGGCCACATTATTTGAAGAAAAGAAAGGTGCCATCAACCTATCCCTAAATCAATCAATCCACTCCAGCTTTCACACCAAAAAAATGGAATCCGGTTCCACTTCATCTGGAGTGAAATCCTCTTGAATGAGATCAAGCTGCAGAAGTTTTCCTCAAAAACAAACCTAGCCAATTTCCTTACAAGACTGATGGCCAGGATCACACTGCAACACGCGCTGGAAAGCCTAAAAGTTAGAGCTTGATTGGAGGAAGAGAGGATGTTGATTATCCATTTCCCTAGTTATTTCACCAACATGCTCAAATCACCTTTCCATGTTTTTAACTTCCCTTTCCTATTTCTTTCCATTTCCTTCCTTATCTGACCTGGCTACTGCTGCTCACACCATCCTTCTAAACACAGAAGCCCACTTCAGCTCAAAAAACCAATAAACTTGCGCCTGGCTGCAGACACTCCATATTCAACAATGAAACCAAACCAAGTTGTTCTTCTGACTTAGATATTGGTGAAAATTTTTCCTTTTTTCAACCACTAGATTGCACCACTGACCCCAGGCATCTGAGTCAGGTAAGCTTTTGCAGCCTTTTCAAGACTTGCAAAATCTCTCCTTCTAACACATCCATCTCAACCCAAAATCCCATTTGTAAATAGCAGCCTTTCTCTGCTAACCACATTTATCTGGCCAATCATTTCATTCTCCAACTTCTTTCTCATAACACAACACCCTTGATACATCTCATCTTATTGATATTTCCTTTTCCTGTTTCCTATCCTCCTAAACCAGTGTCTCTCTGGTACTTTTTAGGTAATATCAAAAGCTGTTGTCCTGCTTCTTTTTTTATTAATCTTTTCTATCATTTCCTAAAACTGAAATGAAATCCTATTTATTCAAATTCTTTCCACAACCCAAAATTACAAGCTCACCAAAGGCTACCCAGCATATTATGCAGGCAGCCAAGACCATGCAGCACCAAAAAAACCACCAGTAATTCACAGAAATACATGAAGTTAGTAGCAAAAAGCACCAAAAAAACCACCAGTGATTGCACAGCAACACATGTAGGTAGAACCAAGTAGCACCAAAACAACCACCAGTGTTTCACAGGAATATATGTTATCTGCAATAGACTGCAGTTTATGCAGGGCTGTGTATGCATGAAACTCCTGTAAGATCTTTTTACAACCGGCAGAAATGCCTCATGTAACTTTAAAACCTATTTCCAACCAGCAGAAATTTCTCATGTAACTGTATCTCACTGGTCCTCACCAGAACAGGGAGAATCCTCCAGGGCAGCCTTTAGCACCCCTGTTGGCAGGAATTTTCTATTTAACTCTCTTCCTTACCCAAGTTCTATCAGCATTGACTCATTCACACTATGCCATCTGGCCCATGATCCTATCAGGAGCCTTCTGTGGTACCTAACCTGATAAATATTATCAGTGAACCAATTATAAAGAAACAGGAAATCAGAGACCAAGTTATAACCCATCTTTAACCAATTAATCCAACCAAAAGTTGCTTGAATAAGGGTCCTTCTGTGACCTAAATATTTATAACCAATTTAAAAAATAGCCACCTGTCAATCAATAAATAGCCCTTACAAAGAAATAGAGCACAAAAAAAGAAACTATCAACATTTCCTCTACCCAGCCCCCGTGCGTAAACCCATCCTTGGGTCTTCTTCTGAACCATACCTTTGATAAACCCTGGAAACCTTTATTATTGTGATTTTTTGTAATGTAAATTAATCTGATCAACCACTAACCAATAATGAAATACATCTGGTCCATTCTTCAACAAATACTACCAATAAAAGTTAATAATTAATCTGGGTCTGATCTGAGACCTATTTTAATTCTCAAAGAAACTAGCCATTAATTTGAATAAATTATTGTGCAGAATTAATATAGTACTAGAAGGGCAGGAAATTCAAAACTGCCTTAGTCTTAATAACAATATAAAGGAGTAGAATTAATACTGAATTCCCCTTCAAGGAATTCCAGGAATTTATTTGCTATATTATTTTTATAATCCCAAAAGATTCTCTAAAGTGGATCACAAATTTCAACAGGTTCCAGTTTTTGACTTGTGAAAATCTTCTGAATATACTGATCATTTTGGTTTACTAATTACTGATGAAGGTACAGAGCAGAACAAGTGGCTATATCATCACAAAAGTTGACATTGATGGAGATAATATTATTGATAAACTCTCCAGTAATAAGTTCAAGCCCATTGTAAATGAAATCAAAACCATCCTCAGAGGGTGTTGTGGTAGACCAAACCTAATCTATAGCCATCAGACTCAATTTTCTAGTATAAATATAATCCCAATCATAAATTTAACCTCAGAAATGGATTCTACACCAAAAATAACCCATAGTCACCCAGCCAAACTACCCCTCTATCTCTCATGGTTTAGAAGATACAGCCAAAATAAATTGTGGACAGCTCATATCACACCCAGGTATCACAAACTAGTGAAAGGCCATATGGGTGTACTTGGAATCCCTAAAGACATACCAGTAACATCCCAACATAACACCTCAACCAAAACAACCAGCAGCACAAGGCACCACAGGACTACCCAGCAATGTATGCAGGCAGTCTGGGCCATGTGTAACCAAACAACCACCAGTACATACAGCCAGTAGCATGTGATACCAAATAAACTACCAGTACCAACAACCCTCAGCACCACACAGCAATTTATGCAGCAAGTAGCATGTGTAACCAAACACCCAGCAGTACAAGGCACCACAGGACTACCCAGCAATGTATGCAGGCAGTCTGGGCCATGTAGATCCAAACAACCACCAGTACAGGCACCACAGGACTACCCAGCAATGTATGCAGGCAGTCTGGGGCCATGTGTAACCAAACAACCACCAGTACAAATACCACAGGACTACCCAGCAATGTATGCAGGCAGTCTGGGCCATGGGTAACCAAACAACCACCAGTGAAAATACCACAGGACTACCCAGCAATATATGCAGGCAGCTAGGACCATGTAGATCCAAACAACCCACCAGTACCAGTTCACCACAGCACAAATTCAACCCAGCACTACACAGCAATTAATGTAGGCAAGTGCCTGCATGTAACCCCAGTACAACCTCTTTCCAACCAGCAGAAATGCCTCATGTAACTGTATTAGGTTTTCCCAACCAGCAGAAATGCCTCATGTAACTGTATTAGATTTTCCCAACCAGCTAAAATGTCTCATGTACCTGTATCCCACTGTAACAGGGGAAGCCCCAGGGCACCCTCAGGGGCAGCCCTGAGCATCCCCTGAGGACCAGATTTTCTATTTAAGGAGGGCCTCTCTGCCCTATCCAGGTTGTATCCCCCACTACCATCACCATCATCATCCACCATCCAGGAGCTCCACCCACTCATCAACTACTCATCATCCAATTACCACCCAATCATCTGTGGTCCTACCCAGATATAAAAAAAAAGGAGATTGTCAGTTTAACAATAAAGAAAAAGGGAAATCAAAGACCAATTTTATAACCTCATCAACAATTGAAACCACCCCATTAGGTTCTTTGAATAAGGGTCCTTCTGTGACCTGAGCTATTCAGCACCAAATTAAAGGAAACCACCCATCACTCAATAATTACCCTTACAAAGAAAGAGAGCACAACCAAAAAGGGATTACCAACCTTTTTTTTCCTCTACCCAGCCCCCTGTGGGTAAACCCATCCTTGGTTCCTCTCCTGAACCACCTCTTTAATAGAACCCTTGAACCCTTTGATATTGGGATATTGGTTTAAATCACACATATCTGATCAACCACTAACCAATAAGCCAATACATCTGGTCCATTCTTCAACAACCCTACCAATAAAAATTAATAACCAATCAAGGTCTGATCTGAGACCTATACTAAGTCTCAAAGAAACGAGCCATTAATTTAAATAAATTATTGTGCAGACTTACTATAGTACTAGAAGGGCAGGCAATTCAAAACCACTCTTAGTGTTACTAATACTCTGAAGGAGTAGAAGTAATACTAAATTCCCCTTCAAGGACTGCCAGAAAGCTATTTGCTAAATCATTTACATAATCCCTCAGGAGTCTCTACAGTGTAGTGGGGTATGCAGATTTGAGGTAAGGGATCATGGAGATAAGGGAGTTTGAAGGATATGGCTGGGCATTTGATATTTCAAGAATTCAATCTTTATTGGGCTTATTTCCTTTCCAAATCCTTTCACTTTAGGGGGGCACCATTGGCTGTTTAGAGGGTGGACCAACACTGGTGGAAGGTAACAAAAAAGTTGTTGTTTTTAAGTTAATGAGCTGATAAACCACTTTCAATGATAACAAGGCCAGGGCTGACCTTCTGAAAACTGAGGTTTGCCTTTCTGGGTTTTGTTATTCCCTGAATTCCAATGAGGGTGGCTTTTTCATTTTATCCTATTGTGAGAACATTTGGTATTTGAATGCGCTGATAACATTTAGAATATATCCAGCAAGTTGAGTTGATTGATGCACATTTCTCAGGAAAAACAGAGAGAAGACAAGATGGAATATTAAAAATAGAATATTGTTAAATTAATTGATTACCAATGCTTGTCTCAACCACCTCTCAATGTAAGAAAGTTAACTCTGACACCTCAACAGCTTCTTGAAGCATGTTCCCTCTATTCTTTGGGAACACCATGGGTTCACTTTGGGTTTTTGAGAGCCATTCAGTCAACAAAAGGGGTCCCTTAAAAATAACTTGCGTTGAACTCCTGGCATTTCAACAACAGTATCAGTTAACAGTTCATTGACCATCAACTGTTTTTCAATCAAGCAATGAGCCAAATTTTCATTCTTCTGTTTGGTGACCCAAGTTAAGGTCATGGAAACATCACCTTGCTCCTGAAGTTGATTCACCAGAGGGACCCACAGGGTGAATACATGTGAGATCATGGTTTCTGACCAATGGAAATCAGCTGTTTACCACTTTACTATCAATTGGCTCAGGAAATGATGTTTAATAATTCTAAGCTTCTCTCACTCACTCTCTCAATCCATCCCACTTTGGTGGACTGCTCCTGCTTCCCTCTCTCTAGACAAGCCAAGAACTGGCCATACTGTCTTTACTCCTGTTTTAATTCTGTTTTTTCTGCTCACACTTAAGTCTCTGTTTCTTTTATTAAAATTAATATTAAATTGAATAAACTAAAATATATTATTTTGAGAGCTCTTTAAGAGATGCAGGAAAAGAAGGATCAAGAAGCCATAGACATACTTGTATTAAGATCAAATCCTTGAGCATGACCTTGGATCACTGTTCTCTTTTATGTTCTCATCAGCTCAGTATTCTCAGATCAAGAAATCCATGAAAGTGCACCTCTTCCCATTATTTTTATCTAGACTAGGAGGATTAACAACCCTTTTAGATGATCATGAAGGATTGCTAGTATTTATCATTAAAATCAAGAGGTAGAGAATACCCAAGAGGCTTGTAGACCCAGTTAGTTTTCTGTGACTTTACTGATTTTCTTTATCTTCTCTGCTATTGATGATTTTGGTTAAGACTTTATCTGGTTGTTCTATTCATTTTCTATTCATTTTTTCATACTTTCTCTGATCAGCAAAAATCACTGTTTGGCCCTGTTAAGAATCAGGAAGTTGCATGCATATAAGAACACACAAGACTAAGAAATTAACATCATCACTTTCAACATACCTTCAATAAGAGTATCCCCCCATCTGATTCTCCTGATCCGCTTCTCTTTGTAACATAAGGTTGAATTTATCTTGATAATTTTCTTCCTTGGCCTTTGGCTCTTTTATTCTAACAACTCCCTATCCCTATATCCTCCTTCCTTCCCTCCATCCATCTGACATCCCTCCTCTCTCTCCTTTGAATCTTTCTCTCAAAGGTACCTGTCTCTTCTTTTGTACTGCTCAATCACTTGACAACAGTGGCCCCCTTGTTCTCCTGATGGAATTTTTGGTCATGGGAAATGTTTGAGAAATTCATTCCCTATCTGCTCTTCTTCCCTTCTCTGATCCACTGAAGCCACTCAATCATCACTTGGATTACTACCACCAGTTTTTTTGGAACTTCATGGCCTCACTGGGTGAAATAAGTTGAGAGCTTTTCCTCTGTCCCTCACCATCACTGGGCTTGACCCCTCTGATCTCAGCTACCCAGTCTCTCATTTGCCCATTGCACGTGGTCATGTCACTCTTGCAAAAAAATTTACTGATCCAAGTCTATCCATGAAATTAGATAATTATTTATTTAGCAAGTCAACCACCATCTAATCTATTTAACTGGCGGTGTTTTTCTTATCTCTTCTGATCATCATATCCTGTTAGAAACCAATAGATTCATCCTTGATCATCATCATACCATCCACTTAACAAACACTTCACACATAATTCATCCATAAAATTATTACCAGAACTTCCATCCCATCTTGACCACACATTCTGCTTTATCACCCTTGGATATATATATTGCAATTGGTGATCTTGAAAACTCTAGATAAATATCCAATACATATGGAGAATCTTCCCAAAGACTTGTTTTGTGATGGTTGAGACATAAATCAAGTATAAATATCTACTTGTTCAATATTTGAGTTACCATTCTCTCATACCATCTCCTCACCCAAACACCCCAAAAAAGAAAATTGAGTAAGGGCCTTTGGTTTTTTAGGAATTTAAAGCACTGACAGGGAGTCTGGAATTCAGATTGGTGACTGAATTCTTCTTTCTACATTCATACATCACAGTATGGCTGTCTCTAGGGCCATCTTTATCAATCAACACAATTGTGAAACCACCCTCAAAACTGTTTGAAAGGTTGGCACTGATATGAAGAAGCTTGGAGTAAGCTTGAATTTCTTGAGATCCACTACAATCTAAACTTTCATGATCCCCGGAACTGTTCTATTTCCCATGATCACAACTTAAATCCCTACCACCCTCCTCTCTGCTTGACTTTTGATCCTCCAACTCCTGATTTGAGCCATCCTAGTTAAAGCTATTCATATTCCCAGAGTTTATTCAATGTAATACAATAAATCCAGCCTTAAAACCCTTCAAAAAGGGGGATTTCCATCTCAAAATACAATACCAGCTCCTGATCATCCAAATTTTGTGTGACTAATCAAATTTCTATAAATCCAGCCTGACCTGAACAGGCTTGAACAAGCCCAGATTGTCCTCAAGGTCTTGAAACAAATCAAGCCCCAAACTGTTCAATCTCCCAAAGATCTCCTCAAAATCATTTTTTTATAAAATTGTGAAAAGTTTTATACCCCAAGAGTGTTTTATTGTAATCATCTGCTCCCTCCTTCCCTCTATTCCTTGAATTCAAATGAACAATTTTTCTTTTTGAATATTTGAAAATTCCCCTCAAATTCATTTTTAAAAAGTCACCATAACTTTCTCCCCATCAAAAAAAAATGTTTAATAATATTGAGGGCATTATTTTTCTCACGCATCCAACCCTTTAGTTCATGCATTTTTACGTTTCCGGGCGGTTGTGCTGCTTTGGAATTTCATGAAAAAATGCTTCATTTCACGCAACTTTCAAGAATTCATTTTTTTGAATTCTGAATGAACAATCCCATAGCAGGGGCTCTTAAACGCCTAAAAAAATTTTTGGTAATTTTGGAGCCATTAGAAAACCTTCAGAAATGCAATCAAAAAATGAAAAAAATCCATAAAAACAAATTTTTGCATGGGTTTTTGGAACATAATTTTGGCTTTTTTTTTGGTTTATTTTAGCTGCAATAAATTTTTAAAAACATCAAAGAGTTTTCTGATTGTTGGGGCTGCTAATACCTTTTAACAGGAGGGTGGTAAGGAGCATCACCATCTTGATTGGATACATTTAGTCTCTTTATTCTTTTCCTAGAATTTTATTCATGGGAAGAATCTGTCTTATTCAAAATGGTTCTCTGATGAATTTTTGAATGAAACAATTAATGAAAAATAATATGCAACAAATTAGCCAAAAATAAAAGAAAATGAAAGCTCACCATATTAATTAAATCCACATCTTGCATCTCTTCATCTTCTGAATCTTCACCTTCATCCAAATCTGGCATCTGTTCATCTTCTGAATATTTCTCTTCAGTAAGAAATTCACTCTATTTTAAAAAAAATTAGAAGGATTCATCAAAAAAAATAACCCATTGCAGAATAAATAAGTGCAGTTATAAAATTACCTCTTCCTCTGATTCCTCCTTCTTCTTTCCCTTCCCCTTCCCTTGGATGGCCTTACACCTTCTTCAAACCTGAACACATAAGAAAAAAAATTAATCATGAATGTTTATATATTTTTTTGTCCAAAAAATTGGTGACTGAACTTCAAATTTGCTTTTAATTTCTTCTTTGGACTTCCTCTCCTCTTGGGTTCTTCTAAATATTCAAAAGCAGATTGATCTCTTTTGCTTGAGGACTGAGATATCTCATTTAACTTATTGACTTCTCCATTGGGTATTTCTCTAAATTTGGATCTTTCAGTTGAATTTGTATCTTCTTTCAGGGTAAGTTGATATCTTCCACTGTACAGCTTCATCCATCCACCCAGAAAATATAGCTGT
The DNA here is from genome assembly GCA_025617555.3 of Puccinia polysora. NCBI lineage: Eukaryota > Fungi > Basidiomycota > Pucciniomycetes > Pucciniales > Pucciniaceae > Puccinia > Puccinia polysora. The sequence goes on along the minus strand of CM062638.1, from coordinate 7,712,131 downwards.
TGTCCAGTTTTCAAATTGCTGAATGCTTCAAACAGTTTAGTGAAATGTAGTTTTTCATTACTTTCATTGGTTGGAACTTTAAGTTTTTCTGACTATTCAGTTTATTCAGGGTTCAAAGTTAACTGGAGAAAGGAAAATCAAAATCAATCAGGACATTATTCATTTGAGCTTAAATCCTTCCCCCCAAAAAAAAAGAAAAAATCTTCCTGAGATGGGAGCTTTGACATGCCATTGAGGATGAAAATCATCAATTTAGAAGAGTTCACCCTTTCTGATGGCCAATTTGACTTTATGAACACATTGGAATACCCATGTAAGAAGATTAATCACATTTTTTGCAATTGGTGGAAGAATCAGGAAGTTGATGAGACAAATGAATGATTTTGGGGCAAAGTGGATGATCTATCCAGAAAGTTGATCCACACAGTGAGGCAAACCAATGAGATGCTTGAATTATTGGTGAGAGGCTTCGATGGCTCTCTCATATGTTTGGATGGTGATGGAACAGTAAATTTTTTTGAACTACATTATATAAAGAGCCAATAGAAGAATTGATCAAACTTTTAATTTAGGAGTGAGAGCCTTCTAGTCATGATGTACTTATGTTTCCAAAGTGAAAGTATTTTTTTGACATATAGGAGACAAATTTTCTTTTTAGAGGAATCCAGTTTTAAAGAAGGTAGTCAGAAGTGGAAGGATTTCAGACCAGAGAAAGTTTTTTGAAGTTTTCATGAAAGCTTGATTCAGATTTTGAATAGACCAAATGATGCCATTTTTTCTGGAATAGCTTCAATTCATTTTCAGATTTAAAGTGCTTCCTACAATTAGTTTGAATATTCTTGAAAATGTGGAAGATAATGAGAGGAAGAGAAGATAATGGAGGATGGGCCTGGCGAAACATTTTAAACAGTTCTGCAAAGTGGGTAAATGTTTTCTTGAGCCATTGGAAAAAGAGATGTTCTTGTTTGGAAGTATCTGGGTTGTTAATTTGTTTTGATGAGTGTTTGGCAGTGTGGTCTGAAAAGGTGTGGGTGGTTTGGGTTGGTTTTGTGTGGTGTGGGTTTAAGTGGTGGGTGTTGTGTTGTGTGGTGTGGTATGGTGTGGTATGGTGTGGTGTGGTGTGGTGTGGTGTGGTGTGGTATGGTGTGGTAGTAGGATGGTGTGTTGGGGGGTGATGGGAAGGTGGAACAGGTCAAGGGGGCAGTTTATAAGATAATTGGGACGCTCCAAGATGGGTGGTGGTCCCAGGAAAAATTTTTCAGTCATATTGAATATATTCATGTGAAGGGCTCAAAGAAGAATGAATTTTTCAAATTATTTGATTTTTTGATGGAATGTTTAAAGGTCAAAAATGAAATCCAAAAATCCTGGAAAAAAAATTCAGTCATATTGAATATATGCATGTGAAGGGCTCAAAGAAGAGTGAATTTTTCAAATTATTTGATTTTTTGATGGAATGTTTAAAGGTCAAAAATGAAATCCAAAAATCCTGGAAAAAATTTTCAGTCATATTTAATATATGCATGTGAAGGGCTCAAAGAAGAGTGAATTTTTCAAATTATTTGATTTTTTGATGGAATGTTTAAAGGTCAAAAATGAAATCCAAAAATCCTGGAAAAAATTTTAAAAAGCTCTTGAATAGCTCTCTTGAAATTATCAAAGCTTGAAACACCAAAAAAAAAAGGTCAAATGGCAAACATGAGGATCCAAAAGTCAAATGAGAAAATTTAATTTTTTGAATTTTTTGCTTTTTTGAAGGAATTTTTTAAGGTAAAATAATGCATCCAAAAACTCTGATAAAAATTATTTGAATTCTATTTAAAACTTTTTTTAACTTTTTGAAAGCTTTAATTAGCCAAAAAAATGAAACAAAAAGAAAATAAAAGGATTTAAATGTCCAAAGAGAAATTTGATTTTTTGTGTTTTTTGAAGGAATTTTTTAAGGTGAAAGGATACATCCAAAAAATATGAAAAAAATATTTGAAGACTCTATGAATGTTGTTAAAAACATATTAGATCTCAAATAATCAAAAACAAAAAAATCAAAATAGCCAAAATGATCATTCAAAAACCCATGCAAAAATTTGTTTTTGCCCTTTTTTCATTTTTTGATTGCAATTTTCAAGCAGTTCTAACGGATCAAAAATTACCAAAGATTTTATTTAGGAGTTCAAGAGATCCTGCTATGGGGCTGTGCAGTCAGAATTCAAAAAAATGAATTCTTGAAAGTTGCATGAAATAAAGTATTTTTGCATGAAATACCAAAGGGGTGCGACCGCACTCCAACGTTGAAATGCGTGCAATAAAGGGTTGGATGCGTGAGAAAAAAAATGCCCTAATATTTATTAAAGATTGACAAAATATCAATTGAAAAAAAATTAAATAAAAATAATTCCTTTTAGCTACTGTACAAAATGTAACAACAATGGAAAACCAAGAAAAAAAATGGTTGAATCATTGTTGAGGAAAACAATGATTTTACCCCTTGGGACCTTCTGACCATTGAGTCAAAGTGCTTTCAAAATGACCTTAACAGCAAATTAATGTGGCCTCACTGGCGCCAAGGTTTGAATTGGTTTAAAAATTTCAGCGTGCTCTCAACCAGTCTTGATGTTTTGGCACACCAACGTTTTTTTGATTTCTCCTGGCCACTATGAGAGCGCTTTCAAGCCAGTGTTGTGGGAGCTGGAGACTCAACAAGAATTTGGACCCATGGAGTCCCTTTCCCTCTTACCCATGTTCCTTTTGTTCAATGTGTGAGAATTTTTGGCCCTCAAGCTTAGTCAAAGAGCATTATTTGAAGGAAAAGAAATGCTGAGACAATAATGTCTTATGATTGATTCTTAATCTGAGGCAGAGGCAATGGAAAAGTTGTGAATTTGAATGAATTTATGAATGAATGGATTGAAAAAATCAGGGAGAAGAGCTCCTTAAATACAAAAGATGATGCTAAGGTGCAGCTCATGTGATGACAAGCAAAAGGCAAAAATTCCGCCCCAAATGTCTACAGGCTCTACAAGCCCTGTTACTTGGTTTGGGCTTACTCATCCACTTGGCATTAGTTCCAAACCCTGTCAACCAGCCTTTACCAGTCAAATTTGGTGTTTCCACCCTCACAGGGCTGAACCAGCCCCTTGCTGTTCAGATCCTTGCCAGTTTTCTGTCACAATCAGCCCTTTTACCCCTTGCAACCTCACATACTGGCTAGTTGACTCATGCAACCAGCCCCTAGCCCCACACATGCGCCAGGTGGGACCCATAACTTGGGCTCAAAGTCACGCAGGAGGGGTTTTAACTGGCGGAAATGCTGTCCCCCCCCTCTTTCCTACCTTGGTGACCAGCAGGGGTGGTCAAATCCCCTGCTGGTTTCCTGGGACAATGTTTGCCTCTGGCAGACCAACAGATTAGTGGGCTGGAGGGGGATCAGGACCCCCCAGCTGTTGGCGCCTCCCCCTCAATAACAGGGGGGGGCAGAGTTCCCCTCTTGTTTGTTTCTTTCCACTTTGCACAGGTGGGAGGGTGATAAAATCCCCCCCACCACCGGTTGCCTCAATGGCACCTGCCTGGGCTGCATCAAAATTCAAGTGGGCTGGAGGGGGATCAGGTCCCCCAAACCCTTGGTGCCTCCCCCCGGTAACCGGGCGGGGGTGATGAAATCCCCTCCCACCGCTGGTTGCCTCACTGCAAACGTCCTGGGAATTCTTGGTGGCTGGTCTGGTAGAGGAGGGACCAGACATCCTCCCTCCCCCTTGCAACCAAGCAAGGGGAGGAAGGCAGGGGCTTCCAGCCCAGCCGCCACAACCAGCCGGGTGGTGCAACCAGGGCCACGGCCCTGCACACAGCGGGTGGGGGACTCCAAAAAAAGTCCCCTGCCCCCTACAACGCCCCTGCGCGGGCCTTCAGGCCCCAGGTGAGAACAAAGCAGCCTCAATGGGGCGCTGAGGCCCAATGACCCCAAAAAACATACTTTGGCAGGCCAGCCTGTGTGGCCAAGTCTATCCATAATAATTATTTGGCCCATAAATGCCCAGATAAGCCCATCTGGCTAAGGTGGCCAATCCACCCTGACAGGCCCGTCAAGGCCCGTGTCCCAATGACTTGGAAAACGTGTTTTTGGCGCCCAAATTCCCAAAACCAATAACATCCACATAGGCCCACATGGCCCATGTGATTTCCAATGGGCCATGGAGGCCCATTGGCATTACACACTAATATTCACATTACCTGAGTGCATCTTCATTTTAAAACAATTAATATTTTCGTTGTATTCTTTTCTTCTTCTCCTTTTCTCTCATTCACAGAATATCATGACCCTATTCAGCTTCTCACCATCATTTTTGTTGTTACCATTGTCTAGGTATTGCTTCAATCCTTTGTGTAATCAATTTTCAAGAACTTTTTTCACCCTCTGCATGCTTTAAGTGTAAGAAATGGAGAAACTGAAAGGTTGATTTTGACTGGTTAGAAAGCTTTCAAGGATGAAACACCATTCATGAGACGTAATAAAAAGTGCCTGAAAGGTGAAAAACATGTGGAAGTGATAGTTTTAGAGATAGGACAAGTTTATCAACAGTGAATGGTGGAGAAGGACAATTTGAGGTTGAGTGCGGTGATAGGTGACAAAAATGAGACACACAGGTTCAGTATTTAGGCTGCACAAGTTTGGGAGTATTGAGTCAAGACAATGAAGGAGAGAGCAGAATAAAAGAGGTATGGAAGATAAGAAAAGTATGAGAAAGTAACACAAAATGAGACATGGCATGTGAGCGAGTGGTAAAGAAATAGATGTGAGACATGGCATGTGAGGCAGTAATAAGGAAACAGTTGTTTTTTGAGAAGAAGATACAAAAACAGAATAATGACAGAGAATCTGAGAGTCAATTACACCTGAAGATTACAACTCAAATTTGAACAACCCCCTTGACTCCCAGACCAAAGAGACCAAAATGCTCAAAGGCCCTGGTCAAGGCCAGTTGAGCTACAGGTTTTTTCAGGAATTCAGCAAGCATTCTTTCAGAAGGGACATAGAGGAGACGGATCTGAGAGTTGTTGATAACTTCCAGTATGAAATGAAGCTGAATCTCAACATGCTTCATTTTGTGGGAGTTACTGTTGCCTTCATTATTTACCCTTTCAATGCACCCCTGATTGTTGTCAAGGACAGCAATGGATTCATCGGAAGTCATAAGGTGCGCTTCCCTCAGGAACTGTTGTAACCAGAGTAGTTTGCAGGAGAGATCAGTGAGTGCAGGATACTCTGCCTCCGCGGTCAAGAGCAATACTGTTGGCTGTTTTTGCAATCTCCAAATAATGAGGCAACTGTTGAAGATGACCAAGTACGCAGTGATCAATTTTCTGGTGGTCCTACAGTTCCCCCAATCAGAATTGGAGTATTCCGCAAGGCTATCCGTCCATCCTTTAGGATAAGACATGGAAACGTGCATGGTACCCTGCAATTATTTGAGGACATGAATGAAGGTGTGCCAATGTTTTAACAAAGGTCTATCCAAATACTGGAACAACATGCTGACTGCGTACAACAAGTCAGGCCTAGTAGTTTTGGCCAGATAGCTTAAGCAGCCCAAGGCTTTGCAATAGTTGAGAACAGTTTTTCTGAAGGCAATAACTTCTTCATTGGTTGGGGGATCAGGATGGAAGCCAGGAATGACATGAGTAAGAACACTTCTACAGTCAACCATATTGTAATCATGAAGAATGGAATTGACCTAGTGCGACTGAGAAAGCTCCACTGATTGCTGAAGTGGATTCACCCGTATCCCCAGAAGGAGTTCCGCATCACCAAGGTCCTTCATGTTGAATTTGGAGTTGATTTCCTGTTTGAAGAGCAAAAGATCTTTTCCAAAAAGGGTAATAGCATCCACATGAACAAAGAACCAGACTGGAAAATCACCCCCTGGTAGAAGATGCAAGCATCCAAGACAGAGCAGGCAAAGTTTTTCCCAACAAGCCAGGAAGAGAGGCAATTGTACCAGGCAAGGGGCGCTTTTTTGAGGGTGTAGATTGCTTTGTTTAGCTTAAGGCAGACTTGCTTCCTTTCCACAGGCATGCCCTGAGGGACAGCCAGATTCACGGTCTCTTTGAGGGTGGCATTGAGGAAAGCACTTTTAAAATCCATTTGCTGGAATTGAATATGGTTAGCCAAAGCATACAATATAAGCTCCCAAAGAGAGTTCAGCCTTCCAGTTGGTGCAAACGTTTTTTTGTAGTCAACGCCGGGAATTTGAGAAAAACCTTTGGCGCAGATCCTAGCCTTATACTCAATGACCTTCCCAGTATGATCCTTTTTCTTCTTCAAAACCCAAACATTCCCCATGGTCCCTTGTCCAGCCAGATCAACAACATCCCAAAACCGCAAATTGACCATAGCACAAATCTCCCGCTCAATGGCCTGTATCCAGTGCGCCCTTTTGGGGCACTCCATTGCCTCCTTAAAACTTTGAGGAAAAAATTCACCATCAAAATAGGTGATTTCTGCGGCGGGTCAACAAGGATACGGTAATATTTGGATTGGTTCAACTTCCCCTTTCCAGATTGTGGGATGGCGCAGGACAGTGACTTTCAGGCGGGGAGCAGTTGGAAGTGGAGCTTTGCAATCAGAGGGGTTTTTATTGTGGCCTTTGGGAACAAAATCACCATTCAAAATGGTCAAGGAAGGGGATTCCAATCTGGTGTGAGGAGGAAACACATCCGCCATTGGAAGGGGAGGATGTTCCTTGCAATCTTAAAATATGTCTTCCAACCCAACAGTGAAACTTCTCCTGTCAAAGGAAGACTCATTGTGAGAGATGGAGGCGCCAGGCACAGGGAATTCATGTTCAAAGAATACCACATGTCTTGATACCACAACTTGAAAATCACAAAGACAAAGGATCAAATACGTAGCCAAGTTGTCTTCATACCCCAGAAAGATTCCTTCATCCCCAATAGGTCCCAGCTTCCATGATTGGTTGTGTTTTGGAATAGAGATAAAGGCCTGGCAGCCAAATGTCTTCAAATTTTTTATTTTTGGCGGCATGTTGTTCCATAGTTAAAGGGAGACTGATTGTTTTGTGATGAAATTGCTCTATGATTAAAAGAATTAGAACCAGACTACAAGAGTTGACAACAATCAATAGCAGGACATGGCATAGGAGCTGATTCAAGAGAAGAAGGAAATACACACCGATACCATATATAATAACAGTATGACGGACTAAATATAGACTGAGGAGATGAGTTGGCAAAGGAATTGAGATATTCATGGTAGGAGTCAACATAATGATGAGATCAGAACATGAGGAATGATTTGAGTCAACTAGCAGTTAGGAGATTTTTGTGTCTTCTCACCAAACAAGAGAATGAGGATTCATTGGCATTTGAAGGTGTTGAGCGTAGCTTCACGATTCAGATTGATGATTGGAAAGTTGATGGTTGATGTATAGCGGTTGCTGGTCATAGGTGGTCACGTTTGTGAGAGTAATACAGGTAGTAGTAAAGGTATAGGAGAAGAACAAATAAGAAAAGAAAAAGAATAATAAAGAAAGTTTAGATGGTTGTTGGTGAGGAGGATTGATTGACAAGAGTTTTTATGGAAAGACAATTAAGAAAGGGGGAGTTGGGTCAAGATAAGTTGGAAAGGGAGAGTCGCGTCTACATCACTAGGTGTGACATGCCATTGATAGTTGACATTCTCTTACATAGCGCTGGCATCACACAACGTTGAGCCTGAGTCAGAAGACACGTATTCCAAGTATTCCAACACCCCAGGATGTTTGGTGAGAAAGAGAACGGATGATCACTGGAGGCAATTCTTCCTGAGACATTCCAGAGACCCTGCTGAGCAGCTTTTTGACAGAGCATCAGCTACCATTTCCGATGAGGATATTAGCCAAATGACAATTTCCTTTTCTTTGTACAATTGCCGGATGTATTTCACCTTGATGTCCAGGTGCTTAGTTTTCGCGTTGGACCCTATGTTTTTGATTTTTTCTAGAAGACCTTTGTTGTCTATATGAAAGAGAGTCAGACTTGGATTGGACTGCCAAAGTTTGCTGATGAGAGAAGTCATCCACTGATTCTATTGTACACCATTGGCCAGAGTGTTCAGTTTGGATTCTGTCGAAGACATGGGAATGTTCTTTTGCTTCTTACTCGTCCATGTCACAGGGCAGTTTTTCCAAAAAGAGATCCATCTGCTTTGCAATTTGCAATCCAACAGGACGTCCGCCCAGGTAGCATCAGTGTAATAGCTGACGTAGTTATCATTTGATGAGAATGAATTCAGTACCAATGCTAGATGAGATGAACCTTTCAAATACTTCCAGCAATGGATTACCTCTTTCCAATGGCTTAGACCTGGATTGGAATTAAACCTTGATAGTATAAACACCGCAGCTGAAAGATCAGGACGAGTTCTACAGGAAAGATAGTTCAATAGGCCAGTGAAGGTTTTATAATTATATCCGAGAGCCTTAAACGCACGGGAGTCTTCCTTGGAGGCAGGTAGAAGTTTAATGCCTGGAGTCAGAGGAGTGTTGACTGAGCAACATTTGGTTAACTTGAGTAGTTCCAGTCCTTTGGTTATCAGAGAAGGTTGAGAGAGAGAACATGATCTGTTTTCAATAGTGATATTCATACCCAGAAGAGTATCAGGATTGTGTGCAGAGGAATCGGGATATTGCAATAGAAAGTGCTTCTCAAAGTCTTCCACGTCGCCCGCTACTATGAGGTTGTCCACGGGTAAAAATAAGAACGTCTTACAATTGGAGTGGATGAATAAACAGGCATCAGAGTGCGATGGGTAGAATCCGAGAGATTTCAGCCAAGTAGTTAATGTATCATGCCAGTTGAGTGGTGCCTGGCGAAGACCGTAAAGAGACTTTTTTAGTTTGAGGAAGGGACTTTTGCAATGGGACTTGGAGGGAGTTTTTATGAAAAGAGGTTCATGGAGTGGTGCGTAGACAAAAGCACTTTTGACATCAAACTGCTTAATGGGCAAGGAGCGATTGAGAGCAAAAATAAGGAGAAGAAGGAGGGATGGAAATTTGCCGGTAGGGGCATAGGTTTCAGAAAAATCCAAACCGGGCGTTTGCAGAAATCCTTGTATGCAAAGGCAAGCCTTTGTCTTGGCTGGAGAGGAGATTGTAGCAGGCTTATCTCTTATGGCCCAGGTGGTTTTAGGATATTGATCAGGAGTGAAGTCAATGTCTTCCCAAACATTGTGATCTTCAATGTTCTGAAGCTCCACTTGTTTAGCTTCCGTTACTTTTGATGTATAATTGCTTTGAGTCAGGTAGCTATACTCATCAGGTTTGACCGCTGAGGTCCTTTCTCGAAGAGTCCTACCCAATGGAATTAGTGTTGCTTCTAAATTCAAATCAGAGACAGAGTCTTCAGCTGAGGGACTGTCAGATAAGTCATTGCTGATAGGTTCGGAGGATTCACTTGATTCGGGATTTATATGATCTGGAGCTTCCGGATGAGATTTTTCGTGAGAAAGGTTGGGCGAGATGACATTGGTGGGTGTAAGCTCTAGCTCGTCATAGGAGGAGGAAGAGTGAGTGAAGGATGATTTGGAAGGGAAAGAGAGAAATGTGACACTTTTAGTGTTGATAATTTGTCCATAGGAGGAAAGAATCCGGTAGGACAATAGCTTGGGATTATAGAAAATCAATCAACCAGGTTCACCGGGTGTCCCTAATTTATTGCCGGAGGGTTTAGGTTGGGTCAGAAAAGAAACAGGATTGCCAATTGGTTTAAAATAGGAAAGAGGAAGAGAATGAAACTTGAACATTTCATAGGGGCTCTTCTTGGATCGGTGCGATGGAATTTGATTCAGAGTGAGAGTAGAAGAATGAAAAATTTTGTGCCATAGATTCCGAGGCAGATCAGAGTCGTGTAATATTGTTCAAACAGATTCAAGAATGGTGCAGTTAAATCGCTCAGCAAGCCCATTTTGTTGAGGTGTGTGTGGGTCAGCAAATCGCTGCTTGATGAGATGGTTCTTGCAGAATTCAGACAGCAAGGAATTAGCAAATTCTGTACCACAATCTGAATGCAATATAGAGGGATAGTATCCCAGTCGTTTGGCTTCAAGACTCAAACTGTAGATGAGCGCCAATGGAATGGCATCTTTGGATGAAAATGGAATAGCAGCACAGTATCTCAAAAAGGAATCCACCACCGTCACAATATACTTATGCCCACCCGATGAAAAGGAGAGAGGACCAATCGTGTCCAGATGGATTTCCTCAAATATCCAAGAAGCATGGGAAGATCGTTTTTGAAGGAGGCCTTGGTGATTTTTGAAAGAGATCAGGCTTCACATTTGTTTTCCTTAGAGATGGGCAGATTCAGTTTATTCCTCAGGCGGTGATAGCTTACGTGACCCTTGGACTTATGAATTAGCTTGGAGGAGGAGAGATGAGAAAAGGGTGGAAGAGGCAAGAGCTGAATGCATGGTATGTTATTGTGGTAGCATCCTCGAAGGATGAGTTCATTGCTTTTAAAGAGACTGAAAAAGTCAGAATAAAATTCAACGTCAAATCCTTCCTGTATTAGTTTTCTTAAGGAGAGCAGGTTTGCCGACAAGTGAGGTACATAAAGCACTTGGTGAGGACAATTTCATGATTTCCCGCTTTCAGTCTAGCAGTACCGGAACCGCCGATTTCCAGGGAGTTGGATTTATTACTTGTCTTGATTACTCCTTGCCATTGGGTGTCTAGCACAGTGAAGGAAGCTTCATCAGCTATCATGTGACATGATGAACCAGAGTCAATAACAAAGAAGTTTTTTCCGAGACTGTTGATGGAGGAGAGAAGGCTGACTTGTTGATTGTTGGTGGGTGCGTTTTTTGGTCTCAGGTGAGGATATAGCATCAAACACTTATTTTTGGGGTGATTGGCCAGAGTGTTATGCATACAAGCTTTGCACTTGCCGGACGCCTCAGTGTATAGGGAAACCGTTGAAGTTGAGGAGTTGCCATTCATCCTTAATTCATTCATATTGATTTGAAGATGATCGAGAACAGCGTCTGGAGTGACTTCTGATTTGGCTTGCGAGTGAGTGATCTGCTGCTTTATGTTCATCAGGGAGGAAGGCAGCTTATCTAAGATAATATAAGCAAGAATGTTGGTGGGAATCAGGATACCTATTTCCAAAAGGCGATTGACACCAGTTTTGACATTGGTTATGAATTGCTGAATATTAGACTTTTCAAATGTGATGGAGGAGAAGCTGCTGTATATGCAAGCACAATTGGCAGGTTGAGACGACACAAATTGTTTGAGTAGGGCTTTCCAAATTAGCACGGCATTCTCTTCATTGACGGCAGTGATGATGTTAGAGTGCACAGCTGGCAATAGCTTTGAAATGATAATGGATGTGAGAATCAAGTTGTCATTGTCTTCAAGAGGATTGCCGGCCGTTATAGATTCCTTAAGTTTAGCCAAGTTCAGTAGAGAGTTGATTCTGGTTCTCCAGATGGTGAAGTTCTCCTCAGTCAGAAGGGGAATAGCCTCAATGGTGGTTTTGAGGATGGTGGGATTTATAGAGCCCATGGTAGTGCCTGGTTCTTTGAAGATAGAGGGTTGTTTGTTCCGCTGGTATTTCAACTGTTAATCGTGATGAAATTGCTCTATGATTGAAAGAATTAGGACTAGACTACAAGAGTTGACGACAATCAATAACTGGACATGGCATAGGAGCTGATTTAAGAGAAGAAGGAAATACACACCAATACTGTATATAATAACAGTATGATGGACTAAATATAGACTGGGGAGATGAGTTGGCTAAGGAATTGAGATCTTCATGGTAGGAGTCAACATAATGATGAGATCAGAACATGAGGAATGATTCAAGTCAACTAGCAGTTAGGAGATTTTTGTGTCTTCTCACCAAACAAGAGAATGAGAATTCATCAGCATTTGAAGGTGTTGAGCGTAGCTTCACAATTCATATTGATGATTGACAAGTTGATGGTTGATGTATAGCGGTTGCTGGTCATAGGTGGTCACGGTCGTGAGAGTAAGACAGGTAGTAGTAAAGGTATAGGAGAAGAACAAATAAGAAAAGAAAAAGAATAATAAAGAAAGTTTAGATGGTTGTTGGTGAAGAGGATTGATTGACAAGAGTTTTTATGGAAAGACAATTAAGAAAGGGGGAGTCGGGTCGAGATAAGTTGGAAAGGGAGAGTCGCGTCTACATCACTAGGTGTGACATGCCATTGATAGTTGACATGCTCTTACATAGCACTGGCATCACACAACGTTGAGCCTGAGTCAGAAGACACGTATTCCAAGTATTCCAACATTTTGAGATGGAGTGGGCGCCAATTTTGAAAGGAAACAAGCGGTGTTGATGGATTTGGCCCAGAAGGAATTTGGAAGCAAAAAATTGGCAGAGCAGACATCAAGCTTTATCAAGAATTGTGCAATTAGCTCTCTCAGCAATTTCCATTATTCTGAGTAGTGTTTGCAGGAGAAAACCAATGTATAAACCCAGCAGTAATGGCCAAGTCCTGAAATTCCTTGTTGAAAAATTCACTGCCCTGATTGGAAATCACCTTTTTTATTTTAATGTTGTGAAATATTTCCATCAAATTCTTCAGCTTGAAAAACTCACTGAAGGAATCATATTTGTTCTTTAGGAGTTTGACAAACTTAAATGAGGAGCTGATCAACAACAGTGAGGAAATATTTGAAACCTGATACCAAAGGAGGATTGATGTGCCAAACCAGATCTAGATTAATACAGTCAAGTACTTTGGGAGTGGGCTCAAAATTTCCTTGAAAGGGGAGTAGTTTCAACTTGGACAAGACAGGTGGAACAGGGGGATAGGTCTCAGATTGAGAGACCAAGTAACTCCGTCAAGGCAGGACCTGGATGTCCTAGCCAATTTTGCCACAGATTGGGAGTGGGTTCAGTTAGGTTTTCACTTGGAACATGATAGGGAAAATTCATTAAACTTCCCCTGAGATTTCAAGAGAAAAGTGTTGAGTTTCAATGTGGTAGACCAAACCTGTCCTATAGCCTTCAGACTCACTATTCTAGTTTAACAATAGATCAAAACCTCAAAGTAACATCAGAAATGGATTCTACATCACAAATAACTTATAGTCACTCAGCCAAAGTACCCCTCTATCCCTCATGGATTAGAAGATACAGCCCAACAAACCTCCAACTGTGGCAAACTCATACCCAACCAGGTGTCACAGCTCTGTGGAAGGCATGAAGACATACCTTGGAAACCCTCAAGTACATACAATTAGAAGCTTACCCTCAACACCAGGACCATAAAACCCTATCACCTCAGCCAGAATACAGCAATACAGATACAGGAGGCAGTGCAGCTAGTTCACCTCCTGTCACCTCACCAAACAAACAAGCAAATAAAAATACAGGAGGCTTTGCAGAAGTATACAGGAACAGTGTAGGCAGTAGGAAGTGACACCAGTCTCAACCAGAACCAAAGAAAAAAATCAAATATACATACAGAAGTCTGTGCAGAAGTATAGGGGAGCATTATAGGCAGGAACCAGTCTCAACCAGAACCAAACAAAATACCAGTAACAACCCCCAGCAGCACACAGCAATTTATGTAGTCAGAAGCATGTGATACCAAACAAATCACAAGTACAAGTACCACAGGGCTACCCAGCAATATATGCAGGCAGCCAGAACCATGCAGTACCAAACAACCACAGCACCACACAGAAATTTATGCAGCCAGTAGCATGTGATGCCAAACAAACTACCAGTACAAGTACCACAGGCCTACCCAGAAATATATGCAGACAGTCAAGACCATGCAGCACCAAAAAAAACCACCAGTAATTCACAGAAACACATGAAGTTAGAAGCAAGTAGCACCAAATAAACCACCAGTGAATGCATAGCAATACATGCAGGGAGAATAGTCAGTACCAAATAAGAAACCAGAACCAGACCAACTTTATCAGCACCTCACAGAAATTTTTGCAAGGTTTTGCAGGCATGAAAACCCTGTATAATCTTTCCCAACCAGCAGAATTGTCTCAGTTTCATGCAGTGTCTCTTTTCTAACCAGCAGAATTGCCTTGTTTTCATGCAGTGTCTATTTCCAACCAGCTAAAATGTCTCATGTACCTGTATCCCACTGTAACAGGGGAAGCCCTGAGCATCCCCTGAGGACCACATTTTATATTTAAGGAGGGCCTCTCTGCCCTATCCAGGTTGTATAAGCATGCTATCAGATGCCATCTGGCCTATCAGCACTCACCTACCTCCTCTCACATATCAAACCACCTAATAGGCCCTCTTGGCCCAGATAAAAATAGTATCAGTGAATCAGTTATAAATAAAAAAAGAAATCAGAAACCAAGTTATTACCCATCTTTAACCAATTAAACCACCCAAAAGGAGCTTGAATAAGGGTTCTTCTTTGAGCTAAATATTCAGCACCATATTAAAGAAAAACCACCCCTTAATCAATAAATAACCCTTACAAAGAAAGAGAGCACAACAAAAAGAAACCACCAACCTTTTCTCTACCCAGCCCCTTGTGGGTAAACCCATCCTTGGGTCCTCTCCTAAACCATCCCTTTTATAAAACTTTGAACCCTTTAATATTGGGATATTGGTTAATATCAAACATATCTGGTCAATAACTAACCAATAACCCAATACATCTGGTCTATTCTTCAACAAAAACCTATTAATAACAATTAATAACTAATCATGGTCTGATCTGAGACCTATATTAATCCTCAAAGAAACCAGCCATTAATTTAAATAAATTATTGTGCAGACTTACTATAGTACTAGAAGGGCAGGCAATTCAAAGCCACTCTTAGTTTTAATAATACTCCAAAGGAGTAGAAGTAATACTAAATCCCCTTCAAGGACTACCAGAGAGCTATTTGCTACTTTGTTTATATAATCCCACAGGAGTCTCTACAGCAATCTTTCAGAAGAAATGTGTTTACATTCTTGAAAATGGTGAGGGATGTGGAAATTAAGGTAAGCATGGCAATGAGATTTCTTCTGATCTTTGGAACAAAAAGAACATCCTTCAAGACAAGTTGACCACCACCAATGCTCAAGTTAATAGTTCCTTGACCAAGAGCCATAAGTTGACTAGTTGCATCACCGGTGCTTACCCAAAATGGATTGCAAGTTTTGAATGAGGTGAACAGAGATTTTTGGCCAAACATATGGTGGGTGGCCCTGCAATCAAGTATTGCCTCATTCTCAACTTAAGAGTCTCCTAAACCAAGTCCTCAGATAAGTACAGTTGCGCATGAGTGAAGTGAGAATTTACTTTTGAGTCTTTGTCTTTCTTCTGCTGAGGTCTTAAGTGAGGGAACTTGACATAATATTTCTCTGCTTTGTGGGATGTGACACGAGGATTATGACAACCATCAGAACAGTAGTAGATGATCCTTGAGGGATATTTGGAGTTGGCATTTGTGATGAGTGCAGTGGCAGCTCCTGAGGGACCTTCAACAGCTGCTCTATTGTTGGCACTAAGGTGGTGAACATTACTCTGTGTTCTGTTTAAAATGATTGAGGGTCTTTCAACTGATAGTTTGTCCATGGCCAATCCATCCATAAGGTGGTATAGTTAAGGATTTTTACAAAGGTTGCCAACAATAGAGTATGACAGAATGTCATTAGGAATGTCAATGTTGACGGCAGAGACATCCATGAGGGCATTCTGGCAAGATTGGATGAATTTTTGAAGGTCTCCTGGGTAGTTGAGAGCCATCCATGACATCCAGACTTGTCCATGATTTAGGGCCAACATGGAAGCATACTGGTCATTGATCTTCCTCCAAAGAAGATTGGCGTTCTTCTTGGTGGTGGAGTTCATAACAGAGATAAAAACAGTCTGATTAATGCAACTGGTGATCACCCCAACAGCCTTGTAACTTTGCTTCATCCACTTGTTGGCAACAGTGGCAGAGGCATCCTCTGGTGGTTCCTTTTCACAAACTTCCATGAGGTCCTTTGAGCAAAGATAAATTTCCATTTGCATCTGCCATTCACTGAAATTGGTACCATCCAGGATGGCTACATTGAGATTGTCTTTGGTTTCTCTTTCCGTCATGATGACTGAGACAGGGGGGTCAAAGTTCACCTTTCCAAAAGAGATTCCTGTGGTGCGGGAAGCACTGGGACTGTAAATCTGTTAGAAATGGAGAAACCAAAAGGTGGATTTTGACTGGTTAGAAAGCTTTCAAGGAGGAAACACCATTCATGAGAGGTAATAAAAATTACCTGAAAGGTGAGCAACAAGTGGCCGTGATAGTTTTAGAGATAGGACAAGTTTATCAACAGTGAATGGTGGAGGAGGACAATTTAAGGTCGAGTGCGGTGATAGGTGACAAAAATGAGACACACGGGTTCAGTATGTAAGCTGCACAAGTTTGGGCGTATTGAGTCAAGACAAGAAAGGAGAGAGCAGAATAAAACAGGTATGGAAGATGAGACGAGTATGAGAAAGTAACACAAAAGGAGAAATGGCATGCGAACAAGTGGTGCGGAAACAGATGTGAGACATGGCATGTGAGCGAGTAATAAGGAAACAGTCATTTTGTGAGAAGAAGATACAAAAACAGAATAATGAAGAAGAATCTGGGAGTCAATTACACCTCAAGATTACAACTCAAATTCCAACATTAAGGTCTGCCTTTCAACCCAAGAAATTTTATGCTGTTTCATTCAGCTTCTCACCATCATTCTTGTTGTTACCATTGTCCTGGTATTCCTGGAATCCTTTGTGTACTCACTTTTAAAGATATCTATTGAATTTCTGCGTGCTTTAAGGTATTCCTTGACTCCTTCGTGTACTCACTTGTCAAGATCTTCATTGACTTTCTGCGCGCTTTCAGTCAGATATTTTCATAAATATAACCAGCGAGTGGAGTTGAGTGAGGCACAGGTCTCGGGACCAAAAGAGACAAGACAAGATGAAAGAGTACCTGAAGAAGGTACAATGATGAAGGGAGAAGAATCAACCATGAGTTGGTTTTATTGCATATTGCAAGCAGTCAGAAGAGGCTAAGAAAAAAAGAGACAACACAACTGAGAAATGAGTGAAGGCAAGATGAGAGCAGGCCTGTAAAATATAAACGGCTGTTGGAATAGCGATTCGAGAAATGTCAGTGGACATTCGAGAACCATTGAAAAGAGATAACAAAACAGAAGGGAAGAGAGAAAAGAACTCACCAGTAAAAGCACCTAGAGAGCGCAAAAGATCGTCTTCTCCAACACCGTGCTATTCCCCTCGGAAGCGACATAAGCACACTCGCCTTGGAAAGCAATTGTATCGCACCAAGCTATACTACGAAGATCGCTCAGGAAGCATCTTCTAAAGACTCAGACCGGTCTATAAATAGACCGGTGTTTGTTGTACCTAGTTCCATGATCAATTTTATATCGTATCATCATCTGATTGTACTCGTGTATATAGCGTTTATTATTATCGTTTATTTTTATCGCCGTAATCCGAACCGATTACAACAACACATTATCAGTACGGCTCACAACTGAACTAAAAACCCAAAATCGAAATTACTCACATTGAAATGGACCGACCTGACGGAAGACAAGTTTTTCTCAACGAAAACAACTATGTGACTTGGGTCACACTCATGGAAGCCGAACTACGGCAACTCGGTTGCTGGAATTACGTTATTGGGATAGATAACGTGGTGACCGAGGAGAAGAAGGAGAAATTGTATTGTCTCCTCATGCGGTGCCTAGATGAAGGAATTGTCGCGTTTGTCGGGAACAAGATCACAATCGACGAGAGGGGAGACGGCCGAGCGTTGTGGAATATCCTCAAGGACAAGTTTGTTGGAACTGGAATTCAAGCGCAAGGGGTAGCCCTGGATCAGTTTCTCAAACTCAAGTTTAAGAACCATGATCAATGGATTAGGGACTTACGTGCAACAACTAGGAAAATGGAACTTACCGGGACCTTGGTCAACAACGCCATTGTATCCAGGATTGCAATCCGGACGTTGCCGAGTAAGTATGAATCGTTAATTCAAGTACTGACCCGAGGAAACCACTACCCATCAATTGAAGAAATAATCGCCAGTGTTGAAAACGATAAGGCGATGTTTGGAAATGGCACCAATCTAGTCAAAGAAGAAATTGCCATGCCGTCCAAAGGGAAATTTAAGTACAACTGTCACAATTGTGGCAAGCCGGGTCACATGAAAAAGGACTGCAGGTCCAAGAAGAAAAATCACGACACTAAATTAAAAACCACCGGAGGAATGTCGGCCGGACCCGTGGCATTTGTAGCAGCACCCAACACCTTGAACGCCATGGTATCGGACGTAAATTCAAAGCAAATATTAGTCGACTCTGGTGCCTCGGAACATATGTTCTCTGATAGAACTTTGTTCCCGAAGATGGAGAAGATTGGCGGATCAGTAATAATCGGGGATGCTGGAAAGAAAATCAAAATTGAGGGAAAGGGAGACGTTGTTTTGAAATTAAACAACCAAGACGTCATCTTTGAGAATGCCCTGTATGTCCCAAGTATCACCTATAACTTATTATTGCTAGGAAAAATTTGGAAGAAAGGTGGACAGCTTGTGAACCACCAGAATAAGGAGTTTAGTGTCCAGAAAAACAAGACCGTAATCTTTAAAGGAAAAATTGAAAACAACTTACTATATGTGAGTCAAGACAACGATCATGAAGCTCAAGTCTCCAACCACGAACGATTAGGTCATCCCGGAAGGTCCAATGGTTGTAAGCCTTGCATGGTAGGAAAAATGGCAAGACCTACCTTTAAAAATCATATCGAGCGAACTGAGAACATCTTGGAGGAAATCTCGGTTGACCTGATGGGGCCAATCACCCCGGACTCGTTAGGAGGATCGAAGTATATTCTTGTTATGGTTGACAGTGCAACGCGATTTGTTTGGACTTCCTTTTTATCCTCAAAGGATCAAGCGCTTGAACATATTCAAAGAATCATACAGCTTGCCGAAAACCAAGCCGAAAGAAATGTAAAAAGAATAATCAGCGACGGGGGTGGAGAATTTGTGAATAGAAACTTTAAAGAATGGTGTAACTCACGAGGAATAGAGACTATCGTTACCACTCCGTATACCCCCCAACACAATGGTATTGCCGAAAGAATGAATCGGACATTGATAGAGAAGGCTAGAGTTCTAAGACTTGACTCGGGGTTACCAAAGGAATGCTGGGCAGAATTGGTAGCAGCAGCCACCTACTTACGGAATCGGACAAACGAAATCAGAGGAAAGACGTCTTACGAACTATTCTTTGGGCGTTCACCCAACTTGAACCATGTCAAGCGAATCGGATCTCTTGTTTTCTTGACTAACCTACCAAAGAAAGGAAAGATGGACCCTCGTAGTCGAGAGGGTGTCATGGTAGGATATGAAGAGAACTTTGGAGTTTATCGAATATACTTATCTAAGGAAAAGAAGATGATCCAATCCCGGGATGTTTGTTTTGACAAAGACAGCATTCCATTAAGTGATAACCTCAACGCAGATGTAAACCCCAAGGCAATCTACTTAGACCCAATCCAACCCATATTTGCAAATGGAAACCCCGTCAACTGTCCAGAACATAATACTGAGGAATCAACCACTCCACTGAACTCTCCACCACCTTCTGGCCAGCCTATAGTAGTCAATGAAGAAGAACAAGATTGTTTAATTGAACCGAATCATCCAGTTGCGACTAATACGGGGGTGAAGAATAAGAAAACAACCAAAGCCAAACCTGGATGGGATTGGATCCCTAGAGAAGTAGCACCAAAGAATAGTAGCCGCAACATTGATGAGAATTCAATTATAGAAGGACGACTCCGACATCGAGCACAGGTAGCAGAAGGATTAGAAGAAAATTTCACTTACTCGTCAAATGATGTTATACCTATCGCCCTCGGTGGTGTAGTTAAAGAGAACAAGAATGTTCCTAATGATCTCAAAGCCGCTAAACGAACTCCGGAATGGAACCAGTGGAAGAAGGCAGTTTTTGAGGAATTTGACTCAATAATTGACAGAGGAGTATTTGAAATAACCAAACGATCAGAGTTACCCAAAAACAAAACCTTGATAAATACTAGGTGGGTACTCACCAAAAAGTTTGACAAAAATGGTCATCTTAAACGGTTCAAGGGACGATGTGTAGCTAGAGGATTCCGCCAGAAACCAGGAATAGACTATGAAGAGACGTTCTCTCCAACTGGGCGACTATCCACACTAAGATACTTACTCAACTATGCAGTACAAACTGAACAGAAAGTACGACAAGCTGACTTTGTAACAGCTTACTTGAACTCCGAACTCAGTGAGGAGGAGACAGTATACATTGAACTACCCGAAGGCTTTGTAGATTGGGTCCAAGAGACCAAACCTGAACTTTACAACCAAGAAGGCTGTAGAAAAATCATTGAAAGACCCAATGAATTTATCATTAAATTAAGAAAGTCACTCTACGGTCTTAAACAAGCAGCACAAAGCTGGTACAACACTCTCAAAACTTGGCTCATCCAAAAATCATTTTCAGTTAGTAACGCAGACCCCTGCCTATTCATCAAATCAGACACTATACTATTTGTATGGGTAGATGATATTGTCTTAGTTGGAGATGGGGCAGAAAGAACCATCAAAGAAATGAACAGTGAATTTAAGATAAAGGATCTAGGACTAGCCAGCCATGTTTTAGGGATCAAGATTACTCAGAACCGTGATTCAATCACATTAAGTCAAGAACACTACGTAAATGAACTACTAGAAGATTACAATATGGAGGATTGCAAACCTTCAATGACCCCTACCCAAAGTAACCTCAAACTCGAAAACTCAACGGATCAAGAACATGAAGAATTTACCACCACCGGTTTTGATTACAGATCGGCAATAGGATCTCTGAATTACCTATCTCAGTGTACTCGACCGGACTTAGCATTCATAGTTGGAACCTTATCCCAATTCTTAGAAAAGCCAAGCATGTCCCACTGGGAAGCCTTCAAACGTGTTCTACAATATATGAAAGGAACAAAAAATATGGGTATAACGTACCAAAAGGTTGAAGACTATCTTCCAATAGGCTACTCAGACTCCAGTTATGCAGAAGAAATCGGACGAAAGTCTTGTTCTGGGTATGTTTTTATCTCAGGTAATGCCACCATCAGCTGGCGTAGCAAGCGTCTTGGAGCAGTAAGTGTTTCATCGACAGAGGCAGAGTTCCGAGCCCTCTTAGCGACTTTCCAAGAAGCCAAATGGCTCAAATTATTACACTCCGAAGTCAACAGAAGTGATCCCGAAACACTTCTAATCTACAGCGACAACGAGGGGGCGATCAAGCGGTCCAAGAACCCTGTATACCACTCAAGAACGAAGCACATCGACGTGCACTACAACTTTGTAAAGGATGTCGTCGAAAATAAAGAAGTAGAACTCCAATACTTAAGGACGGCAGACATGATAGCTGACTGTATGACTAAACCACTCGATCGCGTCAAAAATACAAAATTCAGACGAGAAATGGGAATCATCGAAATCATACCAGCCCAAGCAAACATAGCAGCATCTTACCACGAATCGAGGGGGCGTGTTGGAATAGCGATTCGAGAAATGTCAGTGGACATTCGAGAACCATCGAAAAGAGATAACAAAACAGAAGGGAAGAGAGAAAAGAACTCACCAGTAAAAGCACCTAGAGAGCGCAAAAGATCGTCTTCTCCAACACCGTGCTATTCCCCTCGGAAGCGACATAAGCACACTCGCCTTGGAAAGCAATTGTATCGCACCAAGCTATACTACGAAGATCGCTCAGGAAGCATCTTCTACAGACTCAGACCGGTCTATAAATAGACCGGTGTTTGTTGTACCTAGTTCCATGATCAATTTTATATCGTATCATCATCTGATTGTACTCGTGTATATAGCGTTTATTATTATCGTTTATTTTTATCGCCGTAATCCGAACCGATTACAACAACAACGGCGACTTTGAGTGAGGCGCAGGTGTTGGGACCAAAAGAGACGAGACGAGATGAAAGAGTACCTGAACGAGGTACGATGATGAAGGGAGAAGAATCGACAATGAGTTAGAAAAGAGAGTCTTAAAACAGGTAGCGAATAAGGCTGTAGATACAAGCTCTCAAAACCTAGATTAGGGATAACTGAGTTCAAGGCTTTAGGTTTCTATGGGGACGTTTGCCGGGTCTTTGTTGGGTCATCGACTCATCGTCTGTTGGTTGGTTTAGTCGGGTTCGGTAATCGTACAATTATCACATAACATTTGGAGTTTTGATTTACAGTCTTTTAGTATACGCGCCTGGTCTTTGCTTGCCCTTGGCCAGACATTTTCACAAGGTTTGCACTTCGTTGTTGTCGTTACCTTAAATCCGATTGATACGTTCACCTGTCATTATTTACGAATATTTATGCCCCGCCCCAACTTTTCTTGATCATCAAGTTACCCAAGCAAGCAGCCCAACACCCTCCGGCCTGCCTGATCACATCATTTAAAATACTAAAGCTGGGAAGAAATACGCCCAGTGCACTGATCACGTTATCATTTTGTCTGAGGCCAACCATGCCATGCGCGAACAAGGCAGTACAAACTTCAGCTATCAAAACTTTCGGTTTCTGAATTTGGCGATTCTGAAAATATGATTGAGGTGTCACTGACCGCCAGATTCGATATTTGCCATCAGCCTCCAATCGCAAATCGACTCTGACCAGGAAGCGAACGTTCTTTGGCGAGCAATAAGACACGGGGAATTGGCGCCACTCGAGGTACTCCGTCAACTCTGAGATTACAAAATTATTCACAACATGGTCGAAAGGTTAAAAAAAATCAGGAGCACAAAATCTGTCTTTCAACTAACCTAATGCGCATTGTGTTTTTTCTTCGTTGAACATTACTGCGTGGAAAGTGATTTTATTGTTGATTGTTCCCACGCGACTGGAAAGCAAATGAAGCGTTTTTACGGTCGGCAGAGAGCACGCTGCGAGGTAGAGCTGCCCGGATACTGATCACAAACAGTGATCTTGTGAATCATACTAACAATAATTTGTAAATACCTTTCAGGAACTCCTTACCGCGCGCAAATTCAGGCTGAAGGATGAGAGGATGAACGATGAAAGCGTCCTCGCTGAAGTATCTAACAGCAGAGTTTGAGGGAGGTCATGGAGTTTTTGCGTTCCAGCAAAAGGTTTGCATCATTTAAGTTTAGATTTTTAAGTTTGTTCCTTCCCAACTTTTCTGGAAGGTCCAATGATGATCAAAAGGAAGCGTGTGGGGTGTACTTACTTGTCGATGTTAGCCAGAATAGTACTAGCTTCCGGTGGCTCTGTGATTGACCGGACCACGTCACAAATCTGGTTGAGATCGTCAAGTAATGTCCACGCTTGAGTCTACTTGGGAATTCTGAAATCCCGATGGGTCTCCTGGACGCACCTCAGCCACCGGGTTATCCATGAACTTATCGGAGCCCTCAAAACTACCTTGGGACCTTTTGTTGCAGAATTTTCTGGAAAGCGCCTGCACGGGATGTTAGCGAATTTTCTGTAAAGCGCCTGCACGGGATGTTAGCTTTCAAATGAACAAATTACACTATAGGAGGCCGGTATAAATATTGGACCGCTCGGGAGACGTAGCACGCAGGGATGATGAATATTTAACGCAGGTTCCGAGGAGTCTATGCCACGTTTCTGGCCCGAAGATCAAAGTGCGTAGTAACAAGCAGGTTAGCGAGGGCTATATAAATATTTATTTATGTGCTTTTCTTTTGTAATCTGCGGTGGCGTTGCCAAAATGACACTGGAAATAGCAAAACCGAGCCAAGGTGTAGCAGATTTCATTAAGGGTCTATGTGCAGGTAACCAAGATACTGTAAGGGGGAGATACTTGAGGGCCCGTTTGCATCCACACAAGCGACATGCAGCATCATGAGTATCTCTCCATAAACCTTCTTTTTTATAACGGGCCGGATTCGGGGGTTTCTGGTCTACAATGGCAGGTGTTTGCCATCCGCCATGCACAAAGTTCCAATATATCGTTTTCATGACGCTGCACTCTTTCACTCGCCATTTCGATTATTGTGGCCTGTATCCAAATAATGGTGCCATGAAGTAGCTCGACGTGCAATCTTCTCGATCCACCCTTGAACCTTCGCCTTGCTCCGGAGGATGAGAGCAAACATCAATCTCCGATGAGAAGCCAAGCGGATCAATGAGCTTGCTCTCATCTGTATGGCCTTGTAGAGACCCCCGGTAGAAATCCGCCGTCGGTCCTCTAATCCGTCCGGTACCCGGCGTCGGTCTTCGTCAATTCCATTCAGTAAATGGCGTCGTTCTCCGCAACCCTAGCGGCAAATACATTGATGATCCAACGTCAAAGATGTACATACCTCTGGCAGCCTTCACTCAGTTGGACTGGCTCTACACAAGGTTAGTGCACACTGTTGATAAATATGCGCTGCTGATTTTCAGTGGATGAAAAAAACAGTCATAACTGTTGGGACCTAGATGTCCCATGGTTATTCGGCTGCGTGGCTGTCACCCACAGGTTGACAGTGACCCGGAGCAGGAGACTTATACCTGCTCCGTGTCCCCCAGCTATGATACTGGACCAATGTCCCATACCGTGTCACTACATGTTATGAGCCCTCTGCGCCTATTCCAGCCCCGCTGAAGACCTTTTTTTTTGAGGAACCGTTCCAAACTCCTTCCAAAATGCTTTGCTCCTCCCCTTCCCCCCTCCCCTTTCTTGCTCTCACAATGTTGGACAACCACAATGCTTCTGTGGGACAGGTTTTTTCTTTCCTCAATGATCTCCAAATTTTCCTCCAACATAATCAGTGTTGGAGTGAAGCAAAGAAGCGGCACCTTGCCATAGCAGATGTGGAGAAAAGCAAAGGGCACAAAAACAGCAGTAAGCTTAAGTCCAGCTCCTCCCACTGTTGAATCAGACAGACAAGACACAGATGTGTACCAGCCAACATAGGCACCTTGATTCCTGTACAACTGCAGAGGCAGAGCACCACAAACAAAGGTAAGAGCCATCAAAAAAAAAAACATGTGTTGCACCTGCAACTTGTTGAGACAAGACCCAAGGCAGGTGAGGGAAATACACATCAGCCACGCTCAGAAATTTGAGATGATTTCCTCACTTGTTTCATATCTTAAACTGTATTGTCTTCTTTGATCATGTTGTCATCTCCTTGTGCACCTTGGGTTCTTTCATTCAAGCCCCCTTGGATGTGTTGTGTCCTATAAAATGGTCAAGCCATTCTTTGTATCTCACCACCACTGCCCCAAGCATACAACCCAAAAACAAAAACATAGACCAAGCCTGATTGCATGTGACAAGAAATTTTACCTCAGATTCCAAACCGTCTGTCACTCATCCATTCTGAGTAGTGCAATCAACCCTTAATTCCATCAATCAGCCCTGCATTCCATTTTCTTTTCATCAAGCTCAGTTTCAACCATATCAACACCATTCTACTAAATCTAACTTTGCCCATTTAACTTGGTGACAAGGTCCAACTGCTCGCTCAGGTATAAATACCTTTTTACCAAGAATAAAAAGCATAGAAATATCCTACATATACGTATATGATGAGGGAAATTAAAATGGTTTTAAATATTCAAAAACAAATACCATCAAATACTTGAATCACTGCAAAGATTCTGAAAAAAATAATTCTTTGGAGAAAATTCAGCATTTCTAATGGAATTTAAGTCACTCTTCAACAAAAATAAATAAATAAATAACATGAAAATTCTGTATCTATCTATGTCATGAGAAGAATTCAAAATTTTCAGATATTTCAACCAGAGATTCATAAATTTTTTAAAAAAAATATCAAACGCAAAAAAATTGACTTCTTTGAACAACGATTTATACTTACAGTGGGATGTAAAAATCATATGAAAATATAAAAATATATTGAAAAATTATACATATACCTATCTTATGAGGCAAATTCAGATATGCTGCAATATTACATCAAATATTTCATAGATTTACATAATACTACAATGAAATCAAACATTTATTTCTTTGATAAAAAGTAATAACTCATGTGGAATGCAAATTTTGTTTTACCAAACAAATGAAAACATTAAATAATTCTGCTTACACCCATTTAAGGTAATTTTTTTCAAGTTTATTTAAAATTTAAAAATATACCTGATCCAGGGCAAGAATAATATAATAAATATTAAATATCCATTTTTTCTTTATCTACTCTGATAAAAAGATTGGTTTTTTGAGGTTCAGCAAATACTAAATTTGGCCTCCTTGGGAAATCTCCCTCAAAACCCATTGATTAGCCAATTTCATTCTCTTTAAACTGCAACCTGAAAAAACAATGATCACCTGATTACAAGTGATCATTGTTTTTTCATGGTGCTGGATACCCATGCATTTTAAGTCAAGCTTTTGCACCAGTAAAATGCCATGCCTCCCCAAAATTGGGGGCATATCCTTTTTTTTTGGAAAATTATACTGTCATTCCATCAGAAATGTTAATTTTTATTCAAAAAAATAAGTGTTCATTTATTTATTATTATTATTTTCATCAATAAATTATTTGTTGGTATATTAAAAATTATTTTAAGTCCCCTTATACAAGAGGTATGTGTGCTAGTTGAATAAATTTGTTTTTAGTATTAGAATTTTAGCTCTTACTGGAAGAATCAATTTTTATTTGAAGGAATTAATTTTTTTGTATTTTTACTTGATGAAAATTTTGTTGAAATATTTCACCATAAATATTTTGGTAAAAAATGTATTTAAATTCCTCCATAAATCTTAATTTTTCTATAAGGAAATTTTTTTTAATGATTCTTATGATTATTTGTGTACTTTATGATTTTTAATGGTTGACACAAAGCCATTCACATTCCACTTGAAAAATTAATTTTTTTTTAAAAAAAAATAAATTAATATGAAACAGCCAAAAATAACACCAAGAAATTTACTAATATGATGCCATTGGTGCATTATGCTTTATTGGGATCATTATAATAATTCTTGTAATATCAGTTTTTGCAAAAGAAAATCAAATTTGTTCAAATTCCTGCAAAACTCATGTGTCCTGTTAGTATAGTGGCTAAGTGCTGGGCTCACCCTGCAACTACATGAACTCAGGGTCCCTTGGTAAACCCACCAAAGATTAAAGAACAAATTATCATGAAGTGTTTTATAATTTTATCAAAAATTTTGATAATGTTTTACAAGTATATGTCACAAATGCCCCTGGCGTGCAAGGGGCTGGGGTCACAGGCACTAATTCTCACAGAACTCAGGATTGAGAAATTAGATTGATTGCAAGGAAGAGGAGATGTAGAGTAATGGAAATGAAGAGGATGAGAATCCAGGAGTAAGGCTCTGAAGGAGGTTGACAAGTGAATCCTATTGTAGTAACACCAAATGGATTGGTGATATGAGTGAGGTAGGCTGGTTGGCTTACTTGTGCTGAGATGACACCTATTGGAAGGGGAATAAACAATAAGAAGTATTATACTAATTCCTTGAGGTGAATTAGTCCAGGAAAGGAGGAGAGACCAGTATATGTGAGAACTGAGAGGAGGCATTGAGGAGGAATTACTGGTGCTGGGGCTGGGATGCCCCATTATATTAAATGTTGAACAATTGGTCTTGATACTGTTGAGTGTTGAGCTGGAGTACTGCTATTTCTGTGTTTTCCATCTATGTGTGCTTTCCATCTATGCCCCTCACTTCTATTTTTCTATGTTTCTTTATGCCTTTTCCTTCTTACTGCTGCGGCCTATTCTCATTGGGTGCCAAGACTCCAAACCTAGAGTGGGCAACCTGACAGAAACCAGGTAGGAGCCAGCCATGAAACTTCATCAATTGGTCGTACTCAAACTCTCTTTTGTCCATCTTGTCAAGTGACCACCGGCAGCCAGCTCAATCCCAAGTAAGAACAATTTCAACTCCATCGGTTACAATACATACTGAATCCTTCTCCCAGATTGTTCAAGGCGCTTCTTTGGTCATTTCATGCTGTCCTTGTAGCTGGTTGTATTCCAACTGTCTACTAAAAATCTTCCATTGGTGTTGTTTTCCTTGCTTCCTCTGTTTTGAAGAATCTTTGTCTTTTAATCTCTTTTCTCTTTGTCTGCTTGCAATCCAGTCTGGTCTTGGTTTTCCTTCCAACAATAATTCCTCACACGGTTAAAAGCCAAAAGAACTCCACCAACTGGCAAAAACATTCCCAAGCCAGGACCTTCATCAGCGCCAGGACCATGGGGAGACCCCATGAACTTCAAATCTCACGCCCTCAAAGTGCTCATCAAATCAACACCTCTATTGAATGAAGAGAACTATAGCATGTGGCTTAAGAAGATGGAAAAACTGTTCAAACTCAGGGGAATTTTTCAAATCATGAACTCATTGGACAAGCTTTCAACACTGGACAAAGAGACTAACCAAGAGATGGTGGCTTACTTGATTGCCAAACTCAACTCAAATACCTACAACAAAATAATTGATGATTGCAACAAAGACAATGCCAAACTAATATGGTTGGCAGCTCAGTTGCACTTTTCTTCATCCCAATCAGCAAACAGAGCGCGCCTTTTCAAAATTTTACTTCATCTTTTCATGTCCTCCAACATCAAGGCGTTTGTGACAAGTGTCAAAACATTTCTTAAAAAACTAACAGAAGTCGGTATTGAGCTCCCATCCAATATAATAGCCTACTTAGTTCTTTTTAAATTTCCCGCCTCTATGCAAGGTATGAAGACGCAAATCATGCACTCAACGGAGGAAATGAGGATTGAAACTGTACTAGACCACCTCATCCAACACAAAAACAAGATCAGCGCCCAAGAAAACCCCAATGAACCGGTAAACATAGCCCTTTACAATGGACCAAGATGCGAAAACGGAAAACACAACCTGGCCGTAATGTCTCACCCTGCACAAAAATGTTGGATTGAATTCCCTGAACTTAGGCGGCCTAACTCTCACTACTAAGGAAACAAGAATAAGAAGAAGACCGTGGAAGAAGCGCACTACTACTCATTTTTCTGTGGACTGAACCTGACCTGTCAAGAGAGACCTATCCCCAATCAATACATACTCAACTCCGGATGCTCCATCCATATGATAACCAAGAAGAATTGATTCCAATCCCTTACCTCCTCTGACAGAGAAGAAGAAAGACGCTCAGATAAAAATTGAGGGAATCAGCACCGCCTCCATTCCTTTTGAGCACTTCAAAATCCATCTCAGCAACTCCGCATGGATCCCTGAATCGACTGTCAACCTCATATCCCTTGGAGCATTGGTAGAAAAAGGAGAAACTCTGAAAATCAACCCAATGGTATCCCCCTGTACCTTCTCCATGCTATCTGGTTACAAGGAACTATTCTCTGGAAGGATATCAAACAACCTCTTTGTCATAAACATGAAAAAAGAATCCAATACCGCTGTTTACTGTAGCAAGGATCTACCCAAAATCCACAGGACTCTTGGTCACACCTTGCTTAAACGGATGGAGAAATTCCTGAACAAAACCATCACTCCCAAAGACAAGGAAGACTTTGAATGCCTCAACTGCAACAAAGCCAAGATTACAAAATCAAGCTTCTCCCAAGTTCACCATGGGGCCTTGAGAGTTTTGGATTGAATCCATGTGGACCTTATGGGACCTCTCAATCCCACAGCCAAAGGCGGATTCAGATTTTTTCTCAACCTCATTGACTCCTTTTCTGGATATCTTGCCTGTTTTCCACTTAAAACCAAAAAAATATCTGCAAAACTTTGATCTTTGTACTAGAAAATGAACACAGAAAACATCAACATTATCCCATGGAGGTGTGTTCGGATGGTGGAGGTGAGTTTGTTAATAAAAAATTTTCTGCCTGCTTAAAAGAACTTCAAGACAATCACATTGTCTTGGAGCCGTATCATTCTCAACACAACGGATGAATAGAAAGAGCTAACAGGAACGTCATGGAATCAACCCGCGCCATATTCTCCAAAGGTCAAATTCAAAAATCATACTGGCACGAGGTGGTTTGTAGTTCTTGTATATTACTCAACCAAATTCCTAAAGAAAAAGGGATGGAATCCCTGTGGAAACGTATGCATGGCAAAGACCTTCTGGAAGGGTATTGAAGACTCTAGGCGCCAATCTCACATATTGTCTCAATGACTCCCAATTTCAATCTAAAATTTCTGGAAAAGGGGAGTCTGGCAAACTTCTAGGTTTCAACCCTGCCTTACTCTCATACAAGGTCCTCTTGGCTTCTGGAAAGATTTTTAACACCAAACACGTTATCTTTTCCAAATTGTTCCCCAACAATGCAATCACGCAGAAGGATCAGATGGATCTTGATCCATTGACCAATCCAGTTGTTCAGACAACTTTCCTTCCACTCAGCCTGCCCAATGAACAACTTCAAGACTCCAGCAATGACAATACTGCCGAGTTGATAAAACAAGAAGAAATCTCCAATGCAGGCAGTAACAATTCTGATGAGAATGAACAAGTGGCCACCAGTCTGAGACCAAACTTGAGGAACAGAGAATTACTGACCAAACCCAATAGATACGGCTATCATTCTTAAAAACTGCCTAACTCCATCAAAGAAGCCTTAACCATCCCCGTATGGAAAGAATCTTCTCTAAAGGAGTTCAAGTCCATCAACCATCAAAAAGTCTGGGAGGAAGTCAATGAAAAATTAGTGACTAATCCTCTCAAGACTGTAGATGTCTTCAAAGTGAAGCACAACACGCATGACAAAGCCCCTACCTATAAAACACCGCTCTGTGTTCAAGGTTTCAACCAAATATATGGCATAGACTACTTCAAAACCTACTCTCCCACCGGAATAGTTGCCTCCCTCAGAGCCCTTCTCACTTTTGCAGTAGAAAAAGATCTCAACCTGCTTCAGTTTGATTTCAAGGGAGCCTTTCTTCATTCTGACCTTGACAAAGATGTGTTTATCATAAACCCCGCCGGATCTGGCCAAAGCAGAAAATATCTGAGATTGAAGAAATCATTGTATGGACTAAAACAAGCGCCTCGCAACTGGTACAGAACTTTGACGTCATGGATTGAAAGTCAGGGATTTGAAAAATCGGCCTGCTATACATGTCTGTTCCTGTGCAAAAACAATTCCTTGGCCCTTTTCTTTCACGTAGAAAACCTCATAGTCGCGGGAAACACTACAGATTTCCAACATAAATTTCTTGATTGCTTCAAGAACTCTGGATCTCATCCTCCCAATACTCTACTTGGAATTAAGGTTGTGAGAGAAAAAGGGCTAATGCATCTTAGTCTGCCCCTGCACGTCAAAAAAGGACTGAGTGCCATGAACTTGACTGACTGCAAGCCTGTCACTACTCCTAGAAATCCAGGTCTCCACCTCTCTCCGGCAACAGAAGAAGACCACCAAAAATTCTTAAATCTTAACATGAACTATTTATTGCCAATTGGGAGACTGAACTTCATTGCAGGATTGGCAAGACCAGATATCAGTTACACTGTATCTAGTCTGGCCAGATTTTCCGAGAAACCTGGGTACTCTCACTGGATGGAGGTAGTACACGTATGGCAATACCTATCAGCAACCAAGCACATTGCCCTAACTCTTGGACCTTGATCCATCTCCAATAGGCTTGTCTGCTACAGAAAAGCCACCTGGGGGGACAATCCTGACAACAGGATCTCCCAGAGCAGTTTCTTCTTCTTGTTCAAGGGCAGCCCCTTGTATTGGACAAGTCATTGACAGCGCAACATCACCCACTCCTCTACTGAATCTGAATGCTTGGCTTTATCCAGCTGTCACCTAGAAGGGAAGTGGCTCCATCATCTTTTGTACAAAATCTATTGAGAAGCTTTCTTGTGCCCGCTTCACCTCATCAAAAACAAAGGCCTTGACAACAAGATCAAGAAATTTGGCACCAACTCAAAATCAAAACACATTGACATCAAAATGAAAAGTCTCCGGGACGATTATGAGAACAAGGCCATTGACGTCAAGCTACTTCCTTCACAGTCAATGGCTGCTGATGTGCTAACCAAAAGGGCCAAAAAATCTCAAACTGCAGGTTGGTAAATTGTTTCTCTGCTCTGTATCATTAACCTCTGAGTCAAGGAGGAGTGTTGAGTGTTGAGCTGGAGTACTGCTATTGCTGTGTTTTCCATCTATGTGTGCTTTCCATCTATGCTCCTTACTTCTATTTTTCTACGTTTCTTTATGCCTGTTCCTTCTGACTGCTGCTGCCTATTCTCATTGGGTGCCAAGAATCCAACCCTAGAGTGGGAAACCTGAGAGATACCAGGTAGGAGCCAGCCATGAACCTTCATCAATTGGTTTTACTCAAACTCTCTTTTGTCCATCTTGTCAAGTGACCACCGGCAGCCAGCTCAATCCCAAGTAAGAACAATTTCAACTCCATTGGTTAAAATACATACTGAATCCTTCTCCCAGATTGTTGAAGGCGCTTCTTTGGTTATTTCATGCTTTCCTTGTAGCTGGTTGTATACCAACTGTCTACTAAAAATCTTCCATTGGTGTTTTTTTCCTTGCTTCCTCTGTTTTGACAAATCTTTTTCTTTGAATCTCTTTTATCTCTGTCTGCTTGCAATCCAGTCTGGTCTTGGTTTTCCTACCAACAATAATTCCTCACAGAGACTGTTGCTTGAAAGATTTGGAAATGGACCTTTCCAGAAAGGGCATGTGCTGAACTGGAGTATGGGTTGTCCAGCCAGGAATATGTACTATGGGTTTGCAGTATGTACTTCTCATAAAAGATAGAGTTGAAGGAGAGATGAGGATGCACCAAGCCATAGAGAGGTGGCTGGTATGCCTGGGAGATTTACCTAAGGACTGCAGGGTATGCAGGAGGATACTTCAGGAGGTGCAGCTTGTGTATTCAGGGGTGGAAGGTAGATTTTACTGAGGGCTGAGATTGGCTGAGGGTTGAGTATGACTGAGGAGACTGAGCCATGTTTTGTTTATGACATGAGCCCCCCAGAAGATGAAGGGGTAGCTCCTGATACCCATAAGAAGAGGTGAGACTATATTGAGATCTTCACCATGAATGAAATGTCTTTCCCCTCACCATATCCATCACAATCAGCACCTGACAGCTGCCCATTGCTTTCATCCTACAGCAGATCATCCACCCCCCTCATTCACCATGGAAGTTACCAACAGTTATCACCCTGTCAATTAATACTTCCCTCAATGCTCCAGATGTGTTGAAACTGAGAAGATCTGAATCACCAGAATCACCCCCAAATTAAGGGAAGTGTGAACACTGCTGAAGATACAAGATACCATGTTTTGGAGCCCATGAAGTTGGAAGGAATTTACTGGGACCAGTTGTTTTGGTGAAGGACAAGAATTCTCCCTTTGAAGTGAAAGAGGCACCTGACAACTTGAGTGTTTCCCTAGGAGTAAAAATCAGGGTAGCTCCATCAGATGATGATTGTTTCCTGATCTTCTGATTTCTGGGAGGCTTTCTTCTGATAGATTTTTGTTTTATTCTGTTTCCAGTGGGGGCGTTGAAAGATAAGATAAAGAGGTTGTAGCTGAGGAAGAAAGGCAAATTAGCCCTGGATGGTGTGGTGACCAATCTGGGACACCACGGGCCAAAAAAAAATATATATATATATATATATATATATATATATATTTTTCAGTTGTACCCCTATGGGTACCTTCATCACCTCTCTCATCATCTTCTTCAAACCAATCTTGATTCAAGTCATCAAACCCAGAATCTTAAATCCATCCATCTGCATCATCATCAGCATCCCCCATCTGATGATGATGACCGAGCTCTATCCAGTCTTATTGTTTGATCCCTTGTTTTCAACTGCTCATCTCCCTCGATTGTCCTCCGCTCAACCTTGATCACCCAATCCCCTTCCAGCACTCCCCCACCTCCCCCTGATCCCTGTCAGCAACTCATCAGTCCACTGACCAGGCTCACGATCTTGAAGGGCCCATCGTCCTCAAAATCCTCCCAAAACAATATCCGTCGATCCATCTCCTTTGGTTTCATCTCCAACCCAACCCTCAACTCAAACCTTCCTTGCCATCAATCTTTCCAACGCTCTCAGGATCGACCGAGGGTGATCACCAATTGAAAATCCCAAACCAAAACCAAAATCGAGTTACTCAACTCAATCAATCATCCCCCCACCAGTCCATCAGCCACTAGTGGCAGTCATTATCCTCCCTCTTCCACAACCGATTCACTCTACCTCCTCCTTGCCCATCATCCAATCCAACCGACAACCGCAAGCAACCGCTCGCGGCCGTCGGAACTTTCACCCCGTTGTCGCCGCCAATTGGGCGACGACAACCGTTGTCGACACCCGCGACCGCTGTCGCGGGTGTCCATCTGGTTGCCCGCGGTCATTCTCAACGCAGGCAACATCTCTTTTTCCTCTCATGTAATTTTTTTTTATTTTTTATTTTTTATGTTTTCATTTTTCTCGCACCTATTTGTAAATCTCTCTAGTACATAGTATACAGGGCCTCATGTCTATAAAAGGAGGGGCTCTCCCCTGCCTTTTGGCCCAGCATCGAAGCATCAGAGAATCCAATCCATCCAATGAGACCATCATCATAAGCAATTTATCCATGGGCATCCTTCCCCACTTATCTGAGCAAATTATCCGGGTATATCTATGATTGCCCCTTGATCCTTTGAGCCTCCATACTCAAACTCTGTCCCTTGTGACCTTGATCCTTATCACCAACCAATAGCCTTGCTGGTTGAAGAAGAATTCCTGTCTGTCTGAATTCTTGAGTGTGTTATACCACTCTGATCCCTTTTTCTGACCATACTGGTCTTGATCTCTCCTTGATCATCTTTCTGGAGCCAATCACGTTTGATTGAAGAGGTTTTATTAAGCTTAAAACCTGGAGTGTTATACCTCCATTCTTCTTTAAGGTTGAATTTCGCCACGCTATTCTTGAGTCCCTTGAGAAGTGTTGGGATATTCTTGCTCAAATTTGTTATTTATTTGCTTCTAGAGCTTCATAAAAATATTGCTTTTGTTTTTTTCAGCCTCCCACAGTTATCTGGTACCCTTCAAGCGCTTGATTGCGGAGAGTTGGGCAGGTTCATTGAGAAGCTGGAGGTTGGTTGGGATTGAGTTGATCTTTCCTAATCAGCTGCTGACAACCAGAGTTATTAGCTTGTGGGCGTTGTTACTTACAACTGCCTTGTTCTATTGAACTCTGAACAAACCTTGACTTATTTGTTCAAGTCTTTACCTGCACCATCTTGCCTCAGATAGTGTTGTTTCCATCGCTACCAACAACTCTTATCCTCTTCCCTTACTTTGATTTCTCATCCATAAGGTTCTGGACCTTGATTCCAGTTACATTTAAATATTATTGTAACTCCTAGGAGGGCAGCCTAAACAGCAACTTTCCCCTCCACAGAACTGCCACGGCTTAGCACCGTTTGGAGTCTTACATTTGGTCCCCCGGGCCGGGATCAAACCAGCAACCTTGGGATTTACAGTCCCAAGATATTTAAAATCAACCTCGAAATCCTATTTTTCTTTTCTTTTTTTTCTCTCTTCTCAAATCTGAATACGTGGAGGCAACTTATCCTAGAAGTAAGTCCTCCCAATTTGTGCACCCCTTGGGCAAGATACTTGTTGTTTTTGGCGAAACCCTACTCTTGCCACACTCGTGAGCCACTTTGGAAATCTGCTCTTTGGATCCCCTAGGAACTCTGTTATTCAATATGGCATCTTCTGCTACTCCAACCACCCCTGTCCGACCAAAGATTGTAAAGATCAAACCTCAGAACAAGAATTTAGGCTTCAACGGTACAAATGTTGAGCAATTCTTGGACTCCTACAAAATGGCTGCTGAAGTGGATGGAGCTAGTGAATTTGATATGGCTTATCAGTTGCGGTTCTTTATCTCCTCTGATGAAGTTATGGAGGTAATCGAGTCTTTCGAGGGATTCGAATCCCACAACTGGACGGTTCTCAGGGAGGCTATGTTGGCATACTGGGGTAAAATAGATGTGACTAGGTTTACTCTGCAGGACTTGGATGCTCTGGTTTCTCAGTGGATCTCCAATGGTGGTATTTCTTCAGCCTCTGACTATCAGATTTTTAGAAAGTCTTGGGATCCCATTCAAAAATATCTTATCCAAAACGATCACATTGACACAGTGTACGAAATTCGAGCAAAGTTCTTCCAATCTTTTTCGTCAGCTGTGCAGGAAAGGATTAAAGAAGAACTGGTCAAATCTGGGTCCATGATTACCACCAGGGATAATTGATTCAAGCTCCCTGTTTTTCTTACCCTTAGGAGTACTGTGGATAAAGTCATGAAAGGTCAAACTGCTCTTACCTTTGAAAAGCCTAGAACTACTGAACCGGTCCATGCTCCTTCTTTTAAAGAGTCAAACAATATTATGATTAAAATGGAGGCAGATTGTAGGCCTAAAGCAGATCCTAATTCCAATCAAGAACCTACTACTATAGATGAAATCACCAAGTTACTTAGAGCCTTTGAGAACAAAATAGATCAAAAGATTTCTTCGCTAGCTACTCCTAAAACTCCTTCTTCTGTCCCCAAATCAACTCTGGTCTGTTACTACTTTCATAAGGAAGGCCATGGAACTGGACGATGCCAAGAACTTCAGAAGGACCTAAAGGAAAAGTTGGTAGAACAGAGGGGGAACAATTACTTCCTCCCTAATGGTGCCCTAATCCCTTTTGACTCGTCTCGTCCTATCTGACATGTGGTGGCCTCTTACCAGCCATCACCTCCTGTGAAAGCATCTCTTGCTTCCTTTGAATTTCAATCATCCTGTGGTACCCTCCAACCTTGGTATCCTCCAGCTATTTCTTCCTCTAGTCTTGCTGGGACTACTTATCAATCTGATCCAGCCAGGAAACAACATGAGGAACCTAAACCTCATAAGGCTCCTTCCTTGCCAACTTCAATCCTTCAAAAACCCTTTAAACGTTGATCATCACTTGAGCCTCCTTCCTCTGATGTAGAAGACATGGAGGTGGAAAAGGAAACACTCATGGAAAGGTTCCCAGATCACCCTGATCCTTCTCCCTCACCTCAACCTTCTAATCCTATCTTAGATTCTGCGTCACCTGAACTTCCTCCCCCCACCCAGCCCAAAGTTTGATTTGAAAGGGGCATCTCCAAGGATCACCCCAATGCTGTGGAGGGATTATTAAAGAAAATTTCTGATCTCAAAATTCCTGATCTATCTGTGGCTGAACTCCTATCGATCTCTCCATCTGTTGCTGAAGGAATGAAGAAATGGGTCTCTCGTCGACGTGTGGAAATTGGCCCTGAAGAACTCAAAGTCTCCTCTGGCACTTTAATGGAGGACTCTGGTGGAACCAGTCCTTCTTTAGAATCTAACCTTTATTCCTGTCCCCTTGGCTTCCTTCCTTGTTATCTTTGTGACTCAGCTAAAACTGTTTCTCCTCTTGTGGATTCTGGATCTCAGCTTAACTTAATCTCGGATGCTATGGCCTGCAAGCTCAAACTTAGTCCTAGTGTCAGCTTCAACTCTGCAGTGTATGGGATAGGAAATCAAGCTTGTGAACTGGTTGGTATTTCTGAAGATGTACCGGTCAGGATGGGACAAAATATTGTTGGAACCTGCCACTTTTGGATCACTCGTTTGGACAGTCCTATGATCTTGGGACAACCCTTCTTAATGGACTTTGGTGCAACCCTGATGTTTTCTGATCAAGTTGGGGAGAGAATTCTTCTCCCTGATGCTGATGGCAGGAAAAATTGCAGTCCCTCTTTGCTCTTTGGATTCTGGTCGTTGGGAAAGAGATTTTCCTGGTCATTCTCCCAAATCATCTTTTAAGGGGAAGCAGAAGGATAACTCTAGTTCCTCTCATTTTTTAGGGGAATATTTGATCCTACTAATAGTTGTAGTTCTTTTCAGCCTCAGACTGCAACTCAAGGGTCAACTCCCATCCCTCAGGCTTATTTTTCATTTCCTTCATCATTCTCTTCTGAGCTCAAGAATATTAAAAAACAAAAACATATCAAAATAGAAAAATCCAAAAATATTTCTTCTCCATCTCCTTCTCTCTCTGGATCTGTTGTGTCTTCTTTTCCTTCTACTTTTGAGTCTGATCAATCTTCTCTCAGTTTCGGTTTGAATCTCCGCAATGAGTCTAAACTAGATCCTAATTGCAATTCTGTTTTTGGCAATTTTGGTATGAAGGAATATGGGCTTCAGTGGAGGCAATTTGGGGTACAAGTAAGTCCTCCCAATTGTGCACTGCCAGGGCAATCTTTTACCGTCATTTTCGAAACCCTACCTTGTGCCACACATGTGAGCAACGTATTATCTCCTGGTTCTCCTTTTATGGAAAAGGCACCCTTCAAGGACATTGCAGAACATTGGACTTGGAAGATGTTGGAACTTGGACTCAGCTTTTGTAATCAAGTCTCTCTGGTAAACTCTTGGAGGAAACAAGAACTTCTCTCTTTTGCCACTAAGTATAAACCAGTTGCTAAGAAGATCCAACCAGTCAACCAGCCTATGCCTCTCAACCTCAACCCTCCCCTTATGCGTCCTCCTCTATCTTGCGATCCTTACTGTGGTCTTCCTCAATCTCTTACTGGTCCCTTTGTGCCTAATGGACGGGTCACTGAAGAACGTCTGAAGGTGGTCAACTTTGGTCCAGATGGATGGCTTCTTCCTGATGAATTAAATTTAATCAAAAATGTCTTATCTCTAAGAGAAAAATCTATTGCTTTCTGTGAAGAAGAGAGAGGTCTCTTGCGGGAATCCTATGGCCTCCCTTATATCATCCCTGTAGTTGAAAATGATCCTTGGCAAAAGAAAAACATCCCTATCCCTGCTGCTAAAGTTGACGAATTCATCAAGTTGGTCCGGGAACGAGTTCGAACTGGCCTGTATGAACATTCAACTTCTAGTTACTCCCGCCCCGTCTTCTGTGTCCTCAACAGTAATGGTAAACTTAGAATAGTTCATGATCTTCAACCTCTTAATAAAGTTACTATTAAAGACTCTGGTATCCCTCCTGCTACTGAAGAATTTGTTGAATCCTTTGCGGGAAGAGCTTGCTATGGTTTAGGGGATATTATGGGTGGCTATGACGAACAATCCTTACATCCTATTTCTCGTCCTCTCACTACTTTTGATACTCCTCTTGGTCGATTTCAACTTACTCGATTACCTCAAGGAGCCACCAACTCGGTTGCAGTCTATCAGGCTCAGATGATGTGGATCCTCCAGGATGAAATCCCTGATCATGCTGGTATCTTTATTGACAATGGAGGAATTAAAGGTCCAGTATCTGACTATGATAATGAGCTTTTACCTTGGCATTTAGGAATTTGTCGTTTTATCTGGGAATATTCTACTACCTTGGAGAGGATTCTGTTTCGAATCGAGGAATCTGGCCTTACTGTCTCTGGATCTAAACTGGCGGCTTGTGTCCCTGCTCTGGAAATTGTTGGTCATGTGGTCTGCAAGGAAGGAAGAAGGATGGCACCAGCCAAAGTCAACAAGATCATCTCTTGGCCTACCCCAATCAATCCAACCAAAGTTAGGGGCTTTCTAGGTGTTGTCACTTATGTTAGAGTCTTTATCCCATCTTTATCCGAAATCTGTGCACCCTTGCGTCGTCTAACCAGAAAAGATGCTGAATAGATTTGGACCCAAGATTGTGAATGTGCTTTCCAGCTACTTAAAAGGATAGTTGGTAAAGACATAGTTTTGAAAAAGATCTCTTATGGACCTGGAGCTGGCAAGATCAAGCTGGCTGTCAATTCTAGTTATCAATCTGTTGGGGCCGTCCTTACTCAAGAAGATGAAAATGGTTGGGACCGTCCTGCTCTTTATGAATCTTTGTTGTTTTCCAATGTAGAATCTAGATACTCCCAGCCCAAACTGGAACTCTGTGGTGTGGCTCGAATGATGAAGAAACTTCAAACCGTTCTCTGGGGCCAACATTTTGAATTGCAAGTTGATGCTTGATCCATCATTGAAATGATCAATGCTCCCAGTCTTCCCAATGCTCCTATGACTCGTTGGGTGGCCTTTATTCAGCTTTTCTCTTTTGATATTGTTCACAGGCCGGGAAAATCTTTCACCATGCCTGACGGTTTATCTCGACGACCTCTTGGGGACAATGAATCTGATGTTGGAACCGATTTCAATGAAGAGGAACCTTTAATTCAACCTATTCTCTCTTTTTCTTCTCAAAATTATTCTGGCTTTCAACAAGGCTTCTGGCTTAAATTAGAGCAGTACCTTTCAACTCTTCAGAAACCTCCTGATCTCTCTGCTAAGGAATTTTGATCTCTTAAACAAAAGTCTTCTAATTTTTTTGTTCAAGGTTCTAGACTTATGAAGAGAGGAAATCCTTGTGCTCTTATTGTGGTTACTATTACCTCTAAACAAGATTCTATCCTTGAAAGTCTCCATGAAGGCCTTGGTCATTGTGGGGAAACTGAAACTTATTGACAACTATCCAAACGGTTCTGGTGGCCATCTTTGAAGAAATCCGTCTCCCAATGGTGCAAGAGTTGTGAAGTTTGTCAAAAATGTGATCTTAGGCGCCCAGCTGAAATTCATTATCCTACTGGGGAGTCCACTGTCTTTGGAAGGATCGCTATGGATGTGGTTCATATTAAGGCAGGTGGTGCTAAGTACCTCATTGTGGCTAGAGATGATTTTTCCGGATGGGTTGAAGCAAAATTTCTTAAGAACCTTAGCTCTGAATCAGTGGCAGCTTTCCTCTAAGAGACCTGGACAATGCGTTATGGCCTGGCTCAATCTTACTCTACTGATGGTGGCTCTGAATTTGGGGGCAAGCTTGCTGAAATGATCCGATCCCTTCCTGGACAACATAGAGTTACTACTCCTTATTATCCTGAAGGCCAAGGCATGGTGGAACAAGGCCATGCCCCTTTGAAGGCTGCACTTGTTAAACTGGT
This sequence comes from Puccinia polysora, assembly GCA_025617555.3. Taxonomy (NCBI): domain Eukaryota; kingdom Fungi; phylum Basidiomycota; class Pucciniomycetes; order Pucciniales; family Pucciniaceae; genus Puccinia; species Puccinia polysora. The sequence goes on along the minus strand of CM062638.1, from coordinate 7,671,137 downwards.
TGGTGAAAGTGGCAAGAATTGTTGCAAATTCCTTCCTCTTTTTCTCTTCTCTGATTGAATCTCAACCAAAAGGACTACTGGCTACTCACCTTATGAAATCATCTTTGGTCAAAGAGAAGTCCTTCCTTTGGATCTGGAAATGGAATCTTTCTTGGGTATCTCTTGGGAAGAGGTGTCCTCAACTACTGATCTGTTAGTTGCTAGATCCAAGCAACTGGAGCGAAGTGGAGACGTTTGTGATGAAGCTTATCAAAAGATGATGGATTCCAGAGCAAAATCCTTCCAGTATTGGGAGGACAAGCACTCTAATCGAATCAGGGAGCCCTTGAACCCTGGTGACCTAGTTTTAGCTTATAATCGATCCTTGGAGGCCCAATGGGGCAAGCTTTTCTCTAATTGTTGGAATGGCCCTTATTGAGTGCTTCATCAAGTTAGAGGTGGATCTTATGTTTTGGAGGAGCTGGATGGTACTCAGTTGGCCAGAAGGTTCTCTGCTGATCAATTCAAGAAGTTTCATTGTTGTGGGGGCAACTTATCTCAGAAGTAAGTCCTCCCAATTGTGCACCACCAGGGTCATTTGCTGCGTTTTTGTTGTAAGACTCTACTGTATGCCACATATGTGAGCACCTGGGACGCCCTCCTTGTTCTATTCCTGCCGCTTCTAGGGCTCATTTGGAAGAATCAAGATATTTTCCTCAACTCGTCAATTGCTCTCAAGATCAAGAAATGGCCAATCTTTGCTTTGAATTCTTTGTTCCCTGCTTTTCTTTTTTTTAATCCCTTCAAATTTTAGATGCAGACTAGGGACAGTCTGTAAGTTGGGGAGAGATGTGGTGACCAATCTGAGACACCACAGGCAAAAAAAAAAAAAAAATATATATATATATATATATATATATATATATATATTTTTTTCAGTTGTACCCCTATGGGTACCTTCATCACCTCTCTCATCATCTTCTTCAAACCAATCTTGATTAAAGTCATCAAACCCAGAATCTTAAATCCATCCATCTGAATCATCACCAGCATCCCCCATCTGATGATGATGACCGAGCTCTATCCAGTCTTATTGTTTGATCCCTTGTTTTCAACTGCTCATCTCCCTCGATTGTCCTCCCCTCAACCTTGATCACCCAATCCCCTTCCAGCACTCCCCCACCTCCCCCTGATCCCTGTCAGCAACTCATCAGTCCACTGACCAGGCTCACGATCTTGAAGGGCCCATCGTCCTCAAAATCCTCCCAAAACAATATCTGTCCATCCATCTCCTTTGGTTTCATCTCCAACCCAACCCTCAACTCAAACCTTCCTTGCCATCAATCTTTTCAACGCTCTCAGGATTGACCAAGGGTGATCATCAATTGAAAATCCCAAACCAAAACCGAAATCGAGTTACTCAACTCAATTGATCATCCCCCCACCAGTCCATCAGCCACTAGTGGCAGTCATTATCCTCCCTCTTCCACAACCAATTCACTCTACCTCCTCCTCGCCCATCATCCAATCCAACCGACAACCGCGAGCGACCGCTCGCGGCCGTCGGAACTTTCACCCCGTTGTCGCCGCCGATTGGGCGACAACAACCGTTGTCAACACCTGCGACCGCTGTCGCGGGTGTTCATCTGGTTGCCCGCGGTCATTCTTGACGCGGGCAACATCTCTTTTTCCTCTCATGTAATTTTTTTTTTATTTTTTTATTTTTTATGTTTTCATTTTTCTTGCACCTATTTGTAAATCTCTCTTGTAAATAGTATACAGGGCCTCATGTCTATAAAAGGAGGGGCTCTCCCCTGCCTTTTGGCCCAGCATCGAAGCATCAGAGAATCCAATCCATCTAATGAGACCATCATCATAAGCAATTTATCCATGGGCATCCTTCCCCACTTATCTGAGCAAATTATCCGGGTATATCTATGATTGCCCATTGATCCTTTGAGCCTCCATACTCAAACTCTGTCCCTTGTGACCTTGATCCTTATCACCAACCAATAGCCTTGCTGGTTGAAGAAGAATTCCTGTCTGTCTTAATTCTTGAGTGTGTTATACCACTCTGATCCCTTTTTCTGACCATACTGGTCTTGATCTCTCCTTGATCATCTTTCTGGAGCCAATCACGTTTGATTGAAGAGGTTTTATTAAGCTTAAAACCTGGAGTGTTATACCTCCCTTCTTCTTTAAGGTTGAATTTTGCCACGCTATTCTTGAGTCCCTTGAGAAGTGTTGGGATATTCTTGCTCAAATTTGTTATTTATTTGCTTCTAGAGCTTCATAAAAAAATTGCTTTTGTTTTTTTCAGCCTCCCACATTTATCTGGTACCCTTCAAGCGCTTGATTGCGGAGAGTTGGGCAGGTTCATTGAGAACCTGGAGGTTGGTTGGGATTGAGTTGATCTTTCCTAATCAGCTGCTGACAACCAGAGTTATTAGCTTGTGGGCGTTGTTACTTAAAACTGCCTTGTTCTATTGAACTCTGAACAAACCTTGACTTATTTGTTCAAGTCTTTACCTGCACCATCTTGCCTCAGATAGTGTTGTTTCCATTGCTACCAACAACTCTTATCCTCTTCCCTTACTTTGATTTCTCATCCATAAGGTTCTGGACCTTGATTCCGGTTACATTTAAATATTATTGTAGCTCCTAGGAGGGCAGCCTAAACAGCACCGTTCCCCTCCACAGAACTGCCACGGCTTAGCACCGTTTGGAGTCTTACAACGGTATGTCAAAGAAGGACGGGGAAACTTTGAAAGAAATGGATTTCCACTGGGGCATGCCCTATTTGTTGTCTATCAGTTTGATCAAAGATTCACAAGATGTAGTGGACCAATCAAACCTCTGTTGAAGAAATTTCAAAGCTGTCAAAGCCAGTCAAACCTCCGTCAAAGCAATTGAAGCAAGTTGAAGCACCATTGAAAAAGTAAAATTTTGAAAAGGTTGAATGGAATTTGTCAAATTTTGACAATCAATGGTCAAACCTATCAAATTTTGACGTAGTGTGGTCAAAGCTGTTGAACCTTGTCCAAGGACCATTGAAGCGGTTTTCATCTGGTCAAAGCATGGTCAAATTAGCCGCAAAGGGGTTGAAGAGGCGTCCAAGCGTCAAAGAGATTGCAAATTTAAAACTTTGAAAAAAGTTCAAACAGCGGAAATACCGCCCGTCAAAGTCAAAGATGAGAGCAAGGAGGAGATGGAGCAGGATGAGAAAGAAGATCACAATGAGGATGCTCCTGGAGAGCCTGATGAAGAGGAGGAAAATCAAGAATAAGACATAGAGGAAGAGGAAGAACAAGGAGAAGAAGAACAAGAAGTTGGGAAGGATAAAGGAAAAGGGAAGGAAGTGATAGAAGTGGAAGAATGTTCCCCTGGGCCCAAGTCTGTTGGGAAGCTGTTTGGAAGGTTGTTGGCCAAGGATGGGGTAAGAGGTGAATTCAAGAATGTCAACCTCCTTGATGCCAAGATCCTTGCTATGCTTTAGCTACCACAGGTGATAGAATAAATAATAAATATATTATTCAATAAATGCAGCAAAAATCCATAAAATATTTGGATAAAGCTTATTGCAAGGTTAATTGGTTTGGATATGGTTTATTGTTATAAATCAATATAAATAAATTGATTATTAAATATTTTAATAGAGGTGCCACAATTATATTTGGGATCTTTAACACCTCTCTTCAGGGAATTCAGTATGAAAACACGTAGGCCTGGTTACTTTGGAAGCTTTAATTTATGTTCTTAAAGGATATTTTGCCCAAATATAATATGTATATAAAATACACGGTGGAGTGGCAGGGCTTTTTAACCAAGCTTCCACAACAGAGAAAGGATAATAAGACTAAATGTTATATTATTCAATCCTTTGGGTACCTGTTTGGGATTTTCACTGATGGGTTAAACCTGTTTACTGGGGTTATAAGGTTGTTCAGCAGTTTAAATTGATAAAAAGGGTTGGGGACGGTTATTATTAATCAGACTAAAGCCATAAATCACTTACTTATCTTTTATAAGTATTTGATTACCTTGACACGGTGTCTGTAAGTAAATATAACTGGGTCTCTGGGTATCAATATCCTCAAAAGAGCTCTTTATTTATAGCTTTTTGAGTCCCAATATTTTCCTTCTGAGGTGTACAGGGGCTCAAAGGGACGGACAATGAGGCTAGAAGGGTAACCAGTGGTAGCCTTTCACGTCTTCTTGGTGCTTTAGCACGGGTAGCATCTAATTCCACAGGGTATGGGAATTATTCAACTTTCAAATTGCTGTTTGGATGTGTGAATAACACTAATCTGTCCTTTTTATTTATTATTTAATTAATTATCCTTAGTGGTAAGTTAATAATTATTTTAATAGAAATTACTACAGATATTCTGATTTCAGGTGAGTTCTTATTATGTATTAAATAATTGGAGTAAAGTCATGATATTGATTTTACTCCTTATTTTCAAAATTCAGTTGATTTACTAAAATAATTACTTAAAAATATAAGTCATGCGTATTCACGTAGTATTTTTACATCATCAGTTTTCTTAGTATGTCACAAAATTATTGATGTCTAGAAATTTTCATAATAGTATATTAAAGTGTTTTAATATATTTTTAGAAGTAGTCATTATCTTATTTTTAACATTTTTGGTACTTTGAATTGGATTTAATAAAAAATACGTATAAAGTTTATTTAGATATTTTTATATAAGTTTATGTATTTTTAGACTATCTACTATCCACGGGAAAATTTATTACATATGTAGAATGTTCCCGTGTAGGTTGTAGCATGTTAACATGGTACCTAGGTTCCTCAGGCCGCCTGTCACTTTGTCAACCCGTAGTCCTGCGGCTGCATACTTGTCAGAGGCCCAGGGCTGCGTACACAGCTTTGACAGAGTGACAGTGCTGTAGCTCAGCAGCGCGCGGGTGTATTGGCTACCGCTTCTGTGTGCAGGAATTGTGACAGAACACATTTCCGTCTGTAACTCCTAAAATATACACCACACCTCAATTCTCACTAAATTTTTGGTGTGAAACCTATACGTGAAAATACATGTGAAATATTTAATTGGTCAAAAATTTCAATAGTTGTGCTGTGGTATTTTGGTCTTTTTTTCTTTAATTATTTAAAAATATAAGGAGTTGGATTTCAAGGGTGGGGTCAGTGGGTGACCCTACCTAATTATGGGTGGAGAATCAATTTTTGCAGTAGTATTTATGGTTTTCCTAATCCTTCTTAGGTTAATTTTATTATTGTTATTTCTGTTACTTTTTCAGCTTGCTCTGCAATAGTAGCCAGCTGACAAGGAAGGTGACTCAGGAGGACATTTGTTTATATTCTTGCTCTGGAGGGAAGGTGTTTGGTCCAGTGGATGCCATTGAAGATGAACTGGTTTGAGACTTGAAGGAGATTGAAAAGCGCCTTGGAAGATTTTCAAAGGATTCTAGAAACAATGCAATTTTTGGATGGGGTTTAAATAATGGAGAAGATTTGGAAAAGAAAAAGGAGAGGGAAAAGGCAAAGAAAGAAGTATTGGCAGAGATGGAAGAATTTTTATCTTTTTCTGGTGTGACTTATGAATTGGGCGCTACCGTTAAGGATAGAGAGGAGTATGAAAGTAGGAAGATCAAGTTGGCTAGCATTTGGGTGACCAAAATTATTGATTTGCTTGATGAGATTGAATTGGATTGGTAGATAGAATTTTTTTTTTCTTTTTTCTTTTATATTTTTATGGATTGATGAAATAGAGATGGGATTTTTTTGACTTATTGTGAGAAGGATAGAATGAATATAAATTGTAGGAAAAAAAGGGATGTGGAGGGAGGATGGGAAAGGCTGATTATGAGGATTTGGGTTTGGAAGGATAAAGGGAGTGGAATTTGTGGAGTAGGGCTGAACAGTTGGTGAGGTTGGATACTGGTTCCCATGAGGTTCTTTCAGAGTCTTCCAAGAAACATTTCCATTTGACTAAGTAGAAGAGTTTGCCACACCAAATCTTGGAATCCAGGATTTGAGACACTTCCCATTCATCTTGGTCATTGATTTCCACTGGTTCTGGAGGTGGTTGATGAATAGGAGAATTTGGGCCTGAAGAGTATGGTTTTAGAAGTGATAAATGGAAGACAGATGGGATGGATGACAATTGATCAGGAAGTTGGAGTTTTAAGCATGAGATCCTATTTCTTCAGTAATGAGAAAAGGACCCAACCAACGCTCATAGAGCTTCTTGGAAGGTCTTTTAGTATTTATATTCTTTTCAGATAACCAAACTTTATTCCCAGGAGTAATACCTTTTGGAATGTCTTTTCTATTACGGTCAGCATAGTACTTATAATTATCCATTTACTCTTTTAATTCTTGCTTCAATTTACTCTGGTTCTTCTGAATCTGATCCAAGAATGACTAGCAGTCTTATTTTCTAGAACATGAAAAAGTCAAAGCTAGGATGCCTTCCATAGAGGGTGAAGAAAGGTAATTGCTGGGTAGAAGTGTGAACACTGTTGTTGTAAGAGGATTCTTCCAGGAAGAGCCAGGAATCCCAGTCATCCTGGTGATAACTGATTTACATTCAAAGATATTGTTCCAGTACTTGATTTAATCTTTCAGTTTGACCATCTGTTTCAGGGTGGTAAGCTGTGGAGAGATTCCTTTGGATCTGTAATTATGCACCAAGTGCTTTACAGAAAGAGTAGTTGAATAAGGAGCCTTGGTAAGTTATAATTTCAGAAGGAAGAACATTCTTGGAGAAGGCATGGCTGATAAAAAGTTTGGCTAATTCTACTGCAGTCAGTGTACCATTTGTTTCAATGAAGAGGGCAATCTTGGAGAAACAGTCCAATAAAACAAGGATAGGATCAAATCCATTGGAGAGAGGGGTTGAGAGATGAAATCCATAGAGATGGAAGTCCAAGGGACATCAAGGATTTGAAGAGGTTTGAGTAGTCCTAGTTTCTTTGCATGCCTTGCCTTATTCCTGTTGCAAAGGTAGAAGGCTGAAAAATATTTCTTAAAATCCTTAAAAATTCCATTCCAGGATAAGGATCTCTTGATGAGGTTGAGAATCTTCTGTTGGCCAGGATGACATGCAAGAGGAGAATCATGTCTTTGATGGAGTATTTCTTGTTTAAGATGGTTAGCTTGGTCAGGCATGACCACTTTACCGTGAAAAAGGAGTAATCCACTAAAGGGGTCTTAGGAATAATCAGCCCCTTCCTTATTCTTATTCAATCTTTGAATGATTACCTGAAGTAACTTTTCAGATGAGTGACCAAAGGTCAATTCACTCATTTGATCATAAAGTTTATTAGCAGAAAGAAAAAAGAGTTTAGAATTCTCAAATTCATTTTGTTTCAGAAGTTGTTGAAAGTTTCTAGGATTCTTTTCAGAATATGGTGTTCCCCCCACTGGATACACATTGTCCCAACATGACAGGATATCTGGGATGGTTGAAAATTCTCCGGGCCTGTATGTGATCAAAAAATTGAATTCAGACAGAAACTCTGCCCTACAAGCCTGTCTTCTTGTAAGTACCTTGGAAGACATAAAATAGTTCAAAGAGGAATGGTCAGTTAGAACTCCAAAAGGGTATTGAACACTCAAGAGTTAGTAACACCATTGCTGGAGAGCAAAGGAAATAGCAAGGAGTTCATTTTCATGGATTTCATAGTTGAGTTCAGAACTGGACATTTTTCTGCTGTCAAAGGCAATAGGGTTTTTAGTTTTATCAGCAGTAACCTGGTGCAGGAAAGCACCCAGGGCATAGTCACTGGAATCAGTTTCAACATAAGTTCTCAGGAGGTGATCAAAATGGAAAAGGACTGGAGCTTAGGTAAAAGCTTTGTTGATTTTTTCAAATTGTTGCAAATCTTCAAGAGTGAGGGTGAAAGGAGAGCTGTTTCCAGAAACAGAGGTGATGTGGGAGACCTTTTTGGAGTATTTTTTTATAAAACTGCAATAGAAGTTAGCAAACCCAAGGAAAGACTTCAATTCCTTTTTGTTTTAGGGGTAGGCCAGGAAAGGATGGTCTTGACTTTGTTGTTTTCCATGAAGATGCCATCCCCTGAGATCACATAGCCAAGGTAGTCCACAGAAGGTGCATGGAAGTTTCATTTGGAGCACTTTGTAAATAGCTTATGATTTCTGAGTCTGGTCTGTACTTCACATACATGGGGGATGTGTTCCTGTAAGATTTGGAAAAGATAAGTATATTTTCAAGTTAAACAACCACATAAACTGTGAGGAGATCATCAAGGATTTCATTGATAAGTTTTTGGAAAGAAGCTGGGGCATTGGTCAGTCCAAAGGGCATGACCAGGTATTCATAGCTTCCAAACTGAGATCTGAATGCTTTTAAGTTTTCATCTCCTTCCATGATGACCAGTAGGTTGTAAGAGCCTCTGAGGTTGATTTTTGTGAAGATACAAGAACAGGAAAAGACAGTCAGTAAGAAAGTCATTGGAGGAAGTGGGTATTGGTTTTTCCTTGTGGCAGCATTAAGCTTGCAATAGTCAACACACAATCACAAACTCCCATCCTTTTTTTGACCAAGAGAACAGGTTCCCCAGTTCTCAAAGTGCTGGAATGGATGAAACCTTGCTCTACATTCTCTGCTATGTAGGCTTGTAGGGTTGAATTTACACTTTGAGATAGAAAATAGATGGGCCCAACTGGAGGAAGAGGTCCTACCAGTTTTATATGGTGATTTTAAGCACAGTGGGGAGGGATTTTATCTGCTTTGACCTTAGAGAAAACATCTAGGAAAGAATGGTAATCAGCAGGAAAATTTTCCAACACAGTTTCTATTTCTTTAGGGTCTTTGTCAATGTCAAACTTGTCACAGTAAGCTGAAGTATTTTTATGGTGAGTAACAGAAATATTAGAATAATTAACCAAAATTGCATGATATCTAAGTATGAATCCCTAGGTTCATCCTGCATAGGAATGGTCAAGGGATCAGTGAATATCCAGGCAAGATGAGAAATTATTGAACTCAATGGGAATTGGATGGAGTTTTGAGGATGCAAATTTTCTGAAGTGAGGGGAAATGCAATGGAATGCAGTGCCAAAGGCAGAGTAAAAGGGAAACCTGTTGAAGGTAGGTTGGCCATGTAGAGTTCAACAGAGTTGGAGGAAAGGTAATCAGTTAGCTTTTGTCTTGGGGTGATCAGCCCCATCTTCCAGTTTACTTCAGGATTCCAGTGGTGAAGGAAGTCAATTCCAGGGATGAGGTCTTCTGAAAATGGTGCGTCAACAAGGAGGAATTCCCATTCAAAGCTAGGAAAAGAAGGAAGAAAGGCCACCCAATTTGCCTTGTGGGGAATTAGTTAAGAGGGTGACTCGTTTGGACTGAATTTGAAAAGAGGAATAGGCTTTCCCAAAGTAATGGGCTGCAATGAAAACTTTAGAACCATAGTATTAGCCGTTAAAGATTGAGTAGCACCTGAATCAATCAAAACACTATAACACAAGTACTGGTGAAACAGAATAAAACGTAAGCCTTTAGAAAGTTGGTCAGAGTAGTCTTCTTGTATCTTTTTTAACCTAACATCAGTAGGGTGATAATCCTGGAGTACAATGGGAAAACCACCTAATTGTTTTTTGGCTTGGAGGTAGAGGAAGGGTTGTAGACAGGCTTCTTTTTAAATTTTTCAGTCTTTTGCTTCCCTCCACAATACATGCATAGTACTCCCTTCTCCCTTCTTGCCTTTTCTTCAGCCTTGAGCTTGACATCAGGACCTAAGTCCAAGGTAGGTTTGGTTTGGGAAGATTGGTTCTTTGCAGATTTGTCTTTCTTCTTGCCCCTACCTTTTCCCTTGTCAGACTGAGCAAAGGTTGCGTGGGATTATGAGGAGTTTTGCTTTTTAGAGTGGCTGGGATAGGAAGATTTTTCCTTGACTCTTTTGTGGTACCTGGTATCATAATCTAACACTACATCCATGAGGTCATGAAGGGTTTCCACAGAACCATTGTAACCGGCTAGCTGGTCCAGAAGTCAAGATAGGAGACTTTGGAAAAAATGGAAGTAGATGGCTTTATCACCCCATCTGGAAACTTTAGTCATAAGGGAGCAAAATCTTGGGTGTGGGTTGAAGCATATCCAAATTCCTTCATCTTCAAATTCACAAGTTCCTTTTCTGCTTTGGCTACTTTCAGACAATTCCAAAAGACAGTATGAATTGTTTCTGTGAAGTTTTTTCAGGAGTTGAACAGGAATGAAGGCTCTTGATTGGAGAGGTGAGCCAGATAGGGTTGGATAAAAAAAATTTCATTCCAAGTGAGGTAGGAGAGAGCAAACAAGACTTTCCTTTGATCCACACAAAATTTTCCTTCATCATTTGAAAAGATTAGTTCACAAGATTTTAAGAAGGTTCTGAGCTTGGTAGGATTACAGCCTCAAAATTTTTCTGATGGGCTCATTGATGGAACTTTAAAGGTTCCAGAGTGGGAATTAATATTTTTTGGGGGTTGGGTGATTTTAGCTACCACTGAAGTAATATTTGAAGCAAGGATAGGAGATTAGGTTCCACAGAAGGAATTTGAGGAGGTTGGCTTTGAGGGGCAGGGATTGCAGTTGATGCAGAATGTTGGGAAGATTCTTCTTGAGGTACAGAGGTTGGTGAATTAAGATTTCTAAGGATCCTAAAATCAAAGCATTAGTCTATTATTTCTTCCTCCTCTTACTCATCCTCAGGGAGAGGGATTAAGCTGGGGTTGTACAAAGGGGAATCCAATCCAAAGACTGCTTTGGGATATTGACCAGTCAAATGATTAACAAATGGTGTAACAAAAGGAGGACCAGGGGAAAAAGATCTCCTGGAGGAGCTGGAGGAAGGATACCAGAATCCATGGTGTTGGAGGCTGGCCCAGGGAGGTTGAAAAGGGTCCTCCCACGTCCACAAGCTTGAGGCCTAGATTGATCCTGATGTTGAAAATCTAAGGTGGAGCCATGTCCTCTGGCTGCCCTGGTTAGTGGTGAACTGGTAATGATGGAAGATTTTGCATGTTGAGGAGGCATGGTTTCTAATTATGCCGTTGTAAGACTCCAAACGGTGCTAAGCCGCAGGCAGTTCTGTGGAGGGGAAAGGTGCTGTTTAGGCTGCCCTCCTAAGAGTTACAATAATATTTAAATGTAACCGGAATTGAGGTCCAGTAACTTGTAAATAAGGAATCAATGTAAGGGATGAGTTTGGGAATAGTTGGTAGCAAAGGAATCAGCAATATCTGAGGAAAGGTGGTGGAGGGAAAGACTTGAACAAAATAAGTCAAAGTCTTGTTCAGAGTTCACTGGAACAAGGCATTTTCAAGTAAAAACGCACACAAGCTTATAACTCTGGTTGTAGCAGAAGATTAGGAAAGATAAACTCAATCCCAACCAACCTCCAGGTTCACAATGAACCTGCCCAACTCTCCGCAATCAAGCGCTTGAAGGGTACCAGATAACTGTGGGTGCCTGTAAAAAACAAAAGAAATTTGTTTGTGAAGCTCTAGAAGCTAAGCAAAAACAGATTCAAACAAGAATAACCCAACAATTCTCAAGGGACTCAAGAGTAGCATGGCGGAATTCAACTTTAAAGAATAAAGGGAGGTGTAACACTCCAGGTTTTAAGCTTAATAAGACCTCTTCAATCAATTGTTATTGGCTTCCAGAAAGATAATCAGAGGGGATCAAGACCAGTATGGTCTGGAAAAGTGATCAAGGAGTGGTATAACACACTCAATAATTCCGGAAGACAGAATTCTCTTCAACCAGCAAGGCTACAGTTGATGATAAGGAACAGGGTCACAGATGGAAGGACCAAAGATTTGAGTATGGAGGCTCAAAGGATCAAGGGGAAATCCTGGATATACCCAGGATGAGGATTACAATCAAATTATTATGATAACGGGGGGAACATACACACACACTCCAATGGGTGATTGGAAAAAGGCAGGGGAGAGCCCCTCCTTTTATAGACAAGAGTTCTGTAGACTATTTACAGGAGAGATTTACAAATAGAGCAAAAAAAAGGTTTTTTTTTTGAGGATTGTCATCAGAAAACAAAAGAAAAAAAGAAACAAACAAAAAACTCAAAAAAATGAATTGAATCAAGAATGACGGGAATGGGAAGACCCTGGCCTGTGCCAATGATTGGCACAGGCAGGAGAGTAGCTAGTGAGAGGCCCGTGGACATGCTGATGGGCCCGGGTTTCAGCCCCAGGTGGAACCGCAGAGACCCATGTGGGCAACAGACAAGCCATGCGGGAGACTTGTGAGCTCAGGCGGTGGATTGAGGGATGGTGCAAAGGTTCTGACAACTGAAAGCAATGCTGGGGGCCATTGGCCAATGGATTGGGCTGGGGTGGAGAACAATATGTGTTGCTTGAGGGTTGGAGATGGGAGGTCTGAGTTGATGATTGGTGGGGGTAAGCATCCAAGGGAGGATGAATTATGGAAATTTTTGAGGGATTTTAATGGCCTGTGCGTTTGGGGGCAATCTTCATTGGAGTTTAGGGTGATGGTGGTCAAGATTGATGGAGGAGATTGAGAGAATCATTTGGGTGTGTTGGATCAACTGAGGTGGGGATGAAAGTGGTTGGTAGTGGTGGATGGTCACCAACAACTGCAAGCAATGCTTGTGTTGTTCAATGGCCATTGATTCTTGATTGATAGGGTGATGATGATGATGATGAAAATGATGAATGGGGTCAATGGCTTTCCACGCGCGCGTTTGGCAAAAAAAAGGAAAACAGGGAACTGAAGGACAAGGAGTGAAGCAAGAAGGACTTGAACACTTGGCACAGGGGTCTAGGCACTGAGAGATATTCCTAGAAAAATAGGAAAATGGAAGGCTGAGAACTAGAAACTGGACTAGGAAGTCATTCTGGAATTTTTTTTGAGGATGTGTTGATGGATAAGGGAATGTAAAAAGAAAAAATTCAAAAATTTTCATTTTCCATGAGGTGTCCCGCATTGGTCACCACATCTCTCCAAAACTTAAAGAATGTCCCTAGTCTGCATCTTGAACTTGAAGATATGAAGAGGAGTAAAAAAATACAAGGAAATTGAACAGAAAATTGGCCATTTCTTGATCTTGAGAGGGAATTGAAAAGTTTGGAAAACTATCTTGATCCATCCAAAATAGCCCTAGAATTGGTAGAGATAAAACACAGAAGGCGTCCCAGGTGCTCACATATGTGGCATAAAGTAGAGTGGGCAACAAGAACGCAGCAAATAACCCTGGTGGTGCATAATTGGGAAGACTTACTTCTAAGACAAGTTGCCTCCACAACAATCAAAGTTCTAGAATTGATCAGCAGAGAACCTTCTGGCCATTTGAGTACCATCAAGCTCCTCCAAAATATAAGATCCACCTCTAACTTGGCAAACCACCCAATAAGGACCATTCCCACAATTTGAGAAAAGCTTTCCCCATTGGGTCTCAAAGATCAATTATAAGCTAAAACTAGATCACCAGGGTTCAGGGAGTCCCTGATCCAATTGGAGTGCTTGTCCTCCAAATACTGGACTGATTTTGCTCTAGACTCCATCATCTGCTGATAACCTTCATCACAAAAATCTTCAATTTGCTCCAGTTTCTTGGATCTAGAAACTAATACATCAGTAGTTGAGGACACCTTGTGCCAAGGGATACCCAAGAAAGATTCCATTTCCAGATCCAGAGGAAGAACTGCTTGTTGGCCAAAGATGATTTCATTAGGTGAGTATCCAGTAGTCCTTTTGGTTGAGATTTGATCAGAGAAGAGAACAAGAGGAAGGAATTTGAAACACTGCTTGCCACATTCACCAGCAAGCATAACAAGTGCAGCCTTCAAAGGGGCATGGCCTTGTTCCACCATGCCTTGGCCTTCAGGATAATAAGGAGTAGTAACTCTATGTTTTCCAGGAATGGATCGGATCATTTCAGCAAGCTTGCCCCCAAATTCAGAGCCACCATCAGTAGAGTAAGATCAAGCCAGGCCATAATGCATTGTCCAGGTCTCATAGAGGAAAGCTGCCACTGATTCAGAGCTAATATTCTTAAGAAACTTTGCTGAAACCCATTCAAAAAAATCATCTCTAGCCACAATGAGGTACTTAGAACCACCTGCCTTAATATGAAACACATCCATAGAAATCCTTCCAAAGACAGTGGACTCCCCAGTAGGATAGCAAATTTCCGCTGGGCACCTAAGGTCACATTTTTGACAAATTTCACAATCCTTGCACCATTGGGAGACGGATTTCTTCAGAGATGGCCACAACAATTGTTTGGATAATTGTTGATAAGTTTTGGTTTCCCCACAATGACCAAGTCCTTCATGGAGACTTTCAAGGATAGAATCTTGTTTAGAAGGTATAGTAACAACAATAAGAGCACAAGGATGTCCTCTTTTCATAATCCTAGAGCCTTGGATAAAGAAATTAGAGGACTTTCTTTTGAGATATTGAGATTCTTTAGAAGAGAGATCAGGAGGTTTTTGGAGAGTTAAAAGGTACTGCTCTAATTTAAGCCAGAATCCTTGTTGAAATCCAGAATAATCTTGAGAAGAGAAAGAGAAGACTGGTTGGATTAAAGGTTCCTCTTCATCAAAATCCATTCCAACATCAGATTCAGTGTCTCCAAGAGGTTGTTGAGATAAACCATCAGGCATAGTGAAAGATTTCCCAGTCCTATGAACAATATCAAAAGAAAAAAGATGGATAAAGGCCACCCAACAAGTCATAGGAGCATGGGGGAGGCTGGGAGCATTGATCATCTCAATGATGGATTGAGCATCAACTTGCAGTTTGAAATGTTTTCCCCAGAGAACGGTTTGAAGTTTCTTCATCATTCAAGCCACACCACAAAGTTCCAATTGGGGCTGAGAATATCTAGACTCTACATCTGAAAATAGAAAAGATTCATAAAGGGCAGGAAGGTCCCAACCATTCTCATTTTCCTGAGTAAGGAAAGCCCCAACAGATTGATAACTAGAATTGATAGCCAGCTTGATCTTGCCAGCCCCAGGTCCATAGGAGATCTTCTTCAAAACTATATCTTTTCCAACCATCATTTTGAGCAACTGAAAAGAATTTTAACAATCTTGGGTCAAAATCTATTCAGCACCTTTCCTGGTTAGACAATGTAAGGGTGCACATATTTTGGATAAGGATGGGATAAAGATTCTAAAATAAGTGGCAACACCTAGGAAGCCCCTAAGTTCAATGGGATTGATTGGAGTAGGCCAATAGATGATCTTGTTGACTTTGGCTGGTTCCATCCTTCTTCCTTCCTTGCAGACCACATGACCAACAATTTCCAGAGAACGGACACAAGCAGCAAGTTTGGATCCAGAGAAAGTAAGGCCAGATTCCTCAATTCAAAACATAATCCTTTCCAAAATAGTAGCATATTCCCAAAAAAACAACCAATTCCTGAATTCCAAGGTAAGAGCTCATTATCATAGTCAGAAACTGGAGCTTTAATTCCACCATTTTCAATAAAGGTACCAGAATGACCAGGGATTTCATCCTGGAGGATCCACATCATCTGAGCCTGATAGACTGCAACCAAATTAGTGGCACCTTGAGGCAATTGAGTGAGTTGAAATTGACCAAGAGGAGTATCACAAGTAGTGAGAGGGCAAGAAATAGGATGTAAAGATTGTTTGTCATAGCCTCCCATAATGTCCCCTAGACCATAGCAATCTCTCCCAGAGAAATATTTGACAAATTCTTCAGTAGCAGGAGGAATACCAGAGTCTTTAATAGTAACTTTATTAAGAGGTTGGAGATCATGAACTATTCTTAGTTTACCATTTTTAAAATACATATGCACTTACGCGTGTGCTATGTATAAGTGTAATCCAAATGGGATGCCCATATGGGCCTCTCCAGCCCATTGGACACTCACACGGACCATATGGGCCTGTGTGGATGTCACTGATTTGGGGAAACTGGCCTCAAAACGTGTGAAACAGGCTCATTGATACACGGGCCCTAACAGGCCCGGTGGGGGATATGGGCAAATACAGCCAGATGGGCTTGCATGGGCATAATTGGGACCAAGGTTCATTTTGGACATACTTGGCCAGACGGGCTGGCCCGCCAAAGTGTGGTTTACTTAGTTTTTGGGCTTGGGGCGGCCCATTGGGGCCGCCGCCTGTGTTGCAGCCCAGGGTTGGGGCTTCTGCCCCCGCAGCGGCCCGCTTGGGGCCGCTGTTTTTGCCCTTGGCCTGTCTATGGGGCCCAAAGGCCCGCGCGGGCCGTTGTTGTGGCTGCTGCGCTGGGTGGCGGCTGCAGGGCTGGTGGTCCCAGCTCCTCCCACTCCCCTCGCTTGCCATTGCGAGGGGAAGGGGGAGGGCTGGCTGGTTGTGACCAGCCAGCAACTGGTTGCAAAGGGGGACTGGTCATGGTGGGGGGGACTTTATCATCCCCCCACCAAAGGAGATGGCCATGCCGGTTGCATTGAGGTGACCAGCTGTGGGGGGGGATTGACCACCCCCCCCCCCCACCATGGAAGGGGCGCTCTCCCCCCCCCTTTACCAAGGGGGAGGAGCAACGGGATGAGGGGACCTGACCACCCCACAGCCCGCTTACCTTAGCAAAGCCCTGGGGGTATCAACCCCCAGGGCCCCTGGTAGGGGGATTTGGCCACCCCCTCCAGGGATTTGAGGGAAAGAGGGGGGGGGGACGGCATGTCTGCCGGTTACACCCCCCCCCCAGGTGAGATTTTGGTTAGACTCAGGTGAGTCCTGGGTCCCACCTGGCCCATATGAGGGGCCAGGTCTGTACAGGTGCTAAGATAAGTAACAGGGCTGGTTTTAACGGAAAAACATCCAGGGATTGAACATAAAAGGGTCTGGTTCAGCCCCGTAACAATGGAAACACCAGAATGGACCAGAATAGGCTGGTTTTAAGGGTACAGGGACTGATGCCATGTGGGCTGATGTAGCCCAAACCAAGTAACAAGGCCTGTAGAGCCTGTAGAGCTCTTTTGGGGCGGAAAAATTTCCTTTTGGCTTGTTGTATCATGGGCTCACAAGAGGCAAATCTTTTGTACTCAAGGAGCTCTTCTCCCTGCTATTTTCCATCCATCCATTCATCATCCAATCAAATTCATCAATGATATCATCCAACATGTTGCCCCATTGTGAGAGCCCATCAAGCAATTATTGACACAAGGTGTCCAGCATTTCTTTTGCTTCAAAAACTGCTCATTTGCCTTAGCTAATTGCTGGCCATAATTACAACAACCATTACTCTTGAGGAAACAGAAGACAGGGCTGGAATAACTAGAGGTTGACTAATCATATATGCCAGTACAAAATCATTCTTGGACCAACTTGATGAATTTGTCAACTCTAGCAGCAGTGATAGGTATCTTCATCTTTTGCCAAGTATCATGTTCAACTACAGGGAAGATATAAGGGAGGCCATAGGATTCTTTCAAGAGACCTGTCTCTTCTTCACAGAAAGCAGTAGATTTTTACCTTAGAGATAAGACATTTTTTATCAAATTTAACTCATCAGAAAGAAGCCATCCATCTGGACCAAAGTTGACCACCTTCAGAAATTCTTCAGTGAATCAACTATTGGGCACAAAGGGACCAGTAAGAGATTGAGGAAGACCACAATAAGGATCACAAGATAAGGAAGGACGCACAAGAGGAGGATTGAGGTTGAGAGGCATTGGCTGGTTGACTGGTTAGACTTTCTTGGAAACTAGCTTGTACTTGGTGGCAAATGAGAGAAGTTCTTTTTTCCTCCAAGAGTTGACCAGTGAGACTTGATTACAAAAACTGAGTCCAAGTTCCAACATTTTCCACGTCCAATTTTCTGCAATATCCTTCAAGGGTGCCTTTTCCATAAAGGGAGAACCAGGAAATAATGCATTGCTCACATGTGTGGCACAACGTAGGGTTTTGAAAATGATGGTAGAAGGTTTCCCTGGCAGTGCACAATTGGGAGGACTTACTTGTACCCCAAATCGCCTCCACCAATGCCCATATTCCTCCATACCAAAATCACCAAGAATAGAATCAAGATCAGGATATGGTTTAGACTCATTACAAAGATTCAAACCAGAACTGAAAGAAGATTGATCAGACCTAAGAGTAAAAGGAAAAGAAGACACAACAGATCCAGAGATAAAAGGAAAAGAAATATTTTTGGATTTTTCTGTTTTGACATGTTTTTGATCTTTGATATTTTCTAGTTTAGATGAAAAAGATGAAAAGAATGAAAAATAAGCCTGGGGGATGATATTTAACCCTTAAGTTGAATTCTGATGCTGAAAAGAACTACAAATATTAGTAGGATCAACTATTCCCATCAAAAATAAGAGGAATGGAAATTATCCTTCTGCTTCCCCTTTAAAGATGACTTAGAAGGATGACCAGAAAAAATCTCTTTCCCAACAACCAGAATCCAAAGAACAGATAGGAACTTCAATCTTTCTACAATCACCATCACGGAGAAGAATTCTCTCCCCAACTTGATCAGAAAACGTCAGAGTAGCACCAAAATCCATCAAGAAAGGTTGTCCCAAGATCATAGGCCCTTCCAAACAAGTGATCCAAAAGTGACAGGTTCCAAAAATATTTCAACCAATCCTGACTAGGACATCTTCAGGGATACCAACCAATTCACAAGATTGATTACCTATCCCATAGACTGCAGAATTGAAGGTGACCCTAGGACCCAGTTTGAGTTTACAGGCCATAGCATCCAAAATTAAGTTTATATGAGATCCATAGTCCACAAGAGGAGAAAAATTTTTAGCTGAGTCACCAAGATAACAGGGGAGGAAACCAAGAGGAAAGGAGTAAAGATTGGAATCTGAAGAAGGGCTAGTTCCACCAGAGTCCTCTATCAAAGTGCCAGAGAATACCTTTAATTTGTCGGGACCAATCTCCACACATCAACAAGAGACCCATTTCTTCATTCCTTCAGCAACAGATGGAGAGATTGACAGGAGTTCAGCCACAGATAAATCAGGAATGTTGAGATCAGAAATATTCTTCAATACTCCTTCCACAGCATTGGGGTAGTCCTTGGAGATGCCCCTTTCAAATCAAACTTTGGGCTTGGTGGAGGGAGGAATTTCAGGTGAAGCAGGAACTAAAATGGGATCAGAAGGCTGAGGTGAATTGGATGAAAGATGAGGATCTGGGTGATCTGGAAACCCTTCCATGAGTGGCTCCTTTTCCACTTCCATTTCTTCCACATCAGAGGAAGGAGGCTCAGGGGAGGATCAACGTTTGACTGGTTTTTGGAGAATGGAAGTTGGCAAGGAAGGGGCTTTGTGAGGCTTAGGTTCCTCATGTTGTTTCCTAGCTGGATCAGATTGATAAGGAGTCCCAGCAAGACTAGAGGAAGAGATATCTGGAAGATACAAGGGTTGAAGAGTACCACAGGAAGATTGGAAATTGAAGGAAGAAAGGGGTGCTTTCATTGGAGGTGGAGGCTGATAAGAGGCCACCACATTACAAATAGGGCAAGATGAATCAAAAGGGATCAGAGCACCATTTGGGAGAAAGAAATTGTTCCCCTTCATCTCCACCAACTTTTCCTTTATATCCTTCTGGAGTTCCAAGCATTGTCCAGTTCCATGGCCTTTCCTATGATGGTAGTAACATACCAGGGTAGGTTTAGGGACAGAAGTAGTGGGATTTAGGAGTAGCAAAATAAGAAATTTTGTGATACATCTTGTTTTCAAAGGCCTGAAGTAATTTGGTGATCTCATCTATGGTAGCAGTTTCTTTATAAGCCTGGGGATTTGATTTAGGTCTACAATTTGCTTCAATATTGTTCATGATTTCATTGGAATCTTTAAAGGAAGGAGAATGTACTGGTTCAGAAACTCTGGTTTGTTCAAAAGTGAGAGCTGTTTGACCTTTCATGAATTTATCCACTACACTCCTTAGGACCATAAAAACAGGGAGCTTGAACCAATTTTCTCTAGTAGTAATCATGGATCCAGATTGAACTAATTCATCTCTAATCCTTTCCTGCACTCCTGGAGCAAAAGACTGGAAAAATCAAACTCAAATTTTGTCCACCATGTCAATGTGATTGTTCCTGATGAGGTAAGATTGAATAGGATCCCAAAATTTTTGAAAAGACTCATAATAAGAGGCTGAAGAGACACCACCATTGGGAATCCATTGAGAAACCAGAGCATCCAAGTCTTGTAGAGTTAACCTAGTCACATCTAATTTTCCCTAATAAGCCAACATAGCCTCCTTCAAGAGCCTCCAGTCATGATTTTTGAATCCATCAAACAATTTGATTACTTCCATAACTTCATCAGAGGAGATAAAAAATTGTAACTGATAAGCCATATCATGTTCACTTGCACCATCCACTTCAGCAGCCATCTCATAGGAGTCCAAGAATTGTTCCACATTTGTCCAATTGAAGCCTAATTTCTTGTTTTGAGGTTCAATTTTGACCATCTTGACTCAAAAAGAGGAGGAGGAGGTACCAGCAGATTCCATTTTGAAGAGCAGGGTTCCTAAGATATCCCAAGGGCAGATTTCCAAAGTGGCTCAAAAGTGTGGCAGGAGTAGGGTTTCACAAAAAACAACAAGTACCTTGCCCAGATGGTGCAAAAATTTGGAGGAATTACTTCTAGGATAAGTTTCCTCCACGGATCAGATCTCAGAAGAGAGAGAAACAGAGAAAAAAAGAAATTTGATTTCAAATTTGATTCCAAATGTTGATGTTGGGACTGTAATTCCAAGGTTGCTGGTTCAATCCTGGCCCGGGGGACCAAATGTAATACTCCAAAAGGTGCTAATCCACAGGCAGTTCTGTGGAGGGGAAAGGTGCTGTTTAGGCTGCCCTCCTAAGAGTTACAATAATATTTGAATGTAACCAGAATTGAGGTCCAGCAACTTTTTAATAAGGAATAAATGTAAGGGATGAGTTTGGGAATAGTTGGTAGCAAAGGAATCAATACTATCTGAGGCAAGATGGTGGACTGAAAAACTTGAAAAAAATAATTCAAAGTCCTGTTCAGAGTTCACTGAACCAAGGAAGTTGCAGGTAAAAACGCCCACAAGCTAATAAATCTGGTTGTCAGCAGAAGATTATGAAAGATCAACTCAATCCCAACCAACCTCCAGGTTCTCAATGAACCTTCCCAAATCTCCGCAATCAAGCGCTTTAAGGGTACCAGATAACTGTGGGTGGCTGTACAAAAAAAAAGCAATTTGTTTGTGAAGCTCTAGAAGCAAAGCAATAACAGATCAAACAAGAATAACCCAAAACTTCTCAAGGGACTCAAGAGTAGCATGGCGGAATTCAACTTTAAAGAATAAAGGGAGGTATAAAAATCCATGTTTTAAGCTTAATAAGGCCTCTTCAATCAATCGTGATTGGCTTCCAGAAAGATGATCAGAGGGGATAAAGACCAGTATGGTTGGAAAAAGGGATCAAGGAGTGGTATAACATACTCAAGAAATCCAGCAGACAGAATTCTCTTCAACCAGCATGTCTATGGTTGGTGATAAGGAACAGGGTCACAGATGGACGGATCAAAGATTTGAGTATGGAGGCTCAAAGAATCAAGGGGCAATCATGGATATACCCAGGATGATGATTGAAATCAAATTATTATGGTAACAGGGGGGGACATACACACACACTCCCATGGATGATTGTAAAAAGGCAGTGGAGAGCCCCTCCTTTTATAGACAAGAGGTCTGTAGACTATTTACAAGAGAGATTTACAAATAGAGAAAAAAAAAGTTGTTTTTTTTAGGCTTGTCATGAGAAAACAAAAGAAAAAAAAAGAAACAAACAAAACACTCAAAAAAATTGAATTGAATCAAGAATAAAATGAATGGGAAGACCCCAGCCCATGCCAATGATGGGCACGGGAAGGAGAGTAGCTAGTGAGAGTCCTGCGGACATTCTGATGGGCCCAGGCAACAGCTGTGGGCAGAACTGCAGAGAACTGCATGGGCAACGGACAAGCCATGGAGGAGACCAGTGAGCTCAGGCGGTGGATTGAGGGATGGTGCAAAGGTTCTGACAACTGCAAGCAATGCTGGGGACCATTGGCCCATGGATTGGGCTGGGGTGGAGAACAATATGTGTTGCTTGAGGATGGGAGATGGGAGGTCTGAGTTGATGATTGGTGGGGGTAAACATCCAAGGGAGGATGAATTTAGGAAATTTTTGAGGGATTTTAATGGCCTGTGCGTTTGGGGGAAATCTTCATTGGAGTGTAGGGTGATGGTGGTCAAGATTGATGGAGGAGATTGAGAGAATCTTTTGGGTGTGTTGGATCAACTGAGGTGGGGATGAAAGTGGTTGGTAGTGGTGGATGGTCACCAAAAACAGCAAGCAATGCTTGTGGTCATTTTTCAATGGTCATTGGTTCTTGATTGATATGAAGATGATTATGATGAAAATGATGATGATGAAAATGATGAATGGGGTTGATGGCCGTCCGCACGCCCATTTGGCAAAAAAAAAGAAAAACAGGGAACTAAAGGACAAGGGTCAAAACAAGAAGGACTTGAACACTGGGCACAGGGGTCTAGGCACTGAGAGATCTTCCTAGAAAACTAGGAGAAGGGAAGGCTGCAAACTAGAAACTGAACTAGGAAGTCAATCCAGAAAAAAGTTTTTTTTTTTGAGGATGTGTTGATGGATAAGGGAATGTAAAAAAAATTCAAAAATTTCCATTTTCCATGAGGTGTACTGGATTGGTCACCACACCTTCAGGAAGTGACCCAAGGAAATTACCCAGAGAGAGGAGAAAAGGATTGGCCACAAAAAACTCTTGAGGTTTTACAACATCCGTCAAAGCGCATTGAAGTAAGTCAAAGCAGGTCAAAGTTGGAGGTCAAAGCTTCAAAGTCAAAGGTTGAAGCATCAAATTCAAATTTCAAAGCGTTGAAGTTGAAGTTCAAAGTTTCAAAGTCAATTGTCAAAGTGTTAAAGTCAAAGGTCAAAGTCAAAGTTTCAAAGTCAATGGTCAAAGTGTCAAAGTCAAAGGTCAAAGTTTCAAAGCCAAAGTTCAAATTAAATGTTTCAAAGTCAAAGTTCAAGGTCAAAATAAGAGTTTTTAAAAGTATTATTGCGCCTATTGGAGCCTTCGCCAAACTTTCAAAGTACCATCAATGCTCAAATTTCTCATTGATATCTTGAATTGTTCCGTTGAATTTGCACTTAAGGGTCAATTTGAAGAAGTGATGGGGGTAGATAATTTCTGCAGGAAGCTCCTGTGAAATCATGGAAGGCCACACACTGTTTAGCACTGTACCAAACATGGCCACAAATATTATAGGTAGTGTTATCTGTGAGAAGGAATGGAATGGGATGGATAAATGGGTAGGTCTATTGAGATACAGAGACAGGTAGTAATCAAGGTGAAGGAATTAGTATAATTTTGCAATTTCCCTTGGTGTGAAAGGGGCTGAGGGCACAGGAACTACTGCTTGCCAAACTCAGGATGGAGAAATGAGGTTGATTTCAAGGAAAAGGAGAGGTAGAGGAATGAAAATGAAGAGGATGAGAATCCAGGAGTAAGGCTCTGAAGGTGGTTGACAAGTAAATCCTATAAGAGTGACACCAAATCAATTGGTGATATGAGTAAGGTAGGCTGGTTGTCTTACTCGTGCTGAGATGACACCTATTGGAAGGGGACTAACCAATAAGAAGTAGTACACTAATTCCTTGAGGGGAATTAGTCCAGGAAGGTTGGAGAGTCCAGTATATGTGAGAACTGAGAGGAGGCCTTGAGGAGGGATGACTGGTGCTGGGGCTGGGATGCCCCATGGTATTAAATGTTGAAAAATTGGTCTTGAGACTGTTGCTTGAAAGATTGGGAAATGGACCTGTCCAGAAAGGGCATGTACTGAACTGGAGTATGGGTTGTCCAGCCAGGAGTATGTACTATGGGTTTGCAGTATATACTTCTCATACATGATAGAGTTTAAGGGGAGATGAGAATGCACCAAGCCATAGAGAGGTGGCTGGTATGGGTGGGAGATTTACCTAAGGACTGCAGGGTATGCAGGAGGATACCTCAGGAGGTGCAGCTTGTGGATGCAGGGGTGCAACGTATATTGTACTGAGGGCTGAGATTGGCTGAGGGTTGAGTATGACTGAGGAGACTGAGTCAAGTTGTGTTTATGACAGTATTTTTTCATAATTTTTAATTTTGGAATAAAAATGTTGATAATGCATATAATCAGGAATGATATCCCACATAACCTTCAAATAATTCATGAGGAACTATATGCTTCCAAAAAATCATAATATAGATGCACAGGATAAGATATCCCTTTTGTTATAATTATTTTATAATCCATATCCCATATTATAGATATATTGTATAAACCTTAATCTTAATCTAATTTGATATTAATCAACACCAATTTAAGTTAAAATTTCTTGAAAAATTTTCCATACAGAGAAACCCAAACTCAAATTGATGGAATAAATGTTGTGGGATTTTTTTAAGAGGAACACATACCACATGTGAATAATTGAAGCCATGAAAAATGGTTTTGAAGGTTAAAACCCTGCAAGGGTATGTGTATAAGATGTTTTTTTATTGATTTATACTTTTTTTGAGACCCTTTAAAAGTCAATTTGATTAATCTTCAAGTCATAATATTGAGAAACCAACTTTCTGGGGTTTATATCAAAGCCTTACAGTGGAAAATGCCACAAATTAGTATTTTTCCCTTGATCCTCAATGGGGATGATTTTATGGGGTTTGACGCCTTGAGGAAAAAGCCAGTCACAGAAGCCTAATCCCTTAATCATCTCTACTTATTCCCCAAAGTTTTTCTGCTCATCTATATTCATGTAAATTAAAAAGTTGAGATTGAAAATCCCCCCCAATGAGCATTAGTCCCCTGATCCTCATGTGGGATGATACAATGTGGTTTTGAGCCCTTGAGGAAAAAACAAGGGAGAGCCTATCACTCCCCTGATGATTCCCTGAGTTCCCTTGGGGCTCCTGTTACCTTAAAATAGGAGATTCTTTAAACCAATATCCCCTTCCTCCCTTATATGTTATTTATTATTGATCAAGTATACAGCAAGAGTTAACAAGCCCACCTACCTCAATCTGAAGAAGAATATTGACTGGTGCCCTTGTCAAAAATGCCCCTGGCGTGAAAGGGGCTTAAGGCACAGGCACTACTACTCATAGAAATAAAGGATGATTCATTGGGATTGCAATGAAGAAGATGGGAGGAGGAGTACAAGTGATGAGAAGATGTAAGGATGGAATGGAGAGGTCCAGGAGGAGGTTGTTGAATAAGGGGTTGTTGAATCCTATAAGATTAACACTGGGAAGGGACAAGGTGATATGAGTTAAGAAGGCTGGGTGAAGGATGTCTTGTGCTGAGATAAAACCTACTGGCATAGTTAATAACCAGTGAGAAGTATTATAATAATTCCTTGGGGGAATTAGTCCAGGAGGTAAGGATAGGCCGTATATGTGAGAGCTGAAAGGAGGCCTTGAGGGATGAGTGGCTGTTATTTCAGGTTAGAGTTCCCACAGTATTACATTTTGACTGATTGGGCTGGAGACTGTAGTTGACTGATTTGGTGATGACCTGTCAGCCTCCTCGATGCCAAGACCCTTGCTATCCTTTAGATACAAGAGGTGATGGAATAAATAATAAATATATTTTCAATAAATGCAGCAAAAATCTTTAAAATATTTGGATAGAGCTATTGCAAGGTTGATTGGTTTGGTTATGATTGGATATTATTAATCAATATTAATAAATTGATTATTAAAGAAATTAATAGAGGGGCCACAATAATATTGGTGATCTTTAAGACTCTCTTCAGGGAATTCACTTTGAAAACATGTAAACCTGGTTAGTTTAGAACCTTTAATTTATATTTGTAAAGGAGATATTTCCCAAAGATAATATATATATAAAATATATGATGGAGTGGAAAGGCTTTGTAACTAAGCTTCCATGACAAAAAAAGGATAATAAAACTCACTGGTATGTTATGGGATCCTTTAGGTACCTGTTTGGGATTAAAAAAAGATCCTATGGGAATATATGTAATATTTTTACATAATCAGTTTCCTTAGTATGTCATAGACATACTGATGTCTTGAATTTCTCACAATTGTATATTTAAATTATTTTAAGATATTTTTCAAACTCTAGTTATCTTATTTTCAAATTTTTTTGTATTTTTTTATTATATTTTATAAAAAATATTTTATTATATTTTATAAGAAATACATAGAAATTTTATTTAAGTATTTTTATATGATTTTATGTATTTCTAGACTATCTACTATCCACAGGGACATTTACTACATATTGAGTATGTCCCTGTCTTATTTGTAGCACTTTTACATGGTACCTTGGCTTCTCAAGCCATCTTTCAGTCTTTCAGTCCATAGTCCTGCAGATGTGTACCTGTCAGATGCCCGGGGCTGCCTCCACAGATTTTCAGGGTACGCGGACAGGGGGGAAGTGCTGCTTCTCAGCTGCATGCGGATTTATTGGTTGCTGCGGCTGCATTCCAGAATTGTGAAAAATCACATTTCCACCCGCAACTCCTCTAAATCACAGAATTCTTGGATTCTGACATAAAATTTACTGTGAAACCTATACATGGGGTTTCATGTGAAATATCAAAAGGGCTAAAATCCCAAGGCTGCATCTCTTTCTAAATTTTCATGATTCATTTAAAAGTAGAAGCAGTGGGAATTTGAGGTGGGTGACAGTGAGTGACCCTACCTTCAATTTTATTTAGAATCATAATTTGGGATAATAATATTATTAATATTATTTCTCCTTTAATAAGTTATTTATTTATTTATGTTATTTTTTTACTATTGCAGCTTGCTCTGCAATAGTATTCAGCTGAAATTCCCCCACTCCAAGATATGGCCATTTCTAACTAAATCTGGAGGTTTGTGAAAAAAAATTAATTCCATATGCATTTCAGTTTATTTTAATGGATCTGTAGTTTCTAAGATGTATTGGTCCATCAGTTATGTTGCTCTCTGGTAACTATTCATATTTGTCTTCAGATTCTCCTTTTTATCCTACTAAGTATAGTCTAAAATCTTTACCTTTCAATCTCTCCTTCTTGTCTCTCAATATCCTGCTTACTTTCCCTTTTTCTTTCACAGGGTCAGGTTCTATTGGGATTATTACTGGAGGGAGGTTGCTACCTTCTCTTGGTTGAAAGTGCTTCACTAATCTAACAGGGAATACTGGTTGCTTTCTTGAAAATTCTGTGCTCAAGGCTACTTCCACAGCCTTCTTGCCATGCATTTCCTTGATAACAAATGGCCCCACAAAAGTTGGTTTCAACTTTCTGCTCCCTTCTAAGTTGTTGAAGTTGGAAGTAGATATCAAGATATGATCCTATCTTAAATTAAGGTTCTTTTTGTGATTTATCCCATCTTTGTTTGTTGTATTCAACTGCTTCTTCTACACATTTTTGAGAATGATCATTTTTCAGATCTATTATTTTCTTAAAGTAAAGAAATGTGGGGCGCATGGTGGCTAATTTTTGGTTCTGGATATTCCTGGGGATTTTTGGAATCCATCCTCTTTCTAATATGTAAGGGGCTTCTTTGGTGGTAGAGTCTTTACTTCTATTATAAGCCATCTCCGGGGCTGTGAGTAAGCTTACCCAGTCATGGAAATATCCATCTGAGTTTTTGTATTCTAGACCAAAGCTACAAAACCTTCTTAACATATCTTCCAGGGTCTGTATCATCCTTCCAGCTAATCCATGAGTCTGGGGATGATATCAGTAGAAAAGGCTAAATTAGTACCCAGTATATCATGTAGATTCCTCCAAAATTCAGAAGTGAATTTGGGATCTCTGTCACTGATTATAATTTTAGGTCTACCTACATCATCTTTAATCCTATTCTGAAATAACAAAGCCACATCCATGGCATTATCTTCTTTGTGGTTAGGTAAAAACTTTTCCTTCTTAGAGTATCTGTCTACTATAACCAGGATAGAATTATAAGATTTTATTCCTCCAGGGGGGAGGCCTGTGAAAAAATCCGTATTAATCATTTTCCACCTAGTCTTGGGTTCAGAGATCTTTTTCAGAAGTCCAAACCATTTTCCAGTGGTTTTATTAGATTTTGGGAAGTCTCACAACTAGCAACATACATAATATTAGTCTCTTTCTAATCTATCCATCAAGCAGTTTGCTTCACCCTTTCCAAGGTCCTTTCAGTGGATAAATGTCCTGATGAAAAGTTTTCATGTCATTCCTGAAGTATATGTTGTATATTTTCTTTTTTTCTCAATTTCAACACACTGGAATGTTGGTGTCTATAGTATAGGAGTCCATCCTAAAAGGTGAACCTTCCTGCTTTGTATGTTTTGACTAGTGAGGCTGGTAGACTATTCACCAGGGATTCTTCTGGGGATTCACATTCCATGATGGTAATCAACAGCTTGAGGTCAGGGGAATAGTTCTCTCTTACTAGATTGAAGAAAGCAGTATCTAGTTCACATAGGTGGATCCCCATAATTGAAGCATCTGATGCAAAAAGATTGATTTGGAAGATAGGGAAGCTAGCCTGGTCTTCAGGGTCATACGTTGGGTTGCTAGGGTCATTAGGCAAAGCATTTCTACTTAAACTGTCTACATTCTGGTGTTTAGCTCCAGCTTTATGCACTAAATTCATCTGGCCTCTATACTGTTGTATAGCAATTTGCCACCTGAGCATATTTCTACAAGGGGTCTTCATGTTCATGAGGTTTCTTAAGCATTGAAGTCCTTAATTACTTGGAAAGTGGTGCCCCTAAGTAATAGTGCAAATTCTTTAGAGATTACACTAGATCCAAGCATTCAATCTGACTAGCTCCATATATTTTCTCAGATTCTTTGATCTGTCTAGATATGAAAAGTACCGTTTTGTCTACAGTTTTGTCTTCTTCTATTCTTTCTTGGTGTAAGGAAGCTCCTAAAACTTTCATACAAGCATCAATTTATAGCTTAAAGGGTTTGGAGTAGTCTGGTTGAATCAGTAGAGGAGTGGATTTCATAGCTATTTTCAATTCTTCAGAGTCTTTTAACCTCTCATGTGTCATTTCAAAGCAAGTGTTATTGTTGCATATTTCATACATAATTTTAGTTATCATGGCAAACTTTGGAATTTATTGTCTGTATTAACTGCAAAAACTGACAGATTATAGCAGTTGTGTTTGATTCTGAGGCATTGGCCTGTTCATTACAGCAGCTATCATATTCTGGTCAGCAGCAAAAGTTAGACCAGAGACTAAATGTCCCAGACATTTCAGTTCTCCATATCCAAATTTGCATTTCTTCATGGATACTTTCAATCCTGCTTTGGAAATAGTCTGGAGGAATGATCTAAATTGATTTTTATGAGTCTCCAAATCATCAGAGTATATAATGACATCATCTATTTAAACCATCATCCACCCTTGTCTGATGTAAGTCCCTAGAACTGTATCCATTGTTATTTGGAAGTTTGATGGGGCATTCTTTAGGCCAAAGGGTATTCTAAGGTACTAATAAATTCCCAAATGGCAGATTATTCTCATAAACATTCTACTTTCAGGGCTTATGGGTATTTGGTTGAACCCTTTAAGCATATCCATAGTAGTTATTTATTTTGCTTTAGACAAGTTTTGCAGAGCATGATCAATCCGGGGGATAGGATAATAGTCTGCTTGAGTATATTTATTCAGCATTCTGAAGTCTCCTACTATCCTTGAATTATCAATATGCCAAACTATGATTACAGGGGTGGTCAAATCCACTTTTTCATTATGTGTTGGGATTACTGCTCTTCCATCTCAAATCCCATGCAGTTCTTCTTAGTTCCTTTATTCTTTTCTCTCTTTTCTTAATCATTTTCTTCTTTCTTCTTCCATATTTTCTATTTTCCTTCATCTCTTCTGATCCCTGTCATTTCCATCATAAGTGTGACACTCATAACTCCTCCCTACTCAGTTGTCCTTACTCATTGTCACACACGCGCGCGCCTTGATTCCAATTCTCAAATGTCCACTAACCATGTCACATTCCTTGTGACATGTCACTGTGTCCACCTGAGGACAGAGCTTGAGACTGGTAGAAGGATTTCCTCTCCTCATCCTTCTACCTATTGTCTCCTCTCTGAATATCCTCAGGTGAGTAATGTTGTTTCTTATGACTTTTCCTCTCTGACTGATTTGTGTGAAATTCATCCTTCTACCTATTGTCTCCTCTCTGAATATCCTCAGCTCAACAGGTTATGAGCCCAGAGACGCTTGACAAACTTAACCACTAAGCAAATCACCTACTTTAGAAGGATCTGGCACAATTGTGTTGAAAGAAAAAATTAGACATGGAAGACGGACACAATGGTCACCCAGTCCTTAAAACCCCTTCCATTCTTCCTCTCAATTCATCTGGATCAGACTTGAACTATCTCAACTGGTCAATGATCCTACAAATCCACTTTTGAGCAACTGGCGTAGGATACCTACTTACTAACAACATTTCCAAACCTAACCCAGAAACATGGACCAAGGATAATTTAGCAATATGCTCAGTCATATCAAGATCAATCAAACCTTCAAATTTCCAATTCATACAAAAGCATGAAGGAAGCGCCATTGGCATGTGGAACGCTCTATGTGATGCACACCACGACAATTCATCCGGTGGACAAATCTACTGGTTAAGAAAACTTCTTCTGAAAAAGCTTAACAATAAGGAAATGACCACCCACCTTTCGGAAATAACCTCCTACGGTGAAAAACTGGCCTCCTTGATTACCACTCAAAACCCTCTCACCGCCAATGACCTCCTATCTACGGCCATCCTACTTTCCCTTCCTGACAACAGGTTACCATGCGTCTCAAGCATGATGAATGAGGAATCAGTCCCATCATCTAAGCTCATCAATGGGCTCAAGCAGGAGCACTTAAGAAGACAAACCAGAAATGAAGATCTCTTAGCTGCAAACATAGCAAAGCAAACGCCTTCAAACTATCTCAATTCATTAATTCAACGAGACAATAATACTCAGAACCCACCAAAAGTCTACTACTGTACCAACTGTAAGACCAAGGGACACTCTTTCTCAAGATTCCCAAGGTCCTGGAAGCTCTTTCTGTCTCCAAAAGAAACAAACAGGGAAACCAAGGCAAACCAACAACCTCAACCAATCACAAAGCAAAAATTGCAAAGGCAGACCAACACACCAAAACTTATGACAAGGACAACTTCTCTGATTTGGAAATTGTTGTCCACGCCGGATATGCTTCATGTAACCTTGCCCAAGCAAATACAAACCAATCTGGAAATGTTGATTTCAACCTTGATTCCGGATGTTTGCTTTCTATGACCCCTCACGCGTTGCAACTTGACTCTCAAAAGTCAAAATCAATCTCCATTCAACTGGCCGACAGATCATCTATCACCTCGATCAAAGAGGGATCCATGTCCCTACCAGTTGGTAAGATTAAGGCACTTCTGGCGCCAAACCTTCATGAACCCCTTATGTTGATCTCAAGCATGTGCGACGCAGGCTATGAAGTCACTTTCACCTCCACAGGATGCAAAATACATCAATGAGAACCATTGGGAAAAGGTACACCAATCACCTTCCAAGGATATTGGAAAGGCAACCTCTATTATCTCCCACATAGATTTGTGAGCCATTGGGAGACAGCCCTTTCAACCTACTCCAACTTTCCTGATGACAGTCTTTTTGGTTACCACTGCAGATTTTCTCATCTTAACTTGAAGTCACTTAGAAAACTACTCAAAACTCTCAAGATCACTCCAAAATCCAACAACAAACTATCCGTCCAACAGTGCCCCACCTGCATCAAATCCAAGATGTAACAAACCCCTTTCCATTCAAGACTAAGCTATAAATCCAACACCCCTGGCGAAATCATACACTCAGATTTATGCAGTTTTGAAGCAAACTCAAGAGAAGGATTTAAGTATTTCATCACTTTTGTCAACAACTGCTCCAAGGCCCTTTTTGCCTATCCTCTATGGTCCAAGTCACATGCTCCCAACTCAATCAAATCATTCATCTTATTATTTGAAGCCCAATATCAGCACCCGGTTCTGTCACTGCGTACCAATAACGGCGGCAAATACGTGAACACCAAACTACAAGAGTTTCTTTCATCCAAGGGTATTTTTCACAAGCCCGGGCCTCCTCACTCTCCTCAGTTGAACGGAGTTGCTGAGCGTTGTGGAAACTATTGGGGGAACTCCCCTTAAGTCGTCCTTGAGTTCTGGAAGTTATTGATCAAAGCGTCTGTAAGGAGATTGGATGCAGCCGTTCAAGAGAGAGATAGAGTGAGAGGGAGGGAGCAATAATAAGATGAATTCCTTCCTTTCCAATCCAATCCAATCCAATGCCATAAAAAGTGATATCCTAGAGTGCAGTCCAGTCCGTAAAGCAAGGTGAAGTGGGGTGAAGTGTTTTTCCCCGTCCTTCCCCTTCCTTCCTTCCCTCTCCTCAGATGCCCCTACAACCCGGAGTTGAGAGAAAAGTATTTAAGTCCTCCCTCTCAACCCTAACCTAAGTACAACCACAAGTAACAAGAAAGAGTGATTAAATGCAACCCTAAGCCGCAGAACCCTAGCCCAACCCTATCCCTCCATCCCTCGCCATTACCCGCGCCCTTCAGTATTAACGTAGCCCGGTTTGTCCGCCCGCGCGCGTCCACCCAACAACCCGTTCCAATATCCGGGGCGTACCCACGTGATCCAATCCGCGCATCTTGCGATGCGCGGTCCGATCCGTGCAAGCTTTCCAATCCGCGCAAGCCTTCCGATCGGCGCAAGCTTTCCAATCCGCGCAAGCCTTCTGATCCGCGAAAGCTTTCCAATCCGCGCAAGCCTTCCAATCCGCGCAAGCCTTCCAATCTGCACAAGCTTTCCGGTCCGCGCGATCCGTCGTCTCCCGTCTCCAGGTGCTGAGCCCAACCCAACCGCTGCTGGGCCTACCTGACTGCTGCTGAGCGCGCCGCCTGCAGCACTTTCCTGACTCGCGTCCATAAAAGAGCACCACATCCCCCCCTCAACTTGAGTTCTGTCCCCAGAGATCTCCCACCATCTCACATTCCGTAGTTTTCCTTTCTTCTTTGTATTTAGCGCCTATACACAAAAAAGACATAGGTTGTGCGCGATTGAGTAGCCTTTGGTCTTGTGAGTCCCTGAGCAAGAATAAGAATCGCGCGCAATATCCGTGCCTTGAAGAGAGAAGATCAGCGCCAGTGAGAAACCGGAAAAGGTGAGAATGAATAGATAAGAAGGAACAAGAGTTTTTTTTTTTTTTTTTTTTTTTGAGCCCACGTCCTGCGTCCCAACTCCAACCTTCCCCCCTGTGCTAGCTCCCCCCCCAACTTTGCCGCTGTCCTCAGCCCACCGCGCCCCACCCATTGCCAGATCCACGGTGCGTTGCCTCAACCAATCCCGCAGGGACCTTGTTTGCAAATTGTTGTCCCGGGCCGCCTAGGTGCACCTCCCGCCGCCCAGACCTTCCTGCATCCTTTGAAATTTGAGCCCATCCGCGCGCAAAACCCAAATAAAAGAGAACACCCCAAGACGTCCTTACAACAACCCGCTGTGGAGGAGGAAAGAGGCTTTGAAACCCTTTCAATCCCAGCTCTCTCCTCCCCCACCCCGTCCACACAACATTCCTCGCCCTTTGCCGTTCTTGCGGCCTTGTTCTCCCCTCCGGAGATTTCTGACCGCTCCCTTCCCGCCAGACCGCGCGTGACCACTTGATCCTTCCGCTCCGCCCCACCATCTGTCCATTCTGCGCCCGTCTCTTCCGCCGCCGCGTGTACCTTCTTTGCAAGATCCGTCCGCCGCTTGCCAATTCCCAAACCGCACGGAGCATCCATTTCCTGTTCCATTTTCCTTGCCCGCTTCCTGTCAGTAGGCCGCACCGGTTCCATCAAGTCCCGCTTCCCCAACACGTTCTTAGCCCCCACTGGGGAAACCAATTCCGCGTTTGAATCCACTGTCCGGTACCTTTTTCCCGTCCGCCAATGGTCGTCGTCCTCCCCATTTGCGCACATGCGGGGCGCAGATGCGCTAGGAGACTGAATACTCTCCAGATAGGCCTCAAGGCCCCTTGCCACCTCTGCAAGTTTGCTATTCCAAGAGATGGTTGCCAGTGGTGGGGCCGGAACATACTCTGCCCTGTAGTACTCCAGTTCCGCGTAGTCCACTTCCGCTTGCAACTGGGTCCCGTTGCGCGCGCCTGCCTTGTAACCCAATTCCGTGGATGGCTTGAGATTGTCCTTCCAAAAGCGAGAACCGCGCCTCCCCCATCTTGCCAGAATGTCCTCCTTCAGTTCCGGCCAATCCAGGTTCAGGTAGCCATCCATCTCCTCCACATCCCGACGCGCTTCCACGTCATTGATGAACAGGACAACATGGCGCGCCTTCTCAAAATCCAAAACGCCTTCAGAGTCCGCGATTGTTTCATACCGCGAGATGAATCCCTCCACTTCTGCAATGTTGAGTTGAATATGCGGATAAATCCATGGGGTAGCGTGGAAGCTGTGGGAGGAGGAAGGAAGAGAAGCGGCTGTTGGTAGCATCCGTGAGTACCTTTGAGAGACTTTGACAAAAGATTGTTCCCGGCCAGACCCCCAGATGTGGAAACTATTGGGGCAACTCCCCTTAAGTTGTCCTTGAGTTCCGGAAGTTATTGATCAAAGCGTCTGTAAGGAGATTGGATGCAGCCGTTCAAGAGAGAGATAGAGTGAGAGGGAGGGAGCAATAATAAGATGAATTCCTTCCTTTCCAATCAAATCCAATCCAATGCCATAAAAAGTGATATCCTAGAGTGCAGTCCAGTCCGTAAAGCAAGGTGAACTGGGGTGAAGTGTTTTTCCCCGTCCTTCCCCTTCCTTCCTTCCCTCTCCTCAGATGCCCCTACAACCCGGAGTTGAGAGCAAAGTATTTAAGTCCTCCCTCTCAACCCTAACCTAAGTACAACCACAAGTAACAAGAAAGAGTGATTAAATACAACCCTAAGCCGCAGAACCCTAGCCCAACCCTATCCCTCCATCCCTCGCCATTACCCGCGCCCTTCAGTATTAACGTAGCCCGGTTTGTCCGCCCGCGCGCGTCCACCCGACAACCCGTTCCAATATCCGGGGCGTACCCACGTGATCCAATCCGCGCGTCTTGCGATGCGCGGTCCGATCCGTGCAAGCTTTCCAATCCGCGCGAGCCTTCCAATCGGTGCAAGCTTTCCAATCCGCGCAAGCCTTCCAATCCGCACAAGCTTTCCGGTCCGCGCAATCCGTCGTCTCCCGTCTCCAGGTGCTGAGCCCAACCCAACCGCTGCTGGGACTACCTGACTGCTGCTGAGCGCGCCGCCTGCAGCACTTTCCTGACTCGCGTCCATAAAAGAGCACCACAGCGTTCTAACCAGACCATCCTTAATCTTATACGATGCTCTCTTTCTTCCTCTCACCTGCCAAAGTTGTACTGGGCTGATGCCCTGCGCCACTCCCTCTTTGCATTCAATTCTTACCCCTGCAAAACATCTCACAGCTTTGTCTTGCCTAATTCCATTCTCCAACACAACAACCTCTCCCCTTCCTATCTTCATCCCTTTGGTTGTCTTGTGTGGTATAAAGTCCCCAAAGCTAACTGCTCCAAACTTGACCCAAAAGGTCGTAAGTTGATTCTCCTGTCTTATCTCTCCAACGGAAATGGTTATTGGCTTCTGGACCTTGAGAACCGTAGAGTCATCAAGTCCAGGGACATCATTTTCAACAACACCACTTTCCCTTACGCCAAATATTGTCAACCCATCCCCGCTGCGACTCCTCCTGATGATCCCATCAAGTTTTCCTGGCTGGCTGATTTCCCAGTCCCCAAATCTCCTCCCCACCCTGGCGCCACACCTTCCCCCACCAGCATCTTTGAACCTGTCCCCCTTCATTCCCCCCCCCCTACTAATCTTCTTACCCCTGTTCTCCCGGCTTCCCCTCTCCTCTCTTCTCCCCCTCCATCCCATGCAGGAATTTCCCCCTTGCCCACTGTTCATTTTCAGCCTGTTCCTTCTGTTCCGCAATCAAGATCAACTTCCTCCTCCGACAGCTTGGTTTTCCCTCCCCCTCTCTCTCCCTCATCCGTTCCATCCACTCCTCACTCCCCTCCCCGTACTCCCTCCCTGTCCCCTCCTCTCCCTCCACATCCTGCTCCGCTTTCTCCAATTGCCCCACCGTCCCCTCCCCTTGTGGCCTCCTCCTTCCCGCCACCAACACCGTCTCTCCCTGCCCCACGGCGCTCCGCCAGAATCTCCTGTGCACCCTCTTGTTTCAGAAACTACTCCCGCTCTGCCTTGATCAAGGACAACATCCTGGCCCCAAAGACCTGGAAACAATTGATGAAGAACCCCCATTGCTCCAGGTGGATACTGTCGGCTCATGAAGAAATCTCTTTGTTGCGCGGTATGAACACCTGGGAACTCATTCCTCCCCCAAAGGGCCAAAAAATTATTCAATGCAAATGGATTTTCAAGGTGAAGCGGAAGGCTGACGGCTCGATCATCAAGCTCAAGGCTTGTCTTGTTGCAATGGGCTTCACCCAAGTCCATGGACTCAATTTTTCCAAAGTTTTTGCTCCAACTCTTCGCCTTGAGACACTCCAACTTCTCCTCAGCCTTCTCCGCCACAAAGGATGGGTTGGCCGTCAAGTTGATTTCAAAATGGCATTTCTCAATGGCCACCTTGATGAACCTGTCTACATGTCTCAATCACCGGGTTTTGAGTGTCCGTTACACCCCTACTGGGTGTGCAAAGTCTCAAGGGCAATCTACGGCCTAAAACAGTTGCCTCGGCAGTGGAATGTTGAACTCAATTCCGCCCTCCTCTCCATTTGCCTCACCAGGTCTTCTTACGACCCCTCTCTATACTTCCAGCTGCGCAGTGGTGTGCTTTTAGGTTCTGTCACGGCCCATGTGGACAATCTTGCAGTCGTGGGAACTCCCAATTTTGTCTCCACATTCATTGCGGACGTTGGAAAGCGCTCCACAATTGGATCTGACAAAGACCTCTCTCTCTTTCTGTCCATTTCCATCCAGCATGACCGCAAGTCTGGAACGGTTTCCATTGGGAAACAGAATTATATCAGCTCTGTTGCTTCCACTTTTCTTCCATCAATCCCCCCTCCCGTCAGCTTGCCCACGACCGCAACCTTCAAGTCTCTGGTGAAGCGTAAGTTAAATATTCTGCCTGCCCCTCCCCAATACGCCCAACTCATCAGCTCACTTCTTTGGATTTCCCAATGCACTTGCCCAGACATTTTGTTTGCTTTGAACAAACTCTCACAGTTTCTTCAAGATGCCTCCATTGACCACTGGAATGCAGCCCTCAGGGTCCTTTGGTATCTTTCCGCTTCCAAAACCATGACACTAACTCTTGGAGGCTCTCACCTCACTCTTGCCGGTTTTGCAGACTTGGACTGGGCTGAGGATTGTGACGGCCGTCGCTCTGTTTTGGGTTATACCTTCTGAGTAGGATCCGGTTCAGTCTCCTGGAGATCCAAGAAACAACTGACAGTTTTGCTTTCAAGCTTGGAGGCGGAGTATAAAGCTTTATCAGACTGTTGCAAGGAGGGACTGTGGCTGCGGAACGTAATGGTTGAACTCTGAATCCGCGACTCCAGTCCAGTTGCGCTCTATGTTGACAACAAAGGCGCCAAGGCCTTGGCGAAGAACCCCAAACACCATTCACGCACAAAGCACATTGACGCGCGGCACCATTTCATCCGAGAATGCGTAGCTCAAGGGTTCTTCACCGTCCATCATGTGGGAACCAAGAAAATGATTGCAGATATGCTAAACAAACCGCTGACTTGAGTCCTCCTCAAAGCTCATCACGCTCTGTTTGGTCTCACCACGGGTGGTTAGCAAGGGGGGATGTTGGGATTACTGCTCTTCCATCTCAAATCCCATGCAGTTCTTCTTAGTTCCTTCATTCTTTTCTGTCTGTTCTTAATTATTTTCTTCTTTCTTCTTCCATATTTTCTATTTTCCTTCATCTCTTCTGATCCCTGTCATTTCCATCATAAGTGTGACACTCATAACTCCTCCCTACTCAGTTGTCCTTACTCATTGTCACACACGGGCGCGCCTTGATTCCAATTCTCAAATGTCCACTAACCATTTCACATTCCTTGTGACATGTCACTGTGTCCACCTGAGGACAGAGCTCAAGACTGGTAGAAGGATTTCCTCTCCTCATCCTTCTACCTATTGTCTCCTCTCTGAATATCCTCAGGTGAGTAATGTTGTTTCTTATGACTTTTCCTCTCTGACTGATTTGTGTGAAATTCATCCTTCTACCTATTGTCTCCTCTCTGAATATCCTCAGCTCAACATTATGCCCTACTTCCCTCAATAATTTCAGGTTTGTCAGTTCTTGAATTTTTTCCTCAAGAGCTACTCTAGATTTGGGACTAGAGGGATAAGCATGTCTTCTTAGGCTAGGGTGATAAGGAAGCTTAATAGTCAAGGTCAAGAAAATTTCATGTCCTTTGATATCACCAATAGGATGAACTCTGTTACAGAAAGCATTTTGGTTCTCAAAACAGACTTTCAATATTTTTGGAATGATAACAGCATGCTCATGAATATGCTCAAATCATCTTTTATTTTCTTTGTTGATTTTTGCATTAATTTTTTTGCCCTCTCTATTCTCTATTTTCCTGTCTGCCATTTTGTTCTCCACTCACGGGTGTCATGTCCCATCTCTTGTAATCCTGTCCCCTGTCTGTCAGCTCTCACCCTCAAAGCCGCCTGTGACAACTTGACAAGCCACTTCAAATGCTTCAATCCAAGCTCACCTCAAGCTTTCTCACCCATAAAGCCAGCTTCCTGACCCAGATCCTGGGGAATTCTCTCCTTGTGCAACCACAAGATTGCACCACTGACCCCAAGTTTCTGAGTCAGGTAAGCTACAATCAGATTCTACTCAAGGCTTCATCTCATCCAATTGACTGATTCACCAAGCTCTCCCCCATCAGCTGATCCTCAACCAAATCGGCCTCACCATCCAACCAAACCGCTACACTATTGAAGGACCATGAGAATTAAAGTTTCCTTCTCTGCTATTGTTTCCTCCGCTACTTTCCTCCTCATCACCAGAATTTGTCTTGTCCTTTTAGGTAACTTACTCAGAGTTTGTTGTTTTCCATTTTATCTGTGTTTTATTCTCAGTTACTCATTAAAAATAACATCCTTTTAGTTTCTTGAATTCATCAGATTTACAGTCCCACGCTCAATTCAAGGACCAGCAGACAATTAACCATGTCAGAGACCAAGGAAAACTCCCAATCCAAACTAAAAATTCCACTTCTGAACAACTCAAACTTTCTGTCCTGGTTTCTTTGAATAAAGAGCTACCTCAGACAAAAAGGCCTTCTAAACCTGGTCCTAGATCCCCCTCCAGTTCCCATCCTTGCTCCACAGAAAAAGAAACTCTTTTAAGCATCAGAAATCATCATCCAGCACTTAGGGGACTGTGCCTTTGACGCAGTTATCAATCCTCAGAATGAAAGCAACCCTCATGTAATCTGGGATGCCATCCTGTCCAGATAG
This sequence comes from Puccinia polysora, assembly GCA_025617555.3. NCBI lineage: Eukaryota > Fungi > Basidiomycota > Pucciniomycetes > Pucciniales > Pucciniaceae > Puccinia > Puccinia polysora. The sequence goes on along the minus strand of CM062638.1, from coordinate 7,631,585 downwards.
GCCTCTCAATCCTTTAATAACCGCCGCAGAATCTGGTTGAACTTCATCTGTTCTCAATACAAAGGAAACCTCAACTCTTACATCAATGAATGTCAGGAGCTGATGAACAAACTATCCGTTGTACGCCTCAAGGTTCCCTCAGACATCCTAAGCTATAAAATTCTGGCCAAACTCCCCAGTTCCTTTTTCCACATGGTCAACAGAGTTATCCTTAATGACAATTTGCTCCTCAATCCAAACGGCATTCTCAAAAAACTCCAAGAAATCACCCACCTGGAATCTTTGCAAAAAATCACCCACAAGGACCCCCCCGCGCTAAATCAGTCCACCTCTCTCCATAAATCCACCCAAAGGAAAAAGCCAAAGCACCCCTTCTCCAAAAATCACCACAACCCTCTTGCTGAACACCCTGAGGACAAGTGTTGGTTTCTCCACCTTCACTCAAGACCTGACTGGAATAAACGTCCTACCACTAACCTCCACGCCACCAATGAAGCAACCAAGACACCGGTAAACAATTCTCCAAACCCCAAATAACATTTCAATTTGCAGATCTACCAGACCCCAAGCCAATGCTTTCCTTGCTCCCCGTTCTAGAATCAGGGGCCAGCCACCACACTTTCAACAATCCCCATTATCTTTTCAATGTCTCCCTGTGAAGATAGATGTAGGAAGAGTTTCCCCAAGAAATTCACTCACCGCATCTCACATTGGCTCAGCAAAATTGATTAACCACTTAGGGGAAGTCATCAAACTGGAAAATGTGCTTCTGATCCCCACAATCAATCAATGCCTCATCTTGCTTACCCAACTCAAGGCCAAAAAGACGGTCTTCTCCTCTGTTGGTTTCTCCGGCTTTGAATTGTGTTGCAACAACTTTCTGTTCATTGGATCCACCTCCAACCATCTTACCAAACTTTGCAGAACCAGATTCTCCACCAAAAATCAACCTTACGTACTTCTCAAGGATTCTTTGTTGGTTTGGCACTCCCGCCTAGTTCATCCTGGTCCCTCTGCTCTCAAAACTCTTTGCTTAATCAATCACTCAGATCCTATGCCATGCAAGATCTGCCAAACCTTCAAAGGCACCACTACCCCTTTAAAACATTGCTTCTAAGCCGTGGCCAAGAATCTGGAGTCTGTGCACCTCAACCTAGTGGGGCAAATGCAAACTACCTCAAATCTTGGCTACAATTACTTCCTCTCTCTAACAGATCAGCTCTCTGGGCACAGGTTGGTGGATCTCCTCAAACACAAGAGCAACACCCACATGGAAATCAAGGATTATGTTGCCCAAGACAAATGCCAAACAGGGAAGGTTGTCAAATGTTTCATCTCCAACAACGGTGGGGAGTTCATCTCCTCCAAACTCAAACAATTCTTCTCAGAGAAAGGAATCATCCAAAACTTTTCCCCCACTTACAGCCCCCAGCAGAATGGTGTTGAGATTTCACGGCAGTGGAGTTTCACCTAATCCGGGGGATTCACTTCTTCTTACACTCAGACCTGCGCAACCTCAATCCCCCGTGGGACTCTGATCCTATTACCAAGACTCACTCATGAAACTTGACTCATCACTTACTCAACGGAGGACTTCATTCAACCTGACTTCACCTCACTCAACCCAGCCCAGATCATCAAAGAATCCTCATTTGACCTGACCTCACCTCTCTCTCAATCTGATCTGCATCATCATAGAATCCTGCTGTTGTCCTCAATCCTCTTGTTTTCCTTTCCTTTATATTTTCTTCCATCTTTTAACTTTCCTCAATCAACTGTTCACTGCCTGAAACCATGCCCGGTGAAACTCATCTCTTTCTCATCTTTCTTTCATCTCAAAAGCTCACTGTGCGTACAATGCTAGCTCGTCCTCCTCAACTCACCCCTCAAACTCCAGAACCTCATAAATAACCAATCCTCGCCACACTCTTGTCTCTGATGAAGACTCTTGCAGTCCTTGTTTCCTGTTTGTATTTCCCAATACTGCGCTTTGTGTTCTTTTCCGCGTGTTCTCATCTATTCTCACTCTGTTCTGTCATCAGCTCTTAGTTCAGCAATCAATTCAAACCAATTTCATTTCTTTAAATGGCCTCACCAAGAGATCCAACCATCTCATCTTGGAAAAGGCTAGATGCCTGCTGAATCAAAGCAATCTGTCCCCAAAATACTGGGACAAAGCCGTTAACACCACTGCTCTTCTTCTGAAAGCTCTCCCCTCCAAATCCTGTGGCAACCATTCTCCCTATCAGCTGTGGCACAATCAAAAAATCAACTACAACTTTCTCAAGCCATTTGGATGCACCGCCTACACTCTGATCCCTAAAGCTGACAGGACATTCAAATTCAAGCCCATATGAAAAAAGGCAATAATTCTTTGGTACGCCAATGACTTCTTGTCATATTGCCTGCTGGATATGGACTCCCTTCAACTTTTTCTGTCTGCCAACGTCACCTTTGACAAATTGTTGTACCCCTCTCCAACTTCCTGCTTGTCAGTCAAGGAAACTGATTTCCTGATTCCTTCTAATCTTCTTCCCACTGTCCCTCCTCCTGAATCAATTCCCCACTCAATCTCATCTTGTCCAACTCACCTTCCCTCTGCTTCTGCTCCTGTTACCCCTGATTGCACCATTCCCGCTCCTATCCACACTTAAAATAAACTTTCCCCTGCTAACATCATCAACAAACCACGCAGGCCTCACTCCAAGGTGGTCTGCCATCTGTATAGTTTATAGTGGACCATTCTTATTTAGATCCTCAGAACATACATGAGGCGCTCCATTCCAAGTACCGCAAGGAATGGATTGAAGCCATGAAAATTGAAGAACTCAACTTAATCAGCGATGACGTTTGGGAGGAATTGGTCCTGCCTTCTGGGAAGCAACCTCTCAAATGCATCTGGGTCTTAAGGACCAAATGTGATGATTAAAACCAAATCACAGAGTTCAAGGCCCAACTTTGCATACAAGGCTTCAACAAAGAGTAAAGCTCCAACTTCTGCTCCACTTTCTCCCCCACTGGCAACAAGACCTCCCTCAGACTCCTCATTGCTCCAGCCGCTTTGAAGAACCTCCAATTCCTCCAAATTGAAGTGAATGCTGCTTTTCTGAACGCCCCACTTTGAGAAGAAATCTAAGTTTCACCCCCAATCAATATCAATGTTGCCAATGGGCAGGTACTTTCTCTAAAGAAGGCCCTATACAGCCTCAAGCAGGCTCCGCTTTCCTGGTACAAAACGCTGTGCAAATGGCTTGGGGAGGTTTTCTTCAACTGGTGCAAGGCGGATCAATGCATTTTTCTGGCACAAGGACACCTTCCTGTACATTCATGTGGACAACATTGTGATCTTCAGCTGTGATCCAGACCGCTTTGTCAAGGAAATCTCATCTTGCTCAAAAATAAAGGACCTTGGTCTGGCCTCCCTACTGCTTGGAATGAATGTTTTTCACCTGGACAACAGCTTCAAAATTCATCATCAATTGTACATTGAGCACATTTGTGCTCAATATCCACTTCCCACCCACAAAACGTTCTCCACAGCTTTCAAGCCAAACGGAAAACTCTTCCCATCCAGTGAAGAAGATCACCAGGATTTCCTCTCATCAGAGGCCAACTACAGGAAAATTATTGGAGAATTGAACCACATCAGCATCTGCACCTGACTTGACATAACCTTGGCCGTGAACTATTGTGCTCAGTTCCTTGTTAGACCCAATCTGTCAGCTTGCTACTATACACAGAGCAACCTTTCATAGCATCACAAAACTAGGAAAAATAAGAATATCTCAATTCACAAAAGAAGGAGTGAGAAATCCAGAAATATTATTAGAGAAATGGATTCCTCACCCAAGATTAGGTAGGGTCACTCACTGACCCCACCCTTGAAATTCAAGTCCTTACATTTTTAAAATAATTAAAAAGAAAAGTACTAAAAATTACAACACCAGTATGGCAACTTTTGGCCATTCTAACATTTCACACGTGTTGTCACGTATATGGTTTACACCTAAAATTCACTCAGAATTGAGGTGTTGTGTATATTTTAGGAGTTACACGCGGAAATGTGTTATGTCACAATTCCCACGCGCAGCCCCGCATCATTACATACCCCTATGTACTCATAGTAGCAGTTTCCCGCGTACTAGAGACCCGCGCGCAGCTAATTCTGCCACACATGCAGCGGATCCCACCCCGCGCGCATCTGAACTGACTGATCCCCGCGTCTGGATCCGTTGTGACTAATCTGAAAACCAGGTACCTCTCAAAAGAGCTACAACCTAATTAGGGTTGCCTGGCATATGTAACAAGTTGACATATGCATTATTTATAATCTAAAAAGATCAAAACTTAATTAAAATGAATAAAAATTAAGTTTAGAACATTTTTTAATAATAAATTAAATATCAAGGATTACCACGTAAATCATTGACTCTGATCTTTGAAGACCACAAAACACTACAAGGAGTGTTCATAAAAATTATAAAAAAATATCTACATGATAAGCAGATGATGAAAAAACAGTAAAAGTCCACATCTGATCACTTTAAAGAAATAATAATAGTACTAATGAAGGATGAGTTCAGAATGATCAAATTTACGCCATAATAGATTAACAGATCCTGCGGCTAAAATAGTACAGAAATCCAGCAGATCTAAGGTAAGCTGATTAACAGCACCAAGTGGACGTGCGTATCCTGCTCTGACTGGCTTTCCAGCCTCAGCCCATGGGAAGAACTCTCATGCGCCCTGAGAAGCTCAAAATCACCCCAAAAAGGTATTTATACAAACCTCTTTGGATCCATTATTCCATCATCAGTTTACCAGGAATTATTATTATCAATCAGACACCATTTCATTGTTAGTCAAATGCTTATGAAGAATCTAAGCAAGTGATTTATGAAAAAGTCTGTAGTATTATTATTTATTTCTTAAAAACAATCAACCCTTGAAGTTAGTCATGCAATTCACCCCATCTGCTCTGAAACCCTTCCTATTATTGGAGGATTTTTGTAGTAAAGTTCTCAGAGTGAGTGTTTTCCTTCCTGTCTAGGCCATTGTGCTGTTATGCCTGGCCATTAGTGGAATAAGCCCTTTCTAAGGCACCCATCTTCATTCCAAGGTTCTTAAACTGCCTAAGGAGGCCCCTTGAAGAGAGGTTGCTTTGTCTGTAAAGACCCCCAGTAGTATAATACTGTGGCCCCTCTTTTAAATACATATTGAAAACCTTTTATTACCAAACCAATTAAAACTTGCAACTGCTCTTATTATATTATTTATTTGAGCCTCTAAGCGTTTATTTTTGGAATAATAATTATTATTATTATTCCAGTATTTTTATCACTCTCTGTAGCTAAATGACTGCAAGGTTCCTGGTATCAGAGAGCTGACACAATCTCCACCATTACCAGGCGGCGCTACAGGTTCTAAACCATCTCCAACACTTCAGCTACGTGGTTCTTATTTTCTCCTCAATTGCTACCTCCAACAACAGGGTTGCTCACATGGATGCTGACTGGGCTACATGCCCCAGCATGCGCCGCTCAATAACAGGCATGGCAATCCAGTGGCTGGGCAGCATGGTGCTCTGGAGGTGCAAGAAGAAACCAACGCTATCCCTCTCAACCACCAAGGCTGAATATAAGGCTCTTGGGGACGCTTTGAAAGACATCAAGTGGAAAAATCCTTTCTCCTGGACATTGCCCCCGGATAGGCTGGAAAGATGACCACAGTATTTGAAGACAACAAAGGCGCTATCAAGCTGGCACTCAACCAGGTGAACCATGCCAGCTTCCATACCAAGTACATGGAACTCCAATTTCACTTCATTCAAAGTGAAATACTCAAGCAGGAAATCAAACTCCAGAAGGTCTTGTCAAAGAAAAAACTTGCCAACTTCTTGACCAAACTGGTATCTTAAATGGTGCTGCAGCAAGCGCTGCTAAGGCTCAAAGTTAAAGCCTGATTTGAAAAAGGGCAGATTTTGGAATAATAACAGCCTGCTCATGAATATGCTCAAATTATCTTTTCTTTTTTCATTCCTTTTTTTTGCGCTCTCTATTTTCTATTTTCCATTTTCTATTTTCCTGTCTGCCATTTTTTTCTCTACTCAAGGGTGTCATTTCCCGTCTCTTTTCATCCTGTCCCCTATCTGTCAGCTCTCACCCTCAAAGCCACCTGCAAAAACTCAACAATTTTCTGCAAATGCTTCAATCCAAGCTCACCTCAAGCTTTCTCACCCACAAAGCCAGCTGCCTGACCCGGATCCTGGGGAATGCTCTCCTTGTGCAACCACAAGATTGTACCACTGACCCCAGGTTTCTGATTCAGGTAAGCTACAATCAGATTCTACTCAAGGCATCATCTCATCCAATTGACTGATTCACCAAGCTCTCCCCCATCAGCTGTTACTCAACCCAATCCGCCTCACCATCCAACCAAACCCGCTACCCTATTAAAGGACCATGAGAATTAAAGTTTCCTTCTCTTCTATTGTTTCCTCCGCTACTTTCCTCCTCATCACCAGCGTTTGTCTTGTCCTTTTAGGTAACTTACTCAGATATTTTTGTTTTCCATTTTATCTGTGTTTTCTTCTCAGTTACTCATTACCAATAACATCCTTTTAGTTTCTTGAATTCATCAAATATATTTTTTTTCTGTTCCTCAAAAAGTTTCTCATTAAGTGCAGCTTGAGAGAAGTATTCTTGGTTGAAATCTTCTAAGTGTTTTTGATAATTAGAAGAGGGGAAATTAGTTTGGATAGTGCATATCTTAAAATTCTTTTCCCAGTTACCTCCTATAGTGAAGTAACTACCTTTACTTTGGAACACATCTATTCCATGTAGGCATAAAGCATCATTTCCTCTTATCAGGTAGTCACATTGTCTGTTGAGAAACACTACAAATTCCACTTGAATCCTCAGAGATCCTTTATTATGGGGGAGAATTATGGGAGAAGTCCATACTCCAATAGCATTCATAGTGGAGTTGCAAGAGATAAACTTGGCTTTTGGGACTGGCAACAGGTGATCTTTCCAGTTGGGATCCAATTTGTTTGAGAAATCAGTGCAAACACATGAATAAAAAGACCCACTGTCAACTAATAACCTTATGGGCTTGTTTTTATACAGTCCTGTTGCATAAAAATTCTGAACAGTAGTATAACTCTTACCACTCATAGGTTTAACTGTTAGTGGTTTAATTTCAGTGACATTTCTAGGAATTATGGAAGAGTCCCATTGTTGGGGAAAACTAGACTGACCATGGATATTATTGATTTCTATAGAAGTGCCTATATCTCCTTCTAATACATTGATAGGGTTTTTCATGATTAATTCACACTCTGATAGTTAGCCTTTGGTGTCAGCTGTTTCTTCATAGTTCTGGTTCCCTTCACTCTCAGGTTCTCCTTCCATAACTTCTATTTTTCTCTTTGGAAATGGGCAGTCTTGTCTCATGTGCTCATTTTTTTTATAGTTAAAACAATTTCCAGGTATTCTTTCCTTATCCTTGTCCTCATTAGATTTCTTGTTATCAGGGAGATTCATCTGAGGAGGTTGTTCCCAGATTTTGTTAGTGTTGGAATAGCTGGTCTTCTGATCCAGGTCCCGTGGTGCATGAGCAATTCAATTACCTTTGACATGTCTCATCTAACCATGGAACCCAGAGTCTTCCCTCCTCAACTCTCAACCAAAAATAACCCAGCTGCAACTACTCACTCCTTGATCCATACCAAACAACATCAGCTCCAAATTCACCAACTCACTCCCATTTCTTTTTTTTTCTTTTTCTTTCATTCTCCTTCTTCTTCTCCTTCCTTGTTCTCTATTTCAACCTCAACAAATGACCAACCAGATCATATGACCAACCAGCTCATCCAACCTCAACTCCTTCAAACTATCAATCATTGAATCACTGACGCAAAGCTCAATACTATCAACTGGCAATGAACTCTCCTGTTTGGTAAGAAGGAATAAGAAATCTTAGTCTCAAGATGTGCCTTAGGTTCTGATCTCCTCTTTGTGTTGATTTCTGTCATGAAGATCTTAACTCTTTAGCCAACTCGTCTCCTCAGTCCTCTACTAGTCTGTCATACTGTTCCTGCATACAGTATTGTCTTTTTCTTAAAGTTTATTATTATATATTATTATAAAGTAATTTCAACACAATTAACAGTCAAAATTCTAGCGGAACAAATTGTCCTCTATCCTCAAAGAACCAGGCACTACTATGGACTCTATAAATCCTACCATCCTGAAAACAACCATCAAAGCTATTCCCCTTTTGACTGAGGAGAACTTCACTATTTGGAGAACTAGAATTATTCTCTACTGAACTTGGCTAAACTAAAGGAAGCTATAACGGCCGGCAATCCTCTTGATAATGATTACAACTCAATTCTCACGTCCATTATCATCTCAAAACTCTCATTGGCTTTTCATTCCAATATCATCACTCCCAACAATGAAGAAAACGCTGTGCTTATTTGGAAGGCCCTACTTAAGCACTTTATGTCATCTCAACCTGCCAATTGCACTTGTATTTACAGCAGCTTCTCCTCTATCACCTTTGAAGAGTCAAACATTCAGCAATTCATAACCGAAGTCAAAACTGGAGTCAACTGCCTTCTATAAATTGGTATTCTTATTCCCACGGACATCCTTGCGTATATGATCTTAGATAAGCTTCCTTCCTCCATGTTGAACGTCAAGCAGCAGATTACTCACTCACAAGCCAAATCAGAAGTTACTCCAGATGCTGTACTTGATCATCTCTGAATCCACATGAATGAACTGAAGATGAACGGCAACTCTTCCGGATCCACTGTCTCCTTATATACAGAGGCGTCCGGCAAATCCAAAGCACGTATGCACAACACTCTGGCTAATCACCCCAAACATAAGTGCTGGATGCTATATCCCCACTTGAGACCAAAAAATCCTCCTAAAAACAATCAACAAGTTAGCCTTCTCTCATTGTTCAACAGTCTAGGAGAAAATTTCTTTGTTATTGACTCCAGCTCCTTCTGTCAAATGATAGCTGATAAAGCCCTATTTGCTGAACTAGACAACCAATACCAAGGAGTGGTCAAGACCAGCAATAAGGCCAATACCTGGGATATTAGCGGATATGGGACTGTCAGACTAGAAGCGGTGTGGTGCACTTTTATGGACGCGAGTCAGGAAAGGGCTGCAGGCGGCGCGATCAGCAATGGGAAGGGCCTTGTCGCAGCTAGCCGCGCTGCGGGCTCAGCAGCAGTCAGGTAGGCCCAGAAGCGGTTGGGTTGGGCTCTGCACCTGGAGACGGGAGACAACAGATCGCGCGGACCAGAAAGCTTGCGCGGATCGGAAAGCTTGCGCAGATCGGAAGGCTTGCGCGGATCGGAAAGCTTGCGCGGATCGGAAGGCTTGCGCGGATTGGAAAGCTTGCGCGGATTGGAAGGCTTGCGCGGATCAGAAGGCTTGCGCGGATCAGAAGGCTTGCGCGGATCAGAAGGCTTGCGCGGATTGGAAAGCTTGCGCGGATCAGAAGGCTTGCGTGGATTGGAAAGCTTGCTTGGGTCGGAAGGCTTGCGTGGATTGGAAAGCTTGCGCGGATCGGAAGGCTCGCGCGGACCAGGCAGACCGTGCATTGCAAGACGCGCGGATTGGGTCACGCAGGTACGCGGATACCTGGAACGGGTTGATGGGCGGACGGGCGCGGGCAGGCAAGCTGGGCGTACGTTGATATTGAGGGGCATGGGTATGGGGCAAGGGATGGAGGGGTAGGATTGGGCTAGGGTTCTGTCCTTAGGGGTTGTATTTCATCATTCTTGCTTACTTGTGGTTGTACTTAGGTTAGGGTTGAGAGGGAGGACTTAAATACTTTGCTCTCAACTCTGGGTTGTAGAGTGGAAAAGCACTTCACTTCACTTCACTTCACTTCACGGACTGGACTGCACTCTAGGATATCACTTTTTATGGCATCGGATTGGATTGGATTGGAAAGGAAGGAATTCATCTTATTATTTCTCTCTCTCTCTCCCTCTCTCTCTCTTGAACGGCTGCATCCAATCTCCTTACAGACGCTTTGATCAATAACTTCCGGAACTTGAGGACGACTTCTGGGGTGTTGCTCCCTAAAGTTTCCACATCTGGGGGTCTGGCCGGGAAAAATCTTTTGTCAAAGTCTCTCGAAGGTACTCACGAATGCTACCAACAGCCGCTTCTCTTCCTTCCACCTCCAATGGCTTCCGCGCTACTCCATGGATTTACCCGCATATTCGACTCAACATTGCGGAGGTGGAGCGATTCATCTCACGTTATGAAACAATCGCGGACTCTGAAGGCGTTTTGGATTTTGAGAAGGTGCGCCATGTTGTCCTGTTCATCAAGGACGCTGAAGCGCGTCGGGAAGTGGAGGAGATGGGAGGATACCTGAACCTGGATTGGCCAGAACTGAAGGAGGACATGCTGGCAAGATGGGGGAGGCACGGTTCTTTCTTTCGGAAGGACAATCTCAAGCCATCCGCGGAATTGGGTTACAAGGCAGGCGCGCGCGACGGGACCCGGTTGCAAGCGGAAGTGGACTACGCGGAACTGGAGTACTACAGAGCAGAGTATGTTCCGGCCCCACCACCGGCAACCATCTCTTGGGCTAGCAAACTTGCAGAGGTGGCAAGGGGCCTTGAGGCCTATCTGGAGAGTATTCAGTCTCCCAGCGCATCTGCGCCCCGCATGTGCGCAAATGGGGAGGACGACGACCATTGGCAGATGGGAAAAAGGGACCAGAAAGTGGATTCAAACGTGGAATTGGTTTCCCCAGTGGGGGCTAAGAATGTGTTGGGGAAGCGGGACTCGATGGAACCGGTGCGGCCTACTGACAGGAAGCGGGCAAGGACAACGGAACGGGAAATGGATGCTCCGTGCGGACTGGGAATTGGCAAGCGGCGGACGGATCTTGCAAAGAAGGTACACGCGGCGGCGGAAGAGACGGACCACACGTTGAAGAATCACGACCCGAGCTGGACCTCTTTGGTGGCAGGGAGCGCGCATTTGGAAAGGGTAGTGGCAGCAATGGAAAGGACGGGCGCGGAATGGACAGACGGTGGGGCGGAGCAGAAGGGTCAAGTGGTCACGCGCGGTCTGACGAGCAGGGAGCGGTCAGAAATCTCCGGAGGGGAGAACAAGGCTGCAAGAAGGGCAAAGGGCAAAGGATGTTGTGTTGACGGGGTGGGGAAGAAGAGAGCTGGGATTGAAAGGGTTTCAAAGCCTCTTTCCTCCTCCACGGCGGGTTGTTGTAAAGACGTCTGGGGGTGTTCGCTTTTTTTTGGGTTTTGCGCGCGGATGGGCTCAAATTTCAAAGGATGCAGGAGGGTCTTGGCGGCAGGAGGTGCACCTAGGCGGTCTGGGACAACAATTTGCAAACAAGGTCCCTGCGGGATTGGTTGAGGCAACGCTCCGCGGATCTGGCAATGGGTGGGGCGCAGTTGGCTGAGGACAGCGGCAAAGTTGGGGGGGAGCTAGCGCGGGGTGGAAGGTTGGAGTTGGGACGCAGGACGCAAGCTCAAAAAAAAAAAAAAAAAAAAAAAAAAAAAAAAAAAAAAAAAGTTTCCACATCTGGGGGTCTGGCCGGGAAAGATCTTTCGTCAAAGTCTCTCAAAGGTACTCAAGGATGCTACCAACAGCCGCTTCTCTTCCTTCCTCCTCCCACGGCTTCCGCGCTACCCCATGGATTTACCCGCATATTCGACTCAACATTGCGGAAGTGGAGCAATTCATCTCGCGGTATGAAACAATCGCGGACTCTGAAGGCGTTTCGGATTTTGAGAAGGCGCGCCACGTTTTCCTGTTCATCAAGGTAGTGGAAGCGCGTCGGGATGTGGAGGAGATTGATGGCTACCTGAACCTGGATTGGCTGGAACTGAAGGAGGACATGCTGGCAAGATGGGGGAGGCGCAGTTCTCGCTTTCGGAAGGACGATCTCAAGCCATCCGCAGAATTGGGCTACAAGGCAGGCGCGCGCGACGGGACCCGGTTGCAAGCGGAAGTGGACTACGCGGAACTGGAGTACTACAGGGCAGAGTATGTTCCGGCCCCACCACCGGCAACCATCTCTTGGGCTAGAAAACTTGCAGAGGTGGCAAGGGGCCTTGAGGCCTATCTGGAGAGTATTCAGTCTCCCAGCGCATCTGCGCCCCGCATGTGCGCAAATGGGGAGGACGACAACCATTGGCGGACGGGAAAAAGGGACCAGAAAGTGGATTCAAACGCGGAATTGGTTTCCCCAGTGGGGGCTAAGAACGTGTTGGGGAAGCGGGACTCGATGGAACCGGTGCGGCCTACTGACAGGAAGCGGGCAAGGACAACGGAACGGGAAATGGATGCTCCGTGCGGACTGGGAATTGGCAAGCGGCGGACGGATCTTGCAAAGAAGGTACACGCGGCGGCGGAAGAGACGGACCACACGTTGAAGAATCACGACCCGAGCTGGACCTCTTTGGTGGCAGGGAGCGCGCATTTGGAAAGGGTAGTGGCAGCAATGGAAAGGACGGGCGCGGAATGGACAGACGGTGGGGCGGAGTGGAAGGGCCAAGTGGTCACGCGCGGTCTGGCGAGCAGGGAGCGGTCAGAAATCTCTGGAGGGGAGAACAAGGCTGCAAGAAGGGCAAAGGGCAAAGGATTTTGTGTGGACGGGGTGGGGAAGAAGAGAGCTGGGATTGAAAGGGTTTCAAAGCCTCTTTCCTCCTCCACGGCGGGTTGTTGTAAGGACGTCTGGGGGTGTTCGCTTTTGTTTGGGCTTTGCGCGCGGATGGGCTCAAATTTCAAAGGATGCAGGAGGGTCTTGGCGGCGGGAGGTGCACCTAGGCGGTCTGGGACAACAATTTGCAAACAAGGTCCCTGCGGGATTGGTTGAGGTAACGCTCCGCAGATCTGGCGATGGGTGGGGCGCGTTCGGCTGAGGACAGTGGCAAAGTTGGGGGGGAGCTAGCGCGGGGTGGAAGGTTGGAGTTGGGACGCAGGACGCGGGCTCAAAAAAAAAAAAAAAAAAAAAAAAATCTCCTGTTCCTTCTTATCTATTCATTCTTCCTTTTCTGTCTACCCCTGTACTCTTGTGGATACTCTCACTGGCGCGGATTTCTCACCTTCAGACTCTCACTGGCGCGGATTTCTCACCTTTTCCGACTTCTCACTGGCGCTGATCTTCACTCTCCAAGGCGCTAAATACAAAGGAGAAAGGATAACTACGGAAGGTGAGATGGTGGGAGATCTCTGGGGACAGAACTCAAGTTGGGGGGGGATGTGGTGCTCTTTTATGGACGCGAGTCAGGAAAGGGCTGCAGGCGGCGCGCTCAGCAATGGGAAGGGCCTTGTCGCAGCTAGCCGCGCTGCGGGCTCAGCAGCAGTCAGGTAGGCCCAGAAGCGGTTGGGTTGGGCTCTGCACCTGGAGACGGGAGACGACAGATCGCGCGGACCAGAAAGCTTGCGCGGATCGGAAAGCTTGCGCAGATCGGAAGGCTTGCGCGGATCGGAAAGCTTGCGCGGATCGGAAGGCTTGCGCGGATCGGAAAGCTTGCGTAGATTGGAAGGCTTGCCCGGATCAGAAGGCTTGCGCGGATTGGAAAGCTTGCGCGGATCAGAAGGCTTGCGTGGATTGGAAAGCTTGCTTGGGTCGGAAGGCTTGTGTGGATTGGAAAGCTTGCGCGGATTGGAAAGCTTGCGCGGATCAGAAGGCTTGCGTGGATTGGAAAGCTTGCTTGGGTTGGAAGGCTTGCGTGGATTGGAAAGCTTGCGTGGATCGGACGGCTCGCGCGGACCAGGCGGACCGCGCATTGCAAGACGCGCGGATTGGGTCACGCGGGTACGCGGATACCTGGAACGGGTTGATGGGCGGACAGGCGCGGGCAGGCAAGCTGGGCGTACGTTGATATTGAGGGGCATGGGTATGGGGCAAGGGATGGAGGGGTAGGATTGGGCTAGGGTTCTGTCCTTAGGGGTTGTATTTCATCATTCTTGCTTACTTGTGGTTGTACTTAGGTTAGGGTTGAGAGGGAGGACTTAAATACTTTGCTCTCAACTCTGGGTTGTAGAGTGGAAAAGCACTTCACTTCACTTCACTTCACTTCACTTCACGGACTGGACTGCACTCTAGGATATCACTTTTTATGGCATCGGATTGGATTGGATTGGAAAGGAAGGAATTCATCTTATTATTTCTCTCTCTCTCTCCCTCTCTCTCTCTTGAACGGCTGCATCCAATCTCCTTACAGACGCTTTGATCAATAACTTCCGGAACTTGAGGACGACTTCTGGGGTGTTGCTTCCTAAAGTTTCCACAGCGGGAAATAATGAAATTGTACTCACCGACGTGCTTTATGTACCCCACTTGTCTACTTATCTGCTATCCTTTTGACTGATACTGGAGGGATTTCATGTTGACTTTTACTCTGACTCCTTCAGTCTTTTCAAAAGCAATGAACTTATGATCCAAGGCTGCTACCACAATAAAGTTCCCTGTCTGCGGCTCCTGCCATTTTTGCCCTCCTCATTACTCTCCTCTGCTGAGTTAATCCATAAGTCCATGGGTCAGATCAGCTATCACCAACTGAGACATAAACTGAACTTGCCTATCTCCAAGGAAAACCAATGCGTGGCCTGTTCTCTATCCAAGATCACCAAAGCCTCCTTCAAAAACCAATCCTCCCAAGCTACCCGTATGTTTGAGGAAATTCATTTGGACATTATTGGTCCTCTCTCTCCTTCATCCAGTGGGCACAAGTACATTATTACTGTGGTGGACTCCTTTTCAAGATAATGCGCTGCCATTCCCATTTCATCCAAGGATGGTATTCCATTGGTGCTTATTTACAGCTTAATTCTTGAAGCAAAACATCTAGGATACTACCCTTCTTTTCTACACTCAGATCATGGAATGGAATTCACAAACTCCACGCTATCTGGATTCTGCAAGAATAACCTCATTAAACAGCAGTTTGCAGACCCACATACACCTCAACAGAATGGCCTTGCCAAGCAATTTAATTGCACCATTCTTGAATCCGTTATAACAATTCTGTACAACTCTGACCTGCCTTGGTACCTATGGCACAAAATTCTTCAATCTTCCACACTCACCCTCAATCAAATTCCTTCTCACCAATCCAAGAAGATTCCCTACAAAATGTTCAAACTGCATTCTCTTCTCCTCTCCTACTTCAAACCAATTGGCAACCCTGTCTCTTTCTTGACACAGCCAAAACCCACCGGAAATAAATTAGATATTCCCGGAGAACCTGGTTGATTAATTGGCTACAATCCTGAGCTGCTATCCTACCGCATTCTCTCCTCCTCTGGAAAGATTGTCATCACCAAGGGTGTCACCTTCCTATCTTTCCCCTCCAGATCACCCTCCACCCACTCTCCCTCTTCCTAAAATGAGCTAACACCCACCAATGTCAGCACTCCCAGACCTGTTCAAGAGAACTCACCACTCAAACTCTCAAAAGACATCACAACTGAGTCTCCAGAACCTTCCAAAACAATTGGCAACACCCCTTCCAACATCCTGTCAGAAGAAGACTTGGCCTCAGATTTGAATGTAGAAGCAGCACTCATTCTGTCAGGCAGAACTCTTCAAGAAAGAACCTCTGCCGTCAAACCCAATAATTACAGCTACCTGTTGCACAGCAACTCATCACCTAAAATAACAGAAGCTAAACAAGTGGAACTTCAAAACATTGAAGATCAAAATGTTTGGGAAGATGTTGAGTTTATTCCCAACAGATATCTTAAGACCACCTGGGCTGTAAGAGATCAACCAGATACACTGTCCTTGCCAGCTAAAACAAAGGCTCGCCTCTGCATACAAGGTTTCCTGCAGATTCTGGGTCTGGACTTCTCTGAAACTTATGCCCCTACGGGCAAATTTCTGTCTCTTCTTCTTCTTCTCATTTTTACTCTTGATTGTTCCTTACCCATTAAAAAATTTGATGTTAAAAGTGCCTTTCTCTACGCTCCCGTAAAAAAAACTCTCTTCATTAAAACTCCTTCTGAATCCTCTTGGAAAAGTCCCTTCCTCAAATTAAAAAAGTCCCTCTATGGACTTCGGCAAGCACCACTCAACTGGCACAATACCCTAACTACCTGGTTAAAGTCTCTGGGATTCTTTTGATCCGACTCCGATGCCTGCCTATTCATTCACACCAATGGCAAGACATTCCTATTCTTTCACGTGGACAACCTCATAGTAGCGGGTGACGTGGAAAACTTTAAAAAACACTTCCTTTCACAGTATCCTGATTCATCTGCTCAAGTTCCTGATACCCTTTTGGGGATGAATATTAGTGTTGAAAACCAATTTTGTTCTCTGTCCCAGCCTTCTCTGATAAGCAAAGGAATGGAACTTCTCAAACTAACCAAATTTTGCCCTGTCAACACTCCCTTAACCCCTGGCATCAAACTTATGCCCAACTCCAAGGAAGACTCTTGCGTGTTCAAGGCTCTTGGGTAAAACTAGAAAATGTTTACTGGCCTGTTGAACTATCTGTACTTCAGAACCCGTCCCAATATCTCAGCAGCTGTCTCAATACTATCTAGATTTAACTCCAATCCAGGTCTGAGTCACTGGAAGGAAGTTTTCCATTGCTGGAAATATCTGAAAGGGTCATCACACCTTGCACTTATACTCAAGCCATCAGCATTGAATGGCAACAACATCAGCTATTACACTGATGCTACCTGGGGAGATGATCTATTGGATTGCACACATCACAAATTGGATGGATATCCTTCTGGAAAAACTTTCCTGTGTCATGGATAAGTAAAAAGAAAAATAACATTTCCATGTCCTCCACAGAATCCAAACTGAGTGCGCTAGCGGACGGTGTTCAAGAAAATCAATGGGTCACTTCTCTGATTCAAGAACTCTGGCAAACCAATCCAAATCCAACTCTTTTTCATATTGATAATAAAGGTCTCCTAGAAAACATTAAAAACATAGGATCAAACGCAAAAACCAAACATCTTGACATCAAAGTAAAATACATCCAACAATTATATGAAGAAAAAAAATTTTCATTTGAGTCATTTCCTCCTCTGAAATGGTAGCCAATGCTCTGTCAAAAAGTTGCTCAGCTGGATCTCTAGAATTTCTCAGAAAAAACTTCCTCCGATGATCATCAGTTCTCCTTCTCACCAAACATCCTGGGGTGTTGGAATAGCTGGTTTTCTGATCCAGGTCCCGCGGTGTATGAGAAATTCATGATAAATTCCTTTTAATGTTTTACTTCAGAAGTAACAAACTAAAACCAGTTCTGAAGAAGAAAACAGATTAGAAATGTCTAATGAATATTTTATAAGAACAGCGTAAAACTTATATCCTACCCAGGCTTTCTCATCAAATGACTGAGACAATAAGACAGAGTAGATGACAACTTTGAAAAGCTATTTCCTCCAGAGTTGTATGACGCTATGTAATAGAAAGGAATAGATAAGGATTCAGATTATAATTAATCTTGGGCTGGGTTGTGTTGTACCAAATTATAATTACCAAATTACAATTTCCTTGAAGGTCCCTTGAGAATCAAATCTTGATGCAAAGATGGAGAGCCTGAGGCGTCAAGACAAAATCTTTACGCAGAGATCAAGAGCCTAATGGGTTGAGAATAAATCTTGACAATTGGATGAGGGGTGGATCAGCTTCAGATCAGGTTGCACCCCCTGGATAAAATTGACTTGTCCTCTTTCTTGGTAGGTCTTCATGCATATTCAATTACAAAAAAGGGTGCCAGTGATTGGATAGCACGCACAGAGAAAAATATACTGCGGCGCGCGGGTGAACTGTATAGAAGCGCGCAGTGCAAGAGAGAAAAAAAGAACACACAGAATAAAGAAAAAGAATAAAATAAAAATATAAAGATAGAATAAAATAAAGAATAAAGATATAAAGATAAAATATAAAATATAAACATAAATTAAATTAAAAATGAATGGATGAAGGAGATTGTTCTATCTCAACACCTCCCCATAATTTGGTGAAAAACTACACTGTCAGACTCCTCAATATGAGTAAATCATTTGCCTGTCTGTTTGAAGCCTTTGTTAGAGAGTCGGCGACCATGCTGTTCGTGCATATCAGCTTGACATAAATATTCTTGGCATTGTATTCGTCACGCAGCCATTTGACTTTCATTTCAATGTACTTAGTCTTTGATTTTGAACCAAAGTTTTGAATCTTATCAATCAGACCCTTGTTATCCACCATAAACTCCATCCTCTCAAGTTGTTTCTCTTTTCAAAGATCCTCAACGATTGATTTGATCCATATAGATTCTTGCGCTCCATTCACGAGCGCATTCAATTCCACCTCAGTGGAGGAAAATGTCACATTTGATTGCTTCCGACTCTTCCAGGAGACTGGTGAATTTTTCCAGAACGTGATGTACCCCGTTTGAGATTTTCTCAAGTGAGGATCGTCCGCCCAAGTAGAATTGGTGTAGAAAGTTAAGCAGTCCTTTGCACTGGCGTCTGGTTGTAAGAGAAGAGACAACTCTTTTGTTCCTGCCAAATACTTCCAAACATGAAGTACTTGTTTCCAGTGAGTTAGCCCGGGGTTTTGATTGAACCAGGAGAGAATAGACACTGCGGCCGCAAGATTGGGTCTGGTCCTACAAGAGAGATAATTCAATAAACCGGTATATTTTGGATAGTTAATTCCCAGTTTGGGGAACTCTACTTGATCCTGTTGAGAGGCCGGAAGCAGTTGAACTCCCAGAGTGAGGGGTGTTTGAACCGGCTTGGTTGATAGCAAATTGAGCTCAGAGAGTCCGTGGCTAATCAACTTACTCTGATTGAGCGTAATTTGATTCTTGCCCTTCTGGAAATCCATTCGCAGTATTGTGTTGGGATCATGTGCACTTGATCTAGGAAATCTCTCTAAAAAAAAGCCCTCAAACCAATCTGTTTCTCCGGAAACAATCAGATTGTCTACATGAAAGAACAAGGATGAACGTCTAGCTTTGTGAAGATATAGGCAGGGATCCTCTGTAGATTGCTTATATCCTACCTCCTCAAGCCATCCGGTTAATGTTTTATACCAATTTGCAGGTGCTTGACGGAGTCTGTAGAGAGATTTCTTGAGTTTTAGGAATTTAGATGATCGAGAGCTTTCTTTTGGTCTTAAAATATAAACATCTTCTTCTAAAGGAGAAAACAGAAATGCAGCCTTCACGTCAAATTGACGCAGAGGCAAACGGAGATCCAAAGCACTCAACAGAAGCAGGATCAGCGTGGTGAACTTCCTATTTGGTGCATAGGTTTTGCCGCAGTCAACTCCAAGAATTTGGTGATTGCCCATAATGCAAAGTCTTGACTTCTGCTTTTCTGGTGTAAGACTAGTTGCTGGTTTTATTCTATCAACCCACTCTATCAACCCACATGGTTCGCAAGTAGTTTTATGGATTGGTGTCACAGTCTTCCCACACATCCTGAGCCTCAATAGCATCCAACTTTCTCCTGCGCTTGACTGACCAATCTTCCAAATGGTTTTGTTTAGGAAGTGAAATGTAAGAGTACTTGACTGGTCAGATGGTTGGACCCCGCTTGCGCAAATTGTATTTTGGTGCTTCTTTTGGTGCTTCTTCACTGGGAGAGACTGAGAGGTCCGGGTCTTCTCTGCTCTTGTCCAGCGTCATGTGATGAATATTGGGTTGATTATGAAGAACTTGGTCATGTTGATTGGAGGACACCATCTCTTCTATTAAAAATTTGTTACTGGCAACATCATGTTGGTTAAAGGGAGATTCTTCAAATGGACTTCCAACCTCAATTTTGTTATTGATATTCTTGTGAATGCTGTCAAATATGAGTGCAAGGACATGCTTTGTGTCTACAATCTTACAGTCAGAAGTTAGCACTTTGTACAAGCAAAGATTTTTGTTGTACCCAATCAGTTGTCCAATAAGTCCCCAAGGTTCATGCTTCAAAAACAGTTTCCTGTCTCCAATAATATAGGAAAAGGATTTCCTGATGGAAGAAAGTAGTTAAAATCTAATTTTTTCCCTTTGAATTGCTTGTATGGAGACAGTTTGGACCTATGAGAGGGAATCTGATTGAGTGCTAGGGCGCACAATTTGATAACAACATTCCAATATCTTTTCTGAATTTGAGAATCCATCAGTACAGTTATCAGCAATTCCAATATTTTTCTATTGAATTTTTCTGCTAATCCATTTTGCTCTGGTGTATAAGAATCAGAAAAGGTCTGTTTAATTTGATTTTCCTTACAATAATTGGAAATTGAGGAGTTCCAGAATTCTGTCCCTTGATCTGAATGAATAATCATGGGAGTGTAATTGAACCTCTTAGCCTTGGTATTAATCAAGAGTTGAAGATTTGTTTCCCGTTGCTTTTGTTCTTTAATGATATCACTGTGAAAACCCTTGTGCAGCTATCAACAACCGTTAGGAAATAAGAGTCTTCATTGATACTCATAGGGGTAATAGGTCCAACAAGGTCGCAGTGTAACTCCTGGAAGGGTCTCTTGGCTCTTGGATGTTTGTTCTTGAAAGGTGAACGGGATATTTTGCTGATGGCACATGCTTCACAAACAGAGGGTTTATTTATTTTAATTCCTAATTTCTGCGGAATTTGACTATAACTCACATGACCAAGCAATTTATGTAGAGTTTCACTTTGAGAAAGGTAGGACACTGTTTTATTCCATTCAGTAGAGAAAGTTAGAACTGGAATGTTGCAATTATAGCTACCAAACATGATCCAATTCCCTTTCTTTCAAAAAAGATTATTGTCTTCTCTGAACTTCACAAAAAATCCATCAAGAATCAAAGCTCTCATAAAAAACAATTTAGCCATTGATTGGGGCAAAAAGAGAACGTTTGGAATACAGACTATAGATTTCTTGTTGTCTTCAAGCGTGATAGTACCTTCACCTTCATAAGCGAAAGAATTAATGCCAGAGCTAGTCAATATAAGACCATTCAACAATTGGTCTAATTGAAAAAAAATGGATGGGTCAGACACTATGTGTCTTGAGGACCCAGAATCCAGTAAAAAACTGTTTTTGGAGAATAGAAAGCTTGTATGAAGGGAGCTGACCAAGGTGATCTCACTGCTAGAGTCATTAGATCCCAATTTCTTCTTCTTTTAGGGAAACAACGGTTTAAGCTGAGGGTAGAGTTTCCAGCATCTGCCTTCAGGATGATTAGCTTTTGGTTTATGCCACTTGTCATCACATGGCTTGATGTTAGAATTCAGAAAATAGACCAAACTTTCTTCCTTTTTATCTTGGAGGGATGACGCTTTTCTAAGGAATTTGTTGTTGTGAAACATACAAAGATGATCTAGAACTTGGTCTGTAGTGATTGACTTATCTGAATGTGTGATTTGCTGAATGACAGTGTGGTAGACCAAACCTGTCCTAGAGCCATCAGACTCACTTTTTTAGTGTAACAACAGCTCAAAACCTCAAAGTAGCCTCAGAAATGGATTTTACATCACAAATAACCTATAGTCACTCAGCCAAAGTACCCCTCTATCTCTCATGGATTAGAAGATACAGCCCAAGAACCCTTAAACTATGGCAAAGTCATACCCAGCCAGGTGTCACAGCTCTGTGGAGGGCATAAAGACATACCTTTCAAACCCTCAAGTACATACCAGTAACAGTTTACCCTCAACACCAGAACCATACACCAACCCTGTCACCTCACTCAGAATACAGCATACAGACACAGGAGGTAGTGCAGCATGCCAGATCCAGTCACCTCATCCAGCATGCCAGATCCAGTCACCCCATCCAGAATACAGCATACAGACACAGGAGGCAGTGCAGTATGTCAGATCCAGTCACCCCATCCAGAATACAGCATACAGACACAGGAGGCAGTGCAGAATGCCAGATCCAGTAACCTCATCCAGAATACAGCATATAGACACAGGAGGCAGTGCAGCATGCCAGATCCAGTCACCTCATCCAGAATACAGTATACAGATCCAGGAGGCAGTGTAACCAGTCCAGATCAAGCCACCTCAGCCAGAATACAGCAATACAGATACAGGAGGCAGTGCAGCATGTCAGATCTGGTCACCTGAACCAAACATGCAGCAAATACACATACAAGAGGCTGTGCAGAAGTATACAGGAGCAATATAGGCAGGAGGAAGTCAAACCAGTCTCAAGCAAGAACCAAACAAACTACCAGTACAAACAACCCCCAGAAGCACACAGCAGTTTATGCAGCCAGAAGCATGTGATACCAAAAAAACTACCAGTACAAACAACCCCCAGAAGCACACAGAAATTTATGCAGCCAGAAGCATGTGATACCAAACAAACTACCAGTACAAACAACCCCCAGCATCACACAGCAATTTATGTAGTCAGAAGCATGTGATACCAAACAAACTACCAGTAAAAGTACCACAGGGCTACCCAGCAATATATGCAGGCAGCCAGAACCATGCAGTACCAAAAAACCTCAGCACCACACAGCAATTTATGCAGTCAGAAGCATGTGATACCAAACAACCCACCAGTACAAGTACCACAGGGCTACCCAGCAATATATGTAGGCAGTCAAGACCATGCAGCACCAAAAAAAGCACCAGTAATGCACAGAAACACATGTAGGTAGAATCAAGTAGCACTGAATAAACTACCAGTACAGAACAGCAAAATATCTTATCTGAACTACACAGCAATCTATGCAAGGCTGTGCATGCATGAAACCCCTGTACAAGCTTTTCCCAAGCAGCAGAAATGCCTCATGTAACTGTAAAACATTTTTCCAATTAGCAGAAATGCCTCATGTAACTGTATCTCACTGTTCCTTACCAGAACAGGGAGAGCCCTCAGGGGCAGCCTTGAGCACCCCTGGGGGCAGGATTTTTCTATTTAAGGAGGGCCTCTCTGCCCTATCCAAGTTGTATCACTCATCCCCCACAAATCATGCCATCTGGCACATCCCATCTCATGCCATCTGGCCTAGTTATCACCCATCCCTACTCACCCCATCAACCCATCTATCTGTGGTACCTACCCAGATAAAATATTAGTAGTGAATCAGTCATAAAAGGAAAACAAGAAATAAGAAACCAAGTTATTACCCATCTTTAACCAAATTAAACCACCCACCAGGTGCTTGAATAAGGGTTCTTCTGTGACCTAAATATTCAGCACCATATTATAGAAACCCCACCCATTAGTTAATAAATAACCCTTACAAAGAAAGAGAGAAAAAAAAAAAGAAACTACCAACCTTCCCTCTGCCCAGCCCCCTGTGAGCAAACCCATCCTTGGGTCCTCTCCTGAACCAGCCCCTTTGATAAACCCTTGAACCCTTTAATATTTGGGTATTGGTTAAGATCAAACATATCTTATCAATAAATTAACCAATAGTCCAATACATCTGGTCTATTCTTCAACAAACCCTACCAATAACAATTAATAACTAATCTAGGTCTGATCTAAGACCTATATTAAGTCTCAAAGAAACCAGCCATTAATTTAAATAAATTATTGTTCAGACTTACTATAGTACTAGAAGGGCAGGTAATTCAAAACCACTCTTAGTATATACTAATACTCCAAAGGAGTAGAAGTAATACTAAATTCCCCTTCAAGGACTGCCAGCAAGCTATTTGCTACTTTTATTTATATAATCCCACAGGAGTCTCTACAACGGTGTCCATTGAAGCAGGGAATTTCTCAAAGATGAGATAAGCAATAATATTGGGTGGTAAATTTATTCCAACTTTGTTTAAGCGTGACATAGCCATTCTAGTGTTTGTGATAAATCCAAGTATGTTAGAGTGTGTAAATGGAGTCCTAAGGAATTCCTTAAAAATTCTAGCCTGATTTGACGCGTGATTTGAGGCAAAGTAATTGTTGATATCCGCCCAAATAAGGTGTGCGTCCTTCTCATTATTGGGTGTGATTATGTTTGCTTGGATGGTGATGTCAAGTTTAGAAATGAGAATTGTTCAAATTCAAACATTTTCCATATGACTAAGGCCAATAGGAACTCCATTAGCGTCTGACCTTTTCTTGGTAAGTTTGGCGTGGAGGTCCTCCTGAAGGTCCATCATGTTTATAACACAATTACACCATATTGAAAAGTTATCATGAGTGAGTGGAGGAATAGCTTCTATAGCTGTCTTAAGAATGGTGGCGGTTAATGAATTGGTCATGCTGGATAACTGGTTTTTAGAATGTTCAATCTGGGCTGGATTCCGGGATTCAACTGTTAATCTTGATGAATTCCTTTTAATGTTTTATTTCAGAAGTAAAAAACTAAAACCAGTTCTGAAGAAGAAAACAGATTAGAAATTTCTAATGAATATTTTATAAGAACAGCGTAAAACTTATAGCCTACCCAGGCTTTCTCATCAAATGACTGAGACAATAAGACAGAGTAGATGATGACTTTGAAAATCTATTTCCTCCAGAGTTGTATGACACTATGTAATAGAAAGGAATAGATAAGGATTCAGATTATAATTAATCTTGGACCAGGTTTTTTTGTACCTAATTATAATTACCAGATTACAATTTCCTTGAAGGTCCCTCAAGAATTAAATCTTGATGCGAAGATGGAGAGCCTGAGGTGTCAAGACAAAATCTTTATGCAAAGATTGAGAGCCTATGGGTCAAGAAGAAATCTTGAAAATTGGATGAGGTTTGGATCAGCTTCAGATCAGGTTGCGCCCCCCGGATAAAATTGACTTGTCCTCTTTCTTTGTAGGTCTTGATGCATATTCAATTATAACAAAGTGTGCCGGTGATTGGATAGCACGCACAGAGAAAAATATACTGCGGCACGCGGGTGAACTGTATAGAAGCGCGCAGTGCAAGAGAGAAAAAAAGAACACAGTTAATAAAGAAAAAGAATAAAATAAAAATATAAAGATAGAATAAAATAAAGAATAAAGATATAAAGATAAAATATAAAAATAAATTAAATTAAAAATGAACAGATAAAGGATATTGTTCTATCTCAACAATTCAATTACCTGTGACATGTCTCCTCTTACCATGGAACCCCAAGTCTTCCCTCCTCAACTCTCAACCAAAAAGAACCCAGCTGCGACTACTCACTCCTTGATCCATACCAAACAACATCAACTCCAAACTCACCAACTCACTCCCATTTCTTTTTTTTCTTTTTCTTTCATTCTCCTTCCTCTTCTCCTTCCTTGTTCTCTATTTCAACCTCAACAAATGACCAACCAGCTCATCCAACCTCAACTCCTTCAAACTACCAATCATTGAATCACTTATGCAAAGCTCAATACTATCAACCGGCAATGAATTCTGTTAGAATTTGAGTTTTCATATATTTGACTTTCACTGGAGTTTAAAGTGTGATTGATTGGATTGATGTGATCTTATTATTGTTATCTTCAATTACTCAAACAACAGGTAAAATATAACTAGGCTGTGTTATAACCAAGATAAATTATATCTTTTATTTAATAGAGGATCTTGTGTTGTAGCATTGTGATTGTCAGACTGTCTAATCATAGCATTTCACTTACCATGTCACTTAAACTGCTTATGCTAATTTTACCTTATTCATTTTGTACTCAACCACTTGTCAGCCTATTGTGTATTTAGTCTATATCAACACCAGTGCTCTCATGTGGAATTCATCATCTGTTCTGATATAATATGAACTGGAGTTCCCTTTTCCTCCTCATCTCAGGTCTGTTACGCTTGACGTTACAAGCTCCTTTCACTCATTTATTAATCCCTTCATCCAATTTGAGCTTAAGCTCTTTTCATTTTTACAAATTCTCCCGTTTTGTGAGAAGGAATAAGAAATCTTAGTCTCAAGATTTGCCTTAGGCTCTGATCTCCTCTTTGTGTTGATTTCTGTCATGAAGATCTTAACTCTTTAGCCAACTCGTCTCCTCAGTCCTCTACTAGTCTGTCATACTGTTCCTGCATACAGTATTGTCTGGTTCTTAACTTTTATTATTATAAAGTAATTTAAACGGTTAGTATTGAAGCTTTCTTTGGGTCTAGAAGGAGCCTTCTTGTCTAAACCATTCATGTCTATTGATTCTTCCAAAACATTTATTAGAGTTGGTAAGTCAGCATCCATACTCATTCTGCAGCTCACACTATGGTTAAGATTTCCAAGACACAGGTTGAGAAGTCTTTCATTAAATTCCTCTTTATTAGCCTCTGGATAGAAGCAGTATATTCTCCTCTTCTGTTCTAAGAACCATTTGTAAGTTTTATCCTTAGAGGGGTAAAATAAGGAATTTTCAAAAGTTTTCATCATCTTCCTTTTCCACATCCTAGAACCAAATTGTTCTTTAATTAAGAGTTTCAAAGAATTCCATGGTAAGGATCCTACTTCCCCTCTTTTACTGATGAACCAATGTGGGCTACTCCTTCCAAGAGCCTAGCTAGTCTGACTACAGCTATATCCTCTGGAAGGTCATAGGAATTTATGGTATAGTCAATCAATTTGATAAAATTTATATGGTTGTATTCTCCTTTGCCAGAGAGCATAGGCCATTCAGAGATAGGGGGTAAAAGTTTGAGGGCTTGTTTCATTTCAGGAGTAGTACTAGGCCTGAAAGTTTCACTGCTGTGCATTCCTGATAAGGGTGGTGCATAAGGTGTAGTTTTTTGTCTTGGAGGTTTTGGTTCCTCTGTGGTACTCCCCAAGGGCTTGGTCACATGGACTTTTAAGTCTCTAAGATCATTCTTGATCAAATTAAGTTGCAGGTCCACTTTACTATTAGGCAGATCTAATTTTTCACCAAGGGGCAAAATGGAGCTGTTAGTAGTATTAATTAATTTATCTTTTAATGGCTGGATTGACATAATAAAATCTTATTGGATAACTGATAGCATGTTCTCAATAGTTTGGGTTTGACTGGTTTTACCTTGATTTATTGTCTCCAATAATTGTTCTGTGTGTACCTTAATATCATCCATCCCCACAGCTTTTGATTGATTACTAACCAATTTGGCAACTACTGAGCAAAACCTATCCAACTGGGTGTAAACACCATCCAAATTACCACAAACAATTTTAAAGCTATGACGCATATCATTAGAAAAGGAAGTAATTCCCTCTGAAGTAGGTTTAGAAAAGACACTAGGTTCAGGATTAGAAGCTAATTGTGGTACACCTTTTTCCACTTTTGAGCTAATGATATTATCTGATCCCAATCCTTCTTTTTCTTTGGCTTTTGATGGGAAGAAGATCTATTATTTCCTAATTCTCTGCCTTTCAGTTGGGCTTATTGATCCCATGGATTCCATTCTTCTATGTAGGATTCCATCTCTTTCCTGGGGATCATCTTCTGAAGAGCTATCTGGGAAGCCTTTGCCTGGGATATTATCTTTTTCATAGAGATTACTTCCTCCTTGGCTTGGGCTTCTTTGAATTCTTCCCAAAATTTCACTTGCTCTTTGACCAAGCCTTTGATCTTGGCTTCCTTGGACAGATTCTGCTGGGTTGTCTGCAGGTAACCTCCTTGCAATTGAGGGGGGCTTGATTCTACTACTTTCTCCGCCTCTAGGCTGGGGCAGGGTAACAGGACTTGCCTCTGCTCCTTGTCCACCAACATTTAACTCACGGGCTCCAACCCCCTCATGGTTGTCATTATGGGCTGCCTCACGGTTACTGGGGGATCCTGGCAGAGATCCATAGCAGGGAAATCTTCCAGAGGCCCTTGTGTTGCATCTGTTCATGTTAAAAATATTTATAAGTATTTTTCTTTGAAAAGAAAAATTGGCAATAATAATTTATTTTAACCTACTTAAGTTGATAGTTAAAGGCACTAAGATTTTATCAGGATTATATTTATCCTCAACAGTTAATCCAATGGGGTCTTGGTGCCTCCCAATAATATATTCTCCTTTCCAATCAATGTTCTCAGGACGTCCAGAAATGTCTGGTACCTCTTGATCCAAAAGATCAACTTCAGTGGCAGTAGTTTCTGGGATAGGTAGGTTCACTGATAATATGAGAAAAAAAAATTATTGGTTAATAAAATATATAAATATTATTTTAATCAAATAATTTTGTAAAATAAGGGTTTTTACTTACTTTTATATTTTAAAAAGTAATTTATCTGGTATTTTTTCCAAGCTTTATGTTGTCTCAATAGAGCTTGACGGTTGATATGCCTCTCAAGATCTTCTTGCTCAAGGATTTTATCTAATTGTTTATGGATAGAAGAGATTTCAAGTTTTTCAGCTTGAGTTAAAGCTTCCCAATCAGTTGGTTCATAATTTTTAATGTAATCTTCTTTTCTTATTTTTCAAAGATTTAGATAATATAATATTAATTATGCATTGGTTTTTAAATCCACTGCAAAAGGAATTAATGATAAATCATGGTTAAAAAAGTTAGATAAATTATATCTTTCATTAATTTTGAATGAAATGTATGGTCCAAGGTATTAAATATAATAAAATTGAATATCTTCCCGGCCAGACCCCCCATTGCCAGCCTTCTGGATCCCAAGAACCTTGCTATCCTTTAGCTACCAGAGGTGATGGAATAAACAGTAAATATATTATTCAATAAATGAAGCAATAATTGGTAGAATATTTGGATAAAGCTATTGCAAGTTTGATTGGTTTGGTTATCATTGGATATTATTAATCAATATTAATAATTTGATCATTAAATAGATTAATAGAGGGCCACAATATTATTGGTTATCTTTAAGACCTCTCTTCAGCGAATTCACTTTGAAAACATGTATACCTGGTTACTTTTGAACCTTTAATTTATTTTCTTAAAGGAGATATTTCCCAAAGATAATATATATATAAAATATATTATGGAGTGGCAAGGATTTGTAACAAAGCTTCCACAAAACAAAAAAGGATAATAAAACTCATTGATTTTCTATTGGATCCTTTAGGTACCTGCTTGGGACGTGTACTGGTGGGTTAAACCTGTTACTGGGGTTAAAAGGTTGTTCAGCAGTTTAAATTTATATAAACAGTTTTGGGACGGATAATATTAATCATACTAAATCCATAAATCACTTACTTATCCCTTATGTACTTGATTATCTTGGCATGGTGTCTGGATGTAAATATAACTGGGTCTCTGGGGTATCAATAACCTCAAAAGAGCTCTATATTTATAGCTTTTTGATTCCCACTTCTGTCCTTCTGAGGGATACAGGGGCTCAAAGGGAGGGTTTCTGAGGCTAGAATTGTAACCAGTGGTAGCCTCTCATTTTTTCTTGGTTCTGTAACCCATGTAACATCTAATTCCACGCAGTATGGGAATTATTCTACTTTTTTTATTGATGTTTTGACATGTGAATAACACTAATCTATCCACCTGATCATCATTTCATTAATTTTCCTTAGTAAATGCTCACAGGATGTTAATAAGTCTTCTTAGTAGACATTCCTATGGGTAATCTGATGTCATAAGGGTTCTCATTATGTATTAGCTGATGGGAGTAAAATCATAATACTGATTTTGATCTTTATTTTTGAAATTCTATTGATTTGCTTGGATTAATTAATTAAAAATATATTCTATGAAAATATACATAATATATTTACATAATCAGTTTCCTGAGTATTTCGCGGACATACTGATGTCTTGAAGATCTCATAACTATATTTTGAAAGTATTTTAAGATATTTCACAAACTGTAGTTATCTTATTTTCGACATTTTTGGTATTTTTTATTATATTTTATAAAAAATACATAGAAAGTTTATTTAAATCCTTTTATATAACTTTATGTATTTCTAGATCATCTACTATCCACGGGGACACTTATTAAATATTTAGTATCTCCCTGTCTTAGTTGTAGCACTTTTACATGGTACCTTGCCTTCTCAAGCCGTCTGTCAGTCTGTAGTCCCATGGATGCGTACCTGTCAGATGCCTGGGGCTGCGGAAATGGCTTGTCAGGGTAGGCGGACAGGGTGGCAGTGTTGCTGCTCATCCAAGCGCGGGGGGGGAAGGTTCCGGGGCTGCGTGCAGGAATTGTAAAAAATCACTTTTCCACCCGTAACTCCTCTAAATCACAGAATTCTTGGATTCTGACACAAAATTCACTGTGAAAACTATACGTGGGGTTTCATGTGAAATATCAAAATGGCCAAAATCCCAAGGCCGCATCTCTTTATAAATTTTCATAAATTCTTTAAAAATATAACCAGTGGGAATTTGAGGTAGGTGTCAGTGAGTGACACCACCTTACATTTTTGGTAAAATCATAATTTGAAATAATATTTTTAATATTATTTCTCCTTTAATAAGTTATTTATTTATTTATGTTGTTTTGTTTTTTTTTCAGCTTGCTCTGCAATATTAGCAAGCTGACATGAACCCATCCAGAAAGTTTTGACATGTACTGATCTGGAGTCCTGGGATTATGGGCTGAAAAGACAGTGGAGAGTATGTACTATGTATATACTAAGTGTAATATATACTAACTCATATACCAATTGGGTTGAGGAGAGATGGACAATGTACCAAGCCATTATGAGGTGTAGATACCCTGAGAAGTTTGAATGAATCACATGACACAGTGATGAGGTTTACATGGGCATAGAGCTTGTACCATACAGGGAGTGGGTGAAGCTGGTAGAAGAGGATGGCGACTGCAAGAGATGCAGGAGTTTTACCCAGTGGAAGTTATGATTATGTGAATTTGGGTTTGATATTGGGGTGAAGCTGATTCAGAAGGTTGGATTTGTTTATTTGAAGGAGTTTCAGAACTATGTTTATGACAGCCCTAAAGGTTTTTATCAAGATCATCAATTAAAAAAATCAGTAACCCCAAGTTTGAGTGGTAGCTCATTTGGAGTTGTAAGATTTATTTTTAATGCAAATTTTATGAGTTTACTGTTTTAAACAAATCTCCTTTGAGCCTTAGTCAGTTGAGTTCTGGACCCTTTGATAAACTGATCCCTTTATTATTAAAGCGATGATTGATTTAAAACCAGAAAACTGAACAAGATGGTTAGAAACTTTATCATGATAACACAATTAGAGTTAAGGATGGTCATACCCAAGCTGATGAAAATGAGGAGATTCAGAGGCACTTTGAGATAAAAGAGATTTAGGAAAAAACCACCATAGAAGCTAAGAAAGATGTTAAAACTTTAGAGAAGGGAAGCCAAAGATGAAAAGATTATGAGACTTCTAAGCTACATAGATTGCAGCAGGTCATTGCACCAAATTAACCAATGTCAACCACTGTGGCCACAGCCTTCTGATTGAGCTAGTCCTTGTCCCTAATACTGGATCTTGAGGAAGGTTCAAAGAGATGATAAAGAAGGTTGGCGGGGAGAAGAGAACCGTGTGATTGCTGAGAGTAGTACAAGACTTAGACAACGTATGACAGTAATGAATATGCATACGAGCTGAAGTACAGTGGCGCACACTCTGGGAGATTTCCGCGCCTGGGAAGTAGAAATAAATAATAAACAAAAGAAAGAGAAAATGAAATAGAAAGATGAGCAAAAAATAGAAAGAACCAATCATTCCAGCATCATAATATATTCCAAAAATATTCCAACACCCTTATCTCTTTAAAGAGATTCAAGGTGTGTCTCTATTACTCATAATAATCCAGTATTTACTGGGTGTATTGTATAGAAAAATTTTTATATTTATAATAAGTCAAACAACACTTTTAATGATGGTTTTTGGCTAAATTTATCAGATTTAACCACAGCCCAAGTGTGGAAATAGAAATTAAATCCCCTACTATAATCACACCAATTGGCTTGATTTCCAAACTTAGGATAGAATGAAACATTTTCAGCCTTAAAGGTATTCCTGGTGTGGGAGAATAAACCATTTGATGATGTTTTTAGCACCCAAAGAACTTAATTAATTGGGGGGCTATATTAAGGCCTGCATAACCCCTGTGGAGGCTGTCGGAGATAGAGGTTTTTGAAGAAATCAATGGTGGAAAACAATTGAGTGAATGTAATATATTGAAATGCTATAAATATCAATTTTTTGAAAGGAATTAAAATTTGACATTACATTGGGAATAAAACCTCATCCAATTTCATAAAAATGATAAAAATTATAAACATCAATTTCTTTAAAAAGGGAGATATTTACATTCCAATATAAATACCTTTTTATCCAATCAAAAAATTTAAAAAAAACTCACATTGCATTTTTGGATCCTTTTCTTTTCTTTTTCTGTGCCTTTTTTATTAATTTCTTTTTGGTGATCTAAACTCTAATAATTTTTACAAAGAGAAATAAAAGCTCTGAAATTTATTTTTGAGATTTTTTTTGATTTATTCTGAGCCTCCAAGAATTTAATCCCATGCAAAAAAAAATCAAAATAACACATCCATTTCAATTTTTTTTTTTCAAATTGGGCATCAAATTTTCACTCAACTTTTTTTTACAAAAAATTAGAAAAAAAATTCAGAGATAAAACCAAAAATTATTCTGACTTATTATCTCATGGTTTACCCCACAAAATATTTATCACAAATGATTCAAAAGAAAAGGGGTGGGCTGTCTACATTCATCCTTGTTTATTTTGTTTGGTGAAAAAATTAATTGTGATTTGGAATTTTTTCAGCTGCAGGTTTTAAGAAATTGGTTATATTTTTCCAAAAAATAATTCTTTGGGAATGTTTGAGGCACTATCTTTTTCTTGAAAACAAAACCAAAAAATGGTCACAATAAACCGCTTTTGGGTTTTGGCCTGCTTTTTTAAGCCCTGTGGCATGCATGAATTCAATATTAATTTGAATTTTTTCAAGGAATATCCTCCCATCTTGGAGCACTCCATTCACATTATAAACCTTCACCTTGACCTCTACCACCCACCATACCACAAAAGACTTGACTATCCCTACCACAATAAACCAATCCACCCCAAAAAAATACCAAACCAAACCACACCAACCAAAGAAAACCAAACCAAATCGGACCACACCAAATCACACCACACCAAACCAAACCAAACAAAAACAAACAAAACAAGACTAAACCAAACCACACAAAACCAGACCACACAAAACCACACCACACCAAACCAAACCAAACCAAACCAGACCACACCAAACAACACCACACCAAACCAAACCACACTGCACCACACTGCACCACACCAAACCACATTACACCAAGCCACACCACACCAAACCAAACCAAACCAAACCAAATCAGACCACAACAAACCACACCACACCAAACCAAATCAAACCAAAACAAACCAGACCACACCACACCAAACCACACCACACCAAACCAAACCAGACCAAACCAGACCACACCAAACCACACCACACCAAATCAAATCAAACCAAACCAAACAAGACCACACCAAATCACACCACATCAAATCAAATCAAACCAAATCAAACCAAATCAAACAAAATCAAACAAAATCAAACAAAATCAAACAAAATCAAACCAAACAAAATCAAATCAAATCAAACCAAACCACACCACACCATACCAAACCAAATCAAACCAAATCAAACCAAACAAAATGAAACCAAATCAAACCAAACCAAACCACACCACACCACACCAAATAAAACCAAACCAAACTAGACCACACCAAACCACAACACACCAAATAAAATCAAACCAGACCAAAGCAAACCAAATGAAATCAAATGAAATCAAATAAAACCACACCAAATCAAATCAAACCAAAACACACCAAACCAACCCAAATCAAACCACACAAAACCACACCACACCACACAAAACCACACCACACCACACCAAACCATACAAAACCAAACTAAACCACACCAACCCAAACCACACCACACCAAAACACACCACACCAAACCACACCGCACCACACCACATCAAACCACACCACGCCACACCAAACAAAACCACACCACACCAAACCAAATCAAGCCAAATCAAACCAATCCAAACCAAAAAAACCAAAACCAAAACCACAAAAACCAACCCACTCCACACCAAACCACACCACCCCACCCATCACCACATCACTCCATGCATCATCCTAACACACAAACAACACAACACAAACCACACACCACTCATTGTCCATCTCCACACCTAAATAAAAAAAATTCAACACTCCAAAATAACAAATTGCTCCTCCTCAGTTCAGATTTTCCATCAAAAACTCCAATTTTTATCTCCTCAACAATGGTTTTGGAAAATTTTAAACTATTCACATCCAATTTTTGACTAATCAATACAACATAATGAATACTTCCAATAAAATAATTTCCATCTTATATAAAGTCCATGGATACCTTTTTCAATTAATTTCTGCTCAATATATTTCTGGAGTATCAAATCATATCTTCAATTGATTTTTTAAAAAGAAAAACTCTTATCAAAATGTCTCTAGGAAAAATTCACCCACTTTTCAGAAATGTTTCACCATTCCCATCCTGAATTATCTGTGTTAATCAAAAAAGTGATTAAAATGATATTTCTCCTTCCTCATCTACTCAATTCTGTTGTACCATCCCTCTAAAACCTCATCCTGAACTATCATAGAATCCAAAGGAGAAGCTACTTGATGTCATTCAATTATGGGAAAAGTCCCATGCATATGCCAGTTGTATTTTAGGATCCAATTTCAATAATCATACTTCTACATTTGAAAGTAAAAAATCTGGGGAATATAAACCCAGAAAAAATACCAAGAGGTTTGAAAAATCAAGAAATTCCACTTTTACTTTCAGATTATCTGTCAATTTGTCAAGAATATTGGTTTTCTGGTATTTTGAATTTATTTCTCCAGACCACAACCACCCACCCTAAAATTATTGTTAAATTCATCTAATTAACAGAAGAATTGAAGGGAAGTAACAGGAGACTGTTGAAAATTTGACCAAAGCTTTTGTTCCCCCCTTAAGAATTTTGAAATCCCTTATATAATCCTGCTCATATTCGTTTCATACCAACCTCAATAATATTTAAAATAAAAGATCCAAAATTCAAAAAAATCATTAGGGTGTATCAGAGTTAACCAAACCCGCCATTAACAAATGTTGGGTTTCAACCCAAATCCAACATTTCAAACCCACCCTTAAAAAACAAGAAAGCCAACTCATTTCACATCAGAAGTGTCAGAGCTACCTGAAAATAAATGATTTTTCAAATAAATTATACCTCCCATTGAAGCCCTCATACTTGAACTCTGAAATTCTTATTTTTGCTACAAAATTCAGAAAATGGATGTACACATCACTTTGATATATTTCAAAACCTGATGCAATCAAAGTTTTCAAAGTTTTTGATACTCTTCTCATGATGAACTGAACTGATGGAAAGAATTTTGACATTTACCTTCTTCACATTTTTGGTTTAAATTTTTTTTTTTTATGTTTTCTATATGAATAGAAAAAAATAACTATGAATGAGACCTCACTTAAAATTTGGAAATCTTAGAGAATGCAGAAACCAGAGTTATTTTATAGGATGGGGAACAAGAATTAAGTAGTTAAATTGAAAGAGGTTTCACATATTTTCATTATCTTCTCTGTCTCTGGACACTTTTCAAAAAATTCAAACCAATTGCAGAAGGATCTTCAAGTCTTAAGATGAATGAAAGCTTTTCCAAAAACAATGGGATCAGTTTTTCCATTAAAACTCTGAATCAATCTATCATCAAAACTTTACAAAAATTTCTCTATTCTTGAATACCCCTGCATCAGAATAACTGCTTGATAACTGGCTCCCAAAAATTAGGCATTTTCCTCCTACCTGGCCAACCAAAAGTTTCACTTTTTCAATAAGATTACTTCAAGAAGAGAAGGCCTGAAGTCATAAATAAAACTCTTTATCAGTTCATATGCTGGTTATTTTCTAATTTATTTCATAAGATTTATAACTCAATCACTATCCAAAGCATCATCTCCCTGGGAAAATCAGCCACTTTTCCCTCAAAATCATTCATTCATTTAATTATGTTCCTGAATCTTTCACCTTATGCATCAACTGTGATTATGTTTCTTATGAGGATATACCATGTGTTAACCAAGTCAAACAATCTATCATAAATCTTGAAATATTCCAAATTGAGGATTTACATAATCAATTGCATTAAAAACCCTCCTTCTGAATAAGTTTTCTATTTTTATTTGTATTCAAGCCTAAATTAATATTTTCCAGATTTATTTCTATTTTGCTTTCTCCAATTAACTCTTAAACCTGATTCAACTTTAGATTCACCAAATCTTTAATTTCCATCCAAAAACACTAATTATGATATATTTCAAACTGAATTATTTGAAGAAATCAATAATTTTCCACCTGGAGAACAACAATATTATCAGGGTGAAACAAAGAATCTTTAAAGTGGGAAATATCAACTTGTTCTGATTCAAGAACCAAATTCTTCTGAAACATCTAATTTAAGAGGAAGACTCAAAGGAGCAGCCAATGAACTCAAGTAAATCTTTCAGCCCTGAAGTAAAATGGATCTATCAAGTTTTGACTATTTAGAACAACCCAACAGGAGAGGAAGGTCAAAAAGAAAATTATGTAAAATTCAACTGTCAGTAACCATTTTGTGAAAAGAAAATCAAATTTCATAGTTGATATTTTTGATTAATTTATCCAGTTTTGAAGAGATTTTAATTCCAAAAATGACAAGGGGAAGGGAAAGGAGAAGGAGAAATCAGAGTAAGAGGTTAATTTATGTATATATTGATTTTTTCTTGATATGGAATGATTTTTGTGATAACTTCCTTTCATTTTTTCAAAATAGGATGATTTTCTGACTGAAGAAAAATTTTCCAAAATTGAAGTGCTCTCAGGTCTGGATTTTTATTAAGACATTCATATGTCCTTTTTCCTGATTTTTTTTAATTTTTAGATTTTTTTGTATCATTGTTTATAAATGTGTGCTCTTTTTTCACAGGTCTGGAACAATTGAAAATAAGTGGTTTGATCATCCAAAATACTATCCTAATTCAAGAATAAAACAAAAAGAAATCAAATGATGAGGATGAATCTCCTTGAAATCCTCCTGGAAAGCAGGTATTAGGAAAAAAATCAACAACAATACGCTAGAAAGTGAATTCATTTGATAATTTCTCATGTTTTAATTTTTCTGATTGCTTTTGAAATTTTTCCTCTGAGTGGCCTGTACATCATTCTATCCTTCTCCTGGATTTTTTAACCAAGTTTAAATGAAAAATCAGATTTTTATCTCCAAAAAAGATTTCATTTTATAAAAAACTTGAATTTTTTCTTTGATTTCCAATGAAAAGACTCCATTGCACCAGAAACAGCAATTCCACATATATCCCATGTTAGAGATTGAATATGGGGATGAAATTGTGGATTTAAAGCAGCAGAAATTCTTTGGGGGAGTAACTCAGGAGATTGGATTTAATTCAGGAAAGAAATTTGAAACAAGAAAGATTCAAACCTGATTTCCAAGGACCCAAGATTAATGCATGAAATATGGGATGAAAATTTTCAAGAAGCAAGAAGGCAACTGAAACACCTTTCTGGCACAGCTCCAATGAACATGTTGATGAAATTTACATGCCATTATTTACTCCTGGCTTAAAATTAAACAACCAGTTTTTTTTTATTTTCTTTGATGCCCTTGACTTAGTTCCCACTTAATTCCCCACCAACTGAAAATTTCTAAACTTCACCAATTTCTTATATAAGCTCACTTCCCCCATACTTAGTTATACCTAATGGGTGTATTCATGGGTATATTTTTTCAGACCTATTTTTTTCTTTTTTTCTTTTTTTTTCTTTTTTTTCTTTTTTTTCTACTTTTTTTTCTTTGTTTTTTTCTTTTTTTTTCTTTGCTTTCTTTCTTTTCCTTTTCCTTTTCTTTTTCTTTTTTTTTCATTTCAATTCTTTTTTCTTTTTTTTTTCTTTCTTTCTTTTTTTTCTTTTCTTTTTCCTTTTTTTCATTTTTTTCATGTTTTTTCATTTTTTTTCATTTTTTTCATTTTTTTTCATTTTTTTCATTTTTTCATTTTTTTTTTTACTTTTTTTACTTTTCCTTGTTTTTTTAATTTTTTTAATTTTTTTCTTTTTTTTGTTTTTTGACTTTTTTTTCTTGTTTTCTTGTTTTCTTGTTTTTTCTTTTTTTTCTTTTTTTTTCTTTTTTTTCTTTTTTTTTTTACTTCATCTTTCTTTTTTTTTCTGTTTTTCTGTTTGCATTTCCTTTTCTTTTCTTTCTTTTCTTTTCTTTTCTTTTACTGTTCTTTTCATTTTTTTCATTTTTCCCTTTTTCTATTTCCATTTTTTTTTCTTTTCTTTTCTTTTTTTTTTCTTTTTCTTCTTTCCTTTTCTTTTTCTTTTCCTTTCCTTTTCTTTTTTCTTTTAATTTTCTTCATTTTTCATTTTTTTTGTTTTTCATTTGGTTTTTTTTTCTTTTTTCAAAAAATTCTTTTTTTCTTTTTTTTCTGTTTCTTCAATTTTTTGAAAAATGAAAAATAAAAGCCAAATGTCAAATTTGCAACCTCAGGGTGGAAAAAGGGCTTGAATTGCTTTTCAAAAGGCATATGGGTTGCAAACAGCTATTCACTGCCCAAAAAGAAGCGAGCCCAGTTGCTCCCAACTTGTGCATCCCCCGGGGGGTTGCAAACCCCCAATTGCAACCCGTTTCAAGTTGCAATTTGGGAATCACAACCTATAAAAGGCTGGAATTGTGGGTTTGTGCCCCCCGCGGAATGCATGATCTTTGAGCGGGGGTTTTTGTGTGGTTTCCTGGCCCATTTGGGGTACTCCCCCCCCCCCAAATGGGCCATTTTAGGGGGGATTTGGGGTACCTAGGCACCCCTGGACCACATTCGAGTGCCTTAAAGCCAGATTTGCGGATCTGGAATACTATGTGGGACTATTATTGGACGACAAAAAGAAAATTTGAACTTTGGAATCAAAAACTCTGCCTATTAGCAAAACAAACTCTTGACAGAAACTGCCTACACACGCAACACACGCCTGATGGATAAATTTATTTTTCTCAACCCAAAAGTGAGTAAAACTTTGGATTTTTTGGATTCAAAGTTAAATTGAATACTAAATTGCTGTTGAATTTTGTTTTTTTTCGAGAACAGTGGCAAGCCCAAGCCCACCCAGTTTTAAAATTGCCGTTTTAAAGGAATTATTTGAAAGGGTTGTTAACAAAGCTTTGAATTCTAGGGATTTGGGTAGGAAGCTGGAAAATTAAAAATTAGAAGCCCCAATTGCATCCTCATCTAGGGTTACAATTGAGGAACAAGATATTTCTTCACAACTGGAAGAAGATGGTTTGTCACAAATGCAATTGACTAAAGGGGGTGGGTCACATTTCATATGTCATTTGAATGAGAAAGATTTTGCTTTATCAATACACTAATGTAACCATTTGGGGTATGACTATGAAACTAAGGGGTGTCAGAACTGCTAGACCCTCCTCCTTTGAGAGCCTTTCCTAGTTGGAAAGAATCCAAGATTTATTTTTAAAAATGGGCAGCCATGCATCGCTATGCATTGATGACTTTCAAGTCAAGGAAAGATAAATATGTTGATTTGGCATGTGACAGATCTGGGTTATATGAATGGCCATGCCTCATCAAACCTCAAAGGAAAACTCTCACAAGGAAGTAAGGGTGTGAACTCATGATCTGTGCAAGTTGGAAAGTAGCATATCCCACGTGGCATCTCTCCATTAGAAATGGCCTACACAATCGTAAACCATCTGAAAGTGCCTCAGTGCATCCTCCACTGAGGAGAATCTCTGGTCAAGCCTTGGAAACACTTTAAGAAGGAATGGAAGATGGGCTCAACACAATGCAAATAAAATGAAAATTGAGCAAGATTTATGGTGGATAATACATTCATGATAGAACAATCTTTAACATTAAGCAGAAGCTTGCTGAACTGCATGGGAAAGATGTTATTGAAATTCTATTGGAAATTCTCCAGGAATCCCAGTGGGTTTCCAGGTCCAAATTAGTTTAAGATGATCTCTTAGAGGCCCTTTTCTTTGCTTCTCCTGAGTCTTTAAAGCTTTGCAAAAAAGACCATCATACTGCTTTGTTGGATTGTACTTATAAAAAAATAGGTACAACATCCCTCTATTGTATGTTGTAGGAATGACAGCCAACAAGAAAACTTTTACAAAGGCTTTTGTTTTTTGAACAAAATGAACATATTAGTTCTACAGTTGGGCTTTGAATGCATTAAAGTAGTTGTCTTATGATCCCAAGAGGCTTCCCAAAGTCTTTGTTATGGACTGCAAAAAGGCTCTGATTTGTGCTATAGAACATAGTTTCCCTGATTCATCCAGACAGTTGTGCTCCTGGCACTTGTCTCAAAATATTCAAGAAAACTGCAAAGTGCGCTTCAGTAATGACAATGAAGGATAGAAAATTATGGGGCCTCTAAAACAAAGGAGCAGGCAGAATTCAATGATGCAGAACTCAGAGTAAGCCAATTTATTTCTTCTTCTATTGATCTCTGCTGGGATTTATTACTTTGAAACTTGTATACATTGTTTCTTGAAAGAACTTGAGGATGTGCTTGAATATATGGAAAAGAATATTTTCCCCATAAAAGATATTTTTGTAACAGCATGGACTTTTTTCAACCCTGAATTTGGAAATAAAGAAACGTCTTGGGTAGAAGGGGCCCATGCTACTTTCAAACAATTCCTTGTGGGATCTTCTTGGATGTGTGTAAACACCTTGAAAGAACCATTGACATCCAAATCCAATCATTACATGCGTCACTTAAAAAATCTTGAATAAAGTTAGGAAAAGATCTTCCAACAGAACTGTTACCTTTGGGATTTAAATTGTTGATTGAGGCAATTAAGCTCAATGGCAAT
The DNA here is from genome assembly GCA_025617555.3 of Puccinia polysora. Lineage (NCBI taxonomy): Eukaryota > Fungi > Basidiomycota > Pucciniomycetes > Pucciniales > Pucciniaceae > Puccinia > Puccinia polysora. The sequence continues at coordinate 7,590,804 of CM062638.1, read as the reverse complement.
CAATTTGAGAAGTTAAAGCGTGAGCAAGATAAGAAGGTTTTATCATATTTTTATTAAAAAACAATGGGCTTTCCATATTCCCACATTCTAGGTGAAACTTTAGAACCAAGGGGATACATTTTTGCCAGAGGATGTTCATCCTCAGTGGCAGTTAGACTATGACCCTTCCAATGAAGTAAGTGGGGTTTTTTTGAAGGGTACCAATTATTGGAGTTACAGATTAATTATTGGATTGGGAAATTGGTTATTGTTTTGGTTTTTGAAAATTTGAAACAGATCCAGGGATTTATGGGTAATCTCAAATGTTTAACAAGTGGAATTCCATGCAACATAAAGAAGTTTGGTTGAACATTCTAAGGACACTGCTCAAGGGTAAAGCCCCTTTTATTGCAAAGCCAAGGGTTGAGCCCAGGGTGTTAAGTTGCAGCAGCGTTCAACCTAAATTGAAAGCAAATTATTGTTAAATTTCAAAATTTTAACGCGTTGAAAGATCAATTAAGAGGGAAAAAGGGTTTAAAAGGGGGCCAAAAACACCAAAGATAGTAAGTCTTTTATATTGAGAAATGTTCATCTTTATGGTTTAATGAACTGATGGGAAGATGATTTCTGTATTTCAAGGAAGGCTCTTCATCTGAATTTTATATTTCAGGGGAAGATACTGAAAGTTAATTAGGGTCTCTTCTGTTTTAATCAGAATCCTTTTTGAAGGAGGTAAAAGAAGAAATGGAGGGGTCAAACAGAATCTCATCTTTGGTGAGGATCAATTTGTTTCATGTGATTAGGATTTTGGCTAGGTCATTTTTGATTGTAGGAACCAAAAGTGAATCACCTCAATCAAATAGCTGAGATCTTACATAAGTTCTTGGGGGAGCTTTGGGATCCAGTTGGTGATGGGAATTGTGGATTTAGATTCATTGCAAAATCACTTGGCTATGATTAGCCTGGATTGTTTAATGTACAGAAGGGATTGATTGAAACATTGATCAAAAACAATACATGCTATTCTGAGATCCTTGGTGGCAGTAAAGATGTTAAAAAGATGGAAAAAACTTGATTTTAATGAAATCAATTAAAATATTCCCTCTTCAAAATTCCTTTCAAATTTTGATATGGGTCAAATAATAGCTGATACTTATGGAAGACCAATATCTTTTATTTCATTGGATTCATGTTGTACTTATACTCCTATGAAAATGGGAGTAAAAGAAGCATCAGACCCAATATTCATTTTATTTTTAAATAATAACCATTGGATCCAGCTTGTACTTAAGGGAGATGTGATTCCAATCCAGCCCATATCCTGCCCATAGTTTCCAAACCATGTTCCATGATTTCTAGAATATGCTCTGGTTGGGTTTATCAACTCAAAGATCAACTCAAGTTGTATTCTAATTTATAGACATCATTTTAATTTAATAACTTTGGTTTGGTCTAACATGTTGATCTTGTAATAATATTAATATAAAGGGTTATCACATTTTGAACATCATTATTTTGAGTTTTTTGAGTTAGCATCATCATGTTGACTGTTATGAATGAGATTTCATTTTAAATTCAATTCAAATTGTATTGGGCTGATCCCATCATCAGAATTATTTTTACTTCTTCTGATGGGATCAGGTTAACAAAAGCTGAACTTGTTTTTTTTTTTTGGTGTTTTTACTTTAGGGCTAGTCAAGTCAAACTTGTACTTTTTTGGAACTTTTACTTTAGGGCTAGTCAAGTTGAACTCGTATTTTTTTGAACTTTTACTTTAGGCCTGCTCCATAGACTGTTTCATGGTTTATTTAATTTTTGGTGTTTTTACTTTAGGGATAGTCAAGCTGAACTTACTTGTCTTTTTCCATTTTCTTTCCCTTTTTGGTGTTTTTGTTAATAAATAAAACTATTTATTTGTTTTTATTTGTACTTATTTATTTTTATTTGTACTTATTTATTTTTATTTGTACTTATTTATTTTTATTTGTACTTATTTATTTTTATTTGTACTTATTTATTTTTATTTGTACTTATTTATTTTTATTTGTACTTATTTATTTTTATTTGTTTTTATTTATGGGCCCTTGATTTATTTTTCTTGATTTATTTTTATCTTTATTTATTTTTATTTTTATTTTTATTTTATTTTAGGTTGATGATAAATTCACAACTCCAAGCTGTGTGGGAGTTGTGTAGGGCCCCACACGACCCAATCAATGCATGGGAGCCCATACACGCGTCAAATGGGTGGTTCCAAACACAATTTATATATTTATTTATTCATTGATTTATTTATTTATCTTTTTATCTATCTATTTATTTATTAATTAATTAATTGATTGATTAATTAATTAATTTATTTCTTTATTTACTTATTGATTCATTTACTCATTGATTTATTTCTTTATTTATTAATTCATCAATTTATTTTAACCAAAAAATCAATGTATTTTGATTTTTTGGTTGATTTCTTTTTTTTTGAATTTTTATTCAATTTATTTTACTTTTGGGCGATGTTAAAATAACAACCTTGAAACCCCCATTCACTACGTAAAAGGGGTCGCGTGGCGCCATTCGCAACCCATTTTGGGTTGCGAATGGCCATTCACAGCCCACCTTTGTTGCAAACAGCCATTTGCAACTCAGGTGGGTTGTCAATGGCCATTTTCAACCCATTTTGGGTTGTCAATGGCCATTTGAAACCCATTTTGGGTTGTGAATTGCAGTTTGCGACCCATTTTGGGTCACAACCCGCGCCACGCTACCCATTTTTTGGTTGTGAATGGGAAAAAAAATAAAAATTAGTAGAATATGAATTTTTTTTAGGTTAATGTTAAATTCACAACTCTTTGAGTTGTGTACACAACTCAAATGGGCCGTGTGGCATGCTACACAACTCAATTGGGCCCTTGTGGCATGCTACACAACTCAATTGGGCTGTGTGGCACGCTAAACAAATTAAATGGGCTGTTTGGCACGCTACACGACTCAAATGAGCCGTGTGGCACGCTACACAACTCAAATGGGCCATGTGGCACGCTACACAACTCAAATGGGCTGTGCGGCATGCTACAAGGCTCAAATGGCTTGTGTAGGGTTGTACATAACTGAAATTTAGTTGTGTTCCATGCCACACAACTAAAAGAATTGCAGGCTTAAAAAAAGGCTTGTGCTAAACTAAATAAAAAAACTAAAATAAACTAAATAAAAAAAAGAGAAATCAACCAAAAAATCAAAAAATGTTGATTTTTTGGTTTAAAAAAAAAAAATGTAAAATATAAAATATAAAATATAAAATATAAAATATAAAATATAAAATATAAAATATAAAATATAAAATATAAAATATAAAATAAAATAAAAATTAATCAATTCTTGAACAACCCTGGGGGGTTGTGTACCCCTGTACACAGGTCTAAATGGTTGTTTACACGGGTACAAAAATCAAAACTGCCCATTATGGGGGGCATATACCCCCCCAGGGGTTGCAGGTGTTTGGAACAACCCTTTGGAGTAGTGTATGGGACCCCATGCATTGAGGGGCCCTAAAAAACTACTACAGGTTGTGTGGGGCCCTACACAACTCCCTAAGGTTGTGTGGGGCCCTACAAAACTACCACAGGTTGTGTGGGGCCCTACACGACTCCCACAGGTTGTGTGGGGCCC